>JAHLJZ010000016.1:0-415393 GCA_025602915.1 Paraphysoderma sedebokerense
TACCTTTTTCAAGGACAATAAAATTGGTTTAATTCCCCTAACCTAACCTAACGACTTCAGAGCAAACTTAGGTCACAACTTCAGAGCAAACTTAGGTCACAACTTCAGAGCAAACTTAGGTCACAACTTCAGAGCAAACTTAGGTCACAACTTCAGAGCAAACTTAGGTCACAACTTCAGATGAAATAAGAATGTAACGAAAATAAACAAAGAAACCAAGAACTTTTGCAGTAAGAAAGTAACGATAATGAATGATCAAATAAATTATATTGGAAATAAGAAAATAGCGGTAATAAATAATTAAACCAATAATTTTTGCAGTAAAAAAGTAACGATAAAGAATGATCAAACAAATTATATTGGAAATAAGAAAATAGCGGTAATAAATAATTAAACCAATAATATTTGGAATAAAAAAGTAGCGATAACGAATACTCCAATAAATGATATTTGAAATAAGAAGATAACGGTAATAAAAAATCAATAGTTGAATACAGAAGCAACAATAAACAAACGACCCTAATTGAAAAAGAAAGTAACGATAATAAAAAAATAATATTTGAAACTAAGTTCATCGATTACAACGGTTAGTAAGGGATGTTTTACACTGAATTTTGCTGATGGAATGTACGTTCTACAAGTATTTCAGCGAACAAAAAACAACGAACGTGATGAATTGTAACATCTTGGGAGGCGAGGCTACCGGAATTGGAAACACGCAACATCTTGTGAGGCCAGGCTACCAGAATTGGAAACATGCAACATCTTGAGGCGAGGCTACCAGAATTGGAAACACGCAACGTTTAGAATTTCTTTTGTCGCGACGGAAATACCGAAAATATATCACGAAAAAAAACGAAAATGCTGAACAAACCAAAATTTTGTAAAGAAATATATATTATATCAGGACATAATTGAAAAAACGGAAGGCGACGGAAAGTAGGATTGAAAGAATGGCGTTTAGCTCGAATACTACTACTTACACGGTCTGGTACTGCTGCAATTTATTGAATTCTTCTTTCTGGTGCATACAAATTACATACATTAGGTTGTTTTTCTGCAACATTTAATTTTTGCAAAATGTTTTGCAATTAGCTACCCAACCACCATTATCGATATCCTTGATCCTGGACGTAGTCGCGTTTAAGTTTCACTCTCTCTTAATTCAATTTTCTCCAAAAATTCTTCCGCGAATGCTTTGAATAATAGGATTCCGAAAAAATGTCATATATGAATCAATAAAAACCGTCAATTTCCGGGAGTTTTGAATTTATAATTGCAAGTGATTCATGGGTATGCATTCAGCATCCATAATCCATAATCCCATGTCACGCCACCGCCCACCAGTATACAGGTGAAAATCCAATGAAATCTTCCCCCTAGGTAAAGACGGTAGTATTGCGGGTAAAAAAAGTGACGAGAGTCTGCATCAATAAGTCATATGTGTGGCTCCTTAGTAGCATCAGGTGGAAAATTGTCCAAAGAAGTTACACTTCATGACTTGGGACTTATCATATTGGGTCATGTAGAATCTAGAATGCATTCAGCTAGAGCAACGAAGACTGTGTATTATTTTTGGTTTATTTCAATTTCAGCGAAACATCATTCAAACATCTTCGTTTTCTGTATATTAAGATTTGAAAGAAATGTGGGGATATTTGGTTATTGAGAATTGTGAATCTGTAAGGCTCTATGGAGTTCCACTTAATGTCTTTATGCGTAAGTATACTAAGTATGTTCCAAAAGAAATGATCGACATGATATTTGCTGCAAGTATAAAGGATTCGTATCTAAAGGAAAGTTACTGTAAGTGACAAAGTGTATCACTTGGGATAATAACCAACTGCTAAAAACGAATTACTTTTGTGGATCTAATTCGACTACATTCTTTGAACAAAATATGTGATCGCTTTGCTTTCTTAATTTATTGCCTATAATGTGATGACTTAAACGGAAGAAATGCAAGGATGATTTATATTATCCAAAGATTAAGCTATGTTACAAGTTAGGACTCACACAATTCCAATGTGATATACGGTTCTAAATTTCTATTAATATTACGAATTTACGATTGTAACTTACGGACAATATAACGACATATTATTAACGACTAGGTTAGGTATTTCGGAACTATAACTAAAATGATATAAAAAAAGAGGTTGGAAGGGAAGCCCTTGTCGGTCAAACTAGAATTACAATGAATTATGATTAAACCTCGACAGTGACTTTTGCATTTGACGAATGGTCAAGGACGTTCGCACTAGTACTCTTGCCAGCAGTATGGTTACTGCTTCCGGCCCATCCAGTAGAGGCATTTTTCTCGACAAAAGCTTGGGTGATACTTTGTGCCAAGAAAGAGTCACTTAAACTGACAGAAACATTGATCAAACCGAACCAGGTCATTAATCTTTCTGCCTGGAATCCTGTCGAAACGAAGATGCTAATGGTTGTGGATAGTACTAACGAGAATAGACATATTGCGACAGTTTTTTGAAGGAAACGAGTGCTAGCTGCTGTCGCGTTTTTCAAGGTTCTCAAGTGACGGTATACGAGGTAAATGAGGAAACAGCATTCGAGGAAGTAAGTGACGGTTTTCACGATATTTTGTCTTCCGGTTGATTCTGGAGTCCATCCGAGGTTGCAGTAGGTCGGGGAGACGGCAAAAGGACGGGCAGTGATGGTGACTTCCAAGTTAGTGGCGGCACGGGCAATCAGTAACGGGATAAACACAATCATTGATTTTTTAAACAATTGTTGGTCGAATATGCGAATACGTGTGAGCATGATAAAATCTTGTAACCAGGTCGTAGTGGCGTAGATGACTTCCATAGAGTACGCGAGGAACGGACAGTCGGAAGTTTCGGCTCCAACCATCATATGAATAAACACCCACATTTGTACAACTGTTAAAGCTAATTGCAACAAATTGGCGTGTTGGTAGATATTTTTGGTTTTAAGTGCTGTTGGTGCGACATTGAAGAATTCGCGGGTTTGAAGTCAAAGCATCGCAATAAGACAAATCAAGTCAAAGTTCATCATCTTGGATAAAAGAGTCGATGAAAAGTAGGTAACAATTTCGATTAAAGTGCGTCGAAGAAGTGTCAATTCAAAGTTCGGTGGTAGGTGGGTCACCTTGGCCGGTACCATGAAAGGATTAAATAGTTTCCATTTGCGGCGGTCAACTACCATGACAACATTCATGGAATTTCTCGGCCCATCCAGGTCTCGCCTGGAACCATTTTAAGTAACCCCCTTAGTACAACATTAGTATACAAGTCTCTTCTCTCACCGAGTCAGAGCGTCACAACGAGGAACAGGGGCTCACAGTGGACCCATGATATTGTAGTACTATTGTAGTATTAAAAATTCACAAATATAGTATTATTCTATTGACTATCATTCGCGTTACCAAATTTATTCCCAGCCGTTCCAGAACAATTTGAATAGTTGTAACCATGTTATATACCTCAGTTGTGGCGTTCGAAAGGAGTTACAGCCACAGGTGTTATGAATATCCATGAGATTGTCGTGCCACCAGTGAATACTTCGAGTTCTGGAGCTAAATGGACTGTTACCTGGTGAACTTGTCAGGGCCAGTCTATTTTATTCGTTACCTTCAACTTTCGGTCCAAAGTCTGGGGCCGGATTTGTCTCGTCATTTCATCACGACAAATATTTCCTGAACGAAAAATCTCCGACATGAAGGGCTTCAGTCACTGCGTTACCCCTATGTTAATGCGAGTATGTGCCATGGCCCAGAGATACCGTCCAACGGGTCTTTTCGGCAAAAAAAATTATCCAGAATGCTGAAGTTTTACCACATCATCTGTTTCTCTCCCATGTTTCTGCCCCCTCTTTTCATATCCGTTACAATGTTTCTAATGTTCTAACCGTTTTACCAGAGGCCGCTCAACTTTGTGCGTTAGAACAGTTTCAAAATTGAGAGAGTTGCACTATTGATTGTTATGGATCAAACTAGACTACAGACAACAGAAATTTTATTAGAAATGCGACTTTTTCAATATTCTAATTCGATCAGCACATAAAAATGATACAATTGATACAACCACATCTGACAACATACAATTAAGTAAAACTTTTTTCAATTCGCATTATTTTTCAGTTTTGTTTCTAGTCCTGACTCTGTGTCCCTCAAGACTCAAGATGAATGAAAAAGTTGCCGCGAGTAGCCGACACAGTACATTCACGTATGATGACATAAAATATGTCAAAAGAAATATCTGAACAATATTACTGTTGACAAAATTGTACAATGACTTCGGCTAGCCCCTTTGGATTATCTTCTTGCGGGTAATGTCCTGAAATGGAGTTTCTGAGTTAGCTTTCGTGCTCATGCTACACAGGAAGAATACATTATGCCAAAGGAGAAAAATAAGAGCCAAAAGCCGCCTACATACCGCAGCCGGTCATGACAACTAAATCGGCTTCGCACAAATCCGCCCAAAATTCGGCATACTCGATATTGAACAAATCATCTTGATCTCCCCAGACTATTGAGACTTTTTTATTTCTAAACTCCCACTTTTCTTCTGCTTTAGTTTTGTCCTTGGTATTTTTAGTATCGATCCCCTGCCTGCCAATTCGAGTTGGATTCATCCCTTCCAGTGACGTCGTGTGGACTCTAGCAGGCGATTTCGATCGGACATAACTTTTCATCCACAGGCCGTCTGAGGCGACAGACGTCGGAGAATGAGGGGGAGGAGAAAGCGGGGGTGGAATGGACGCGATGTCGGACAAAGATAATATTGAATTCGGCTGTAAAGGATCTGATAGAGGTTCGTGTTCGTACAGATATGTTAGCCCTCTTGAGCTCCATTCTCTCATCCAAACCTTGGCTGCGCGCAACTCCCTTTCCAGGGCTATGTCGTTGTCTGAAGGAACGACACTAGATATGATTGGGATAGATCGAAGAGCAGGGATCAACTGAACGAGTCGCTTGACCAGTGGATCGGTAAAGATGGGCAGAGGGTAGAGAAATGGTAGAGTGGTCAGGGTGGTTTGGTATTGCCTCGAAGGGTAGGGGCTGTCGTAAGGTTTAAATTCGGTGGGTGGAGATTGCTTTTGTGTTTTCGGCGTAACGCAATATTGGACGAGTTTTGAGAATGGCAGACGCTGTTTGCGCGATTGCCCAAAGTTTTTCAGGATATGGAGGGATAAAAGGGCAATGAACCATTTCTGGATATCGTGGAGTGTCATTTCATCGTGAGAGGGAGGGAAATAACCGTTTAGAATGACGACTTTTTGTATAATGTCGTGCAACATGGGGCAATCCCGAAGAGTCAGAAAGGTGACGAGGGTAGAGAAGCCGTGGGCCACGACGGTCAATTGGGAAGACCGTGATGTTTTGATGACTTCGGTGAGGAAGGTGGAAAGGGTTTGGGTAAATAGGCCGAGGGTGATTTCATTGGTGGTGATTTTATCAGAGCGGCCGAATCCAGGAAAATCCAGGCAAATCACTCGGTAGCCTTGACTCAGTAGCTCTGTGATAACATGTCGATAGGTATAACTCCATGTTGTACTTCCGTGCAATAACAAGACTGCATTTGCTTTTCGTTTATCCGTATCCTTTGATTCGTAAACATCAATGTAGTGGACTTTATTGAATCATGTCAGTTTAGAAGAGTTTACTATTTTAAACAACGAAAAAAAACGACATACCGCGTATTCCATTTGGTAGATTAAAGTAACGCGGAGGATGGTTAAAGTTTTTAATATGTTGGAAATGTGAGCTCTTTGTTCGAAGGATGGTGAATGGTGAGATATCTGGGAGGGTTGAGAGGATGGAGGTGGAAGTTGAAAAGTAGGAGGACAGAGAGCCGCTCGAGAAGTTTGGGTTGGAGAGGTAGGAGGAGGAAGAAGGGGCGCCGGATGTGGAGGCGGCAGCGGCGTATTTCTTGTACTTTGCAGCTTTTCCAGCGGCAAGATGGTGTTCTGAGGAGGAGATGGAGGAGGCGGTCGTTTCAGAAGGGATGGCGGAGCGGGAAGTGTTTGAAGAGGAGTGCGAGGTAGCGGAGGCGAAGAGGGAGGAGAGGAGGGCGATGGGGACGAGAGAGAGGAGGATGATTGCGGCAGGGAGAGAGTGAGCGAGGGCGGATCTGAGGAGCGAGGAGAGGATTTGGGCGAGGATTGAGGTGAACATGGTGATGGAGTGGTCGTAGTTAGTAGAGGGTGGTTGGTGGGTGGAGTGGAGTCGGATGTGGAGTAAAGCGAGGGGGCGTGTCCTGTCTGCCGTCCAACAGTGTGTGTATAGCCACCAACAAGAGAGAGTGCGCAAGTGAGTGCAAGCGAGAGAGAGTGGGCGAGAGTGAGTGGGGAATCGGAATTGCACCAAGCACCAGAAACGACCTGCTGTGGTTGAGTTATTCCAATTCTGTGTGCAGTGAGTGTTTGCTGTCGAATCACCCAAGCAAGCAGGCAAGCCTCTGCCCTGCACTGGGGCTGCACCGGATTGCACAGTGCACTGCAAATGGGTTCCCTCCTGGTTCCCTCCTGGTTCCCTGCTGGTTCCCTGCTGGTTCCCTAATGGTTCCCTGCTGGTTCCCTGCTGGTTCCCTCGTCCCTGCGAACACTCAGCGAACGCGGCGACATCCACACTGCCTTGCATCCACCCACTAGATCCACCCAAAATAAATAAAGACGCTCCCTCCCATGTCCCGTCCCCTCACTACACTCCCACTCCTCTCGCTCATCGTCCTCCTCCTCGCCTACCTCCTCAACCACCTCCTCCTACCCAACAACTCCTCTAAGATGGCTGACCTCAAGAGAGAAGTCCTGCCAAAACTCGTCCTCCCCTCCCACTACCTAGTCAACCTCACCCCAAACTTTGACGACTTTTCTTTCGCCGGCTCAGTCGACATTACCGTCAAATTCAATGGCCCCACAAACACCATCGCTGTCAACACCAACGAACTCAAAATTCACTCCGCCGCCCTCAAAAATGTCACAATGAAGACACAGCAAGTCTTTAACGCTACCGACATCGCCTTCAACCAACCCCTCGAACAAACTACTTTTACTTTTCCCTCAGAATTCCCCGCAGGAACGGAGGCCGTCCTCTCCATTCAATTCCAGGGCACCATGAACGATCGTATGGTCGGCTTCTACAGATCCTCCTACACCGACAAGGACGGGAAAAAGAAACACATGGGCGTCACTCAATTCGAAGCGACCGACGCCAGACGTGCCTTCCCTTGTTGGGACGAGGTGCTTAATTTTTCTGCCATATTTGTTTAAATTTACCTTTCATTACTTTTTATCATTGCGGCTTCAATTATCTTCAGTGCAAATAGATGACTGATCTTCAAAATGATTTTTCTTATTTCCATTGTTCAATCCCTCTTAGCCCGCGGTCAAGGCCACCTTCGACATTGTTTTGAATGTCCAATCCAACCATACCGCCCTTTCCAATATGAATGTCATTAGCGAGAAACCACACCCGTCAAAAGAAGGTTTCAAAGAAGTCAAGTTCGCTACTTCCCCAGTCATGTCCACCTACCTCGTCGCTTGGGCCGTCGGTGACTTTGAATACATTGAAACAACTACCTCGCCCTCTTGCAAATACCTGCCGACCCCCGTTCAGGTGCGTGTCTACACCTTGAAAGGAAGCGTCGAACAGGGCAAATTTGCTCTCGGGGTGGCGGCCAAAGTTTTGGAATACTTTTCCGAAATCTTCCGTATGTTATCGGCAATCATTCTCATTTCTCTACCATTCTTTACCATTTCTACTACATTTCAATCAGCGATTCTGACAAACCTTGATTCCCCGTTTAGAAATCCCGTATCCATTGCCGAAACTCGATATGATTGCGGTTCCTGATTTCAGTGCCGGAGGTACGTTAGACTGCGCCATATTGTATACAGCCAACGACACTCAACAATATCTCTCTTCATCTTGTAATAGCTATGGAAAACTGGGGTTTGGTAACCTATCGTACCGTTTACATGTTGTACGATGAAAAGACCTCGTCCGCTCGCAGCAAGCAAAATATCGGTGAGCAGTCGTTATTCCCTTTTTCACTAATGCCTCTATTCTAACCCCAGCCTCCTTCAACAGCTTATGTCGTTTCCCACGAACTTGCCCAGTAAGTGCCTTAGTCAGATTGATTTAACGATGACTTCGTCGAATTGTTTGCAACTCACATTGACATTCTTTTTCCCTTTGTTCCCTCACACAGTCAATGGTTCGGTAATCTCGTCACAATGGATTGGTGGACAGACTTATGGCTGTAAGCTATTTCTGTTGTTTCTTATTTACCCACCAAATAACAACAAAATTAAATGCTTCATCCTGAATTCCTAGCAACGAAGGCTTCGCCACCTATGTCGGTTGGTTGGCCGTCGACCATTTGTTCCCCGAATGGGACGTTTGGACCCAATTTGTGATGGATGAAATGCAGCGCGCTCTATCTCTGGATGGACTGAAATCTGTATGTCGGATCATCTTAATTGAATTGACAAAACCTCCATTCTTATTGGCTTCTCTTTTATAGTCTCACCCTATCGAAGTTGAAGTCAAGTCTCCCTCCGAAATCGGCCAAATTTTCGATGCTATTTCTTATTCTAAAGGTGCTTCCGTCATTAGAATGTTGAGTAATTGGCTCGGTTTAGAAAAATTCTTGGAAGGTGTCAGAGCGTATTTGAAGAAATACGAGTACAAAAATGCAGTGACCGCTGATTTATGGTAAAGTTTTAGCCCCTTGCAACATCAATGACAAAAACTTGACGTCACATTACTTTAGGAATTCTTTGAGTGCCGTTTCCGGTGTCAACGTTGCTGAATTCATGCATTTGTGGACTAAGCAAACTGGAGTAAGTCTGAGAATCCACTCCTACCATTTTCTATCTTTGTTTTCGTTGCTCACATTTTCTTTTGCAGTACCCGGTTGTCACCATCAAAGAAGAAGCCAACCGTCAACTCAAACTCACCCAATCTCGTTTCCTTTCCTCCGGTAAAGTCACTCCAGAAGATGACCAAGCCATTTGGTGGTGTCCTCTATCCATTTTCACCTCCTCGGCGTCCGCCAATTCCCCCGACACCAAGCAAATTTTGAAGACTAGATCCGATACTTTCAGTTTACCAGCCAAAGGCGACTCTTCCGGGATCGACTTTTACAAGCTTAATCTTCGACAAACTAATTTCTACAGAGTCAATTACCCATCGCACAACCTCGAGAATTTGGGTAAAGCCATCGTAAAAGGAAATATCTTGAGTGTGAGTGATAGAGTGGGCGTGGTCACCGACGTTTTCGCTTTGGCCGGTGCCGGAGTATCAAGTACCGTTGACTGCCTACGATTATTGAAATACTTTGAATCCGAAACAGAATACATGTACGTATTTCCCACGTTCTTTGTTTATCTCGTACATTTTTGAACTAACAAAATCAATGACCGCAGTGCCTTGAATGAAGTCGCTACCCGTCTCTCGACACTTAAAACCATTTGGGCTTTTGAACCCGAAGAAGTGTCTGATCGTTTGAAGGCTTTTACTCGAAACATCTTTTCAAAGCAAGCCAAAACCGTCGGATGGGAGTATAAAGATGACGAAGGTCATTTGAAGAGTATGCTTCGCACTTTGGTCATTGGTGCTGCTGGTATCAATGGAGACAAGGAGTAAGTTTTTTATTTATCGAATATTCCATGTCGATATTTTGGAACTACTCACAAACTCAATCGATGCTTTTTTCCTATGATAGAGTGATTGAACAAGCAAAGACCCGTTTCAATGCATTCATTTCCGGAGATGAACAGAAACTTCACCCCAACATCCGGGGCACAGTCTACGCCATTGTCCTCAAGAACTCTAGCAATCCTAAAGAAGATTTCGACAAAATCGTCAAAATCTACGAAACCACGACCAACGTTGATCAGAAACTTGCGGCTTTATCTGCTCTCGGCCGAGTGGAAGATCCAGAATTACTCAAACACGTTTTGAAATACGCCATGGACGAAGATAACGTTCGACCTCAAGATTTCATTTACCCGTTGGGCAGTGTGGCTAGTAACCCCAAGGGAAGAAAACTGGCTTGGGAGTTCGTCAAAACCAATTGGGAAAAATTAGAAGAACGATTCGTCAGTACCTTGAGTTTATTGGGTCGATGTGTTACATCCACCACCCAAGACTACGCAACCGAAGAATTCGCCAAAGAAGTAGAATCATTCTTTAAAGGTTTGTGTTTTTTGTTTAATGTTTCATCGCTGGAGTATTCTGTGAGACATGAAAAGTTGAACTGATTTCTGACAAATGTAAACTGTGTTGTTGTTTTTCATCCCATGCAGACAAAAACACCAAGCCCATTGACCGTCCGTTAGAACAATCCCTCGAAAAGATCCGAAGTCAAGCAGCATGGTTGAATAGAGATCGCGACGCGGTTGCCAAATGGTTGAAAGAAAATGTCTCGTTGTGAATCGTTATGCGTGACTGTAAACTGTAAACCGCTTTTAAATGCTTTGTTTTCGTTTGTTTTGCAAATTTTGTCATGTCGTGTAGTGTAAAACATGTGTAAACTTTTTTTTGAACCGAAAAATATAACCCGAACGATACCTGTTATGG
This sequence comes from Paraphysoderma sedebokerense, assembly GCA_025602915.1. NCBI lineage: Eukaryota > Fungi > Blastocladiomycota > Physodermatomycetes > Physodermatales > Physodermataceae > Paraphysoderma > Paraphysoderma sedebokerense. The sequence goes on from JAHLJZ010000016.1 coordinate 10,571, forward strand.
TGACTTACTATAAAAAATTATGCATACAAACCTAATAGATTTTTCAAAATGTTTGGTTAAGCCCTGCTAGAATCGCAATTTAAATTTTTGTCCAATCACGTTCGCGCCAACCAGGTATTCAACCAAACGACCTTGAGTTCGTCGTCAAATCCGTTTAGGATACTTTTCTCTTTTGATTACTATTTCGGAGTTTATTTATTTCACAAATACTTGATATAGATCATTCGCACTATCTTATCAGACTGCAAAAAAGAAAGAACAATCAACAACCGAAAAAGTCGACAAACGCAACACCCACCGTTTACACAAAGAAAAAAACAAATGTCGAAACTTCGACGAGGCGATACCGACGTATCTTTATCCGAAAAATTTATTCCGTCCGATGCCTCAAATTCCAGTAAACGTCGTTACTCTTCATCAGACGGTACCGACGATAACCCTCAACTCAAAACAGGAAGAAATGGAAAACAAGAATACTTTTTAGGATTTTTACCTAAAAAAGACTCATCGAATATTATCTTGTTGGTTTTGTTATGTATGTTGTAACCCTAAACTTCTTCCTTTTTTCTTCTTTCTCCCTTTCTGGTTCCTTAATTAACGTTATTCAATGGTTGACTTGACGATTGTTGGATCGTTTTTTTCCTACAAATAGATTTATTACAAGGTGTTCCTTTCGGACTTGCATTCGGAACTTTACCGTTCTTGTTAAAATCAAAACTGAGCTATTCGGTAACATCATTCCATTCAATTCACCCCTCCTTTTTTTTTCAACCCATCCGTTTACAACTAAATCTAACGTCACTATCACAATTCCGCGGACGATGTTGCATCGGTTATATTGTTATATCGGTTTTTGATTGATTCTGATGTATTGTTGAAACCGGTGTATAGGATATGGCTGTTTTTTCGTTCTCAGGGTACCCTTATAGCTTGAAATTATTATGGTCACCGATTGTGGATTCGTTATATTTAAATCATATCCTTTTGTGTTACTCCATTTGGTGATTTTGTTTCCTAAAAACAACCAAATTCTCAAGTTCAAATGAATTTAAAAGTCGTTGATGGAGTATATTTCTTTAACTTTTTATCTTGATTTGTTGGATTCGAATGGACCACGCATCGGAAGACGAAAATCTTGGATCATTCCTATCCAGTTAACGACCGGAATGTTATTTTATTGGCTTGGAAATCATATTGAAGGTGTCATGCAAGCGGTTTGTTATCTTTTCTTTTTGTTGTTGTTTGTGTAGGAAGAAGAGTAGAAAGTTGACTTGATTTTATGGGGTGATGATTTTGATGGTTTGATGGTGGATAGGAGGAAGTCGATATATATAGTTTGACTGCTATCTTTTTTACGGTTATTTTTCTGTGTGCGACACAAGGTATTTTTCTTTTTCCGTTTTTCGATTTTGCGGCGATGCCGGTTGGATTTCTCTCATTATTGACGTTATCTGTTTCTCCCTTTCTTTTCCAAACAGACATTGCGGTCGACGGTAATTGAGTCGTTTGAGTATCGATGACTTTGCAGATTAGCTGACATGAATTGGGATTATATAATTTGTTAGGATGGGCATTAACACTGTTATCGAAAGAAAACGTGAGATTTGCATCCACCTCTCAAACTGTAGGAATCAACACCGGGTATTTTTTATCCTTTACAGTCTTTTTGGCACTGAATTCTCCTGAATTTTGGTACGTTTCGCATTTTATCTCAAGTCAATTCATTCTATACTGTGCGCTGGTTACTGACTATCATGATAGCAATAAATACCTTCGTTCCGTGCCTTCTGAACTGGGACTTCTTCAGTTAGGTCCTTACCTCCGATTTTGGGCATTATTGTACCTCGGTCTTACAGTATGGTTAATGTTGTTTAAAAAGGAGGTGCGTATATTTAAAGATATTCGTCAGATGTGTCATGCACGTTATAACTTTGATTTTGTGGGGCGGTATAGGTGAATCGAATTGAACCAGACGAATTGGTAGGCGTCAAATCGGTTTACGCTACGATAACCAATATTTGCAAATTACCACGTACGTTGTTCTTTATAAAACTGAACTACTTAATCCTGAAACCGTTTACTAATTATTTTTGATCGTTACCGAATCAGACATGCAAACATTTATCGCTGTACTCCTCCTCGCGAAAATTGGGTTCATCTGTAACGAAGCCGTAACGGGGTTAAAACTTTTAGAAATGGGGTTCGGGAAACAAGATCTCGCATTGGCAGTTTTAATTGATTTTCCTTTTCAAATATTATTCGGGTATTACGCTGCCCAATGGAGTAGTGGTGAGAGACCTTTAAAACCGGTATGATTTATCGTCCAGGCGGTTCTTTTTTGTATTTGGTAATTCGTTGTTTGACGTTGAGTTGTATTGTATAGTGGCTTTATGCGTTTTATGGTCGTTTGTTTTTCGCATTATTCGGAATGTTTGTTGTTTATTCGTACCCATCTGGAGGTGTCACCACGTCATATTTTTTTCTTGTCATCGGGAGTACAGTGTTGAGTTCATTTATGAGGTAAAGTTCCGACAACGACGATATTATTTCGAGTTAGTTTTGATTATGACTAACTCTCTTCTATGTTGTAACACAGCACTGTCCAATTTGTTTCCCTGGGTGCCTTCTTCTCCCTCATCGCTGACCCCGTAATCGGAGGAACATACATGACGGTATGCTTAAAATTCTGATTTGTTTATTGCACTATTTAGGTATTTTGAATTGACCGTTACATACAAACTTGCTTTTGATTTTCAGTTGTTGAACACATTTTCCAATTTCGGTGGCACTTGGCCTCGTTATTTTGTTCTTGAGGCAGTAGATTATTTTACCGTGGCGACATGTTCTGTCAAGGGACCAAACGATGAAGGTAAACTATCTTTAATTTATTCCATTACAATTTCTCATCGTATATCCACGACTTAAACCATTCATTGTTGTAGTACAATCCTGTATCAACGAGCACCAAAAGAACGTATGCAAGCAAAAAGGAGGAGTTTGTACCGTTTATCGAGATGGATACTACATTGTTGGATTCATGAGTGTAATTATGGGATTGTTATTATTATTGCAGTTTGTTAAACCACAAATTCGAAAGTTGGAGGTACTTTCACCGAGGATGTGGAAGGTTCGAAAAATGGGTACACAGTGAACTCTGGTGGCTTAGTCAATGGTGCATTCGGTTTAATTATGTTAATCAATTGTAATTTTAACCCGTAACATTAATAAAAGTGGAGTATTATTTGAATCTACGACCTATACTATGCTAATTTCCTGCACGGTCCCTCTCAGTCACGGTAATATTGGATCGAGGATCATCACGCTTAAGCACATCGTGTTCCGCAATTTGTAATTCGCATTTCGGATGGCAGGTTCCTACGATCCACGACCACTACGAAAGATCAACCTTAATGACGCTGCAACAACAGATAGAAAAAGAACATCCTGAATGGATTCCATACAAAGTAAGTACCTAACCCATTCATTTCGCTTTTAGTACAACTTAACTTAATTTAACACCGTCCGATAGAAATGTCAGACAAAAGCCATGACAGAGGGATATAAATGGGGACTTATCGGTAACGTAGTTGAAACTATACTCTGTAATAAATTCTAAAATGTAAAGATGGTAATCTGATTGTATTGTATTACTTGCCGCTCTGAAAGTAGGTCTTGCATCGGCTGTGGCAGTTACAACGGTGGCCAAGTTACCACGAAACCAAATCGTTCTGACATCTCTCTGTACGTTATTCATACTGTTCGTCTTCTTGTTAGCTTTGAACGGTCAAATGATATTGATTGGAATTATACATGTTTTTTCTTTTCTTATCGTGAAAGTGACGGCCGCAGTCGCCGGGTATGTGACGAGTACTCGAGAATTTCAATCCTGTGTACAACAGTTTGAAGAAAACGAGAATCAGAAAAATGATGTCCAACGTAATAGTCAGACTGAATTTGAATGGGACAATAGTAGTAAGAATTCTGTTGAAAAACTAGCAGATTATGAAAAGTTGGCAGAAAAGGAGAATCAACGGTGGAAATAAGTCGTTCGTCTGCGACCGATTGCTTATGTGTATAGTGTTATTGCAAATTTGTACAAAATACAATCCTTTCTTTTGAAGCTTAATTTTCAAGTCGAATATTCGAGAAATGGAATTATAAATTTACCAAATCTATTTATGCATTGGTTCTAGAATTCTATATAATTTGACATCATATCGCTGCTCATCGGTGTTCACCCACTTATTACAATAGTCAAACTGACTCGTCCACCATATTCCCTTAAGCCTGTTCACACTGGCATCGACTTGAAAATCGAACTTCACAGTACCTCCCAGCAATATCACAAATATCAGACGCCTCGGTACGATAGCATTGTACGTTATTACAAGATCTTCCGTCCATTTCGATAGAGATTCCAGACATTTGAGCTACGTCTCTAATCGAGAAGCAGAATCCTCCACCACAGACTCTTCTAAATGAGAAGGGTCGAGTTGAAATATCCATTGTTCCCCAGTCAAGTAGAAAGTAAGCTCGGCGGGGTTCTGGTTGACCAGAGTAAACAGTGACACCAATAGTAGTCAAAGGGCCGCTGTCGGCTGCAATGTACTTGACGATCTTTTCGGTCGTGATAACCCAGGCGGTAGCTGCTTGAAGATACGAAAGAAGGAGGACAACCAAGATAAAATTGTATTTCATCATTGCGTACTCTATTAAACCATTGTTTGATCTCCTGTTAGTAGACAATCCAAAGATCCACCGAGTGCCGCAACCACCACATCGACGACCGAAATGACCCAGAAAGAAGTACTCACAATATCTAGGTTGATAATAACGTTCTGAAAGTTGCAACGATAAATTTTTGTAGGAGAACTCTTTTCAACTTAAAGACCTTAATGGATGATCCAACTGTCCACATTTTATAATCTCTGCTTTACATTTTTCCGAACTCAGTTAGCCATGGTGTCGCCCTTGATCCGGCGATCATACGAGTTGCGCGCCAATAGTAAGTTTCTAAGCACGTCGAAATGGAGTGATGGACTCGAGATGGGCAATAACTTCATACCGCCATATTTGTTCCCGCCTGTTGGTCCAATTGCTTAAAGTCGAAGTTATGATTATCTCGGCAGCATGTCACAGGGTATAGAACCATTTCCTTGCCGAATAGATCCAACATCATTGATTCATTGTGATTTGAAGAGACATCTGCGCATTTACCACACTATTTTTGATCCATTCGTTAAGGAACTCGTTATATAATATTAAATTTTCGTAGCAAATACAAACTCGTTAATTCAAATCAACATCAGTGGCGGCATAGCGAAAAGAAGAAACGTGATTACAAGCTGCTGAAGACCTGCACTGGGATTTGGGTTGTTCCTACCTATGATAGGTTTTCTTGAGAGCCAATTGATCAATTTGCATCACCATCAACTAACTAATAAGAACTAAATCTATTACTTATTCAGGCTACACTTCAAACAGTCTTTGGTTGAATAAAATCATACATATTTGGTAACTGACACTATTGTACACATTGCAAAGGTCGTACATCGCACAGCACGATATCTCTTCGTTCATTTTAAGATAATTTAAATAAATGTATTCGCAACGGCAGCATACAATGTAAAGCTGCAGTGCTCGACGGCCCTTATTTTAGAATGATGCAATGTAAATGGTGGTAAAGAAAGAAGATATACATTCCAATCAACAGCTACTCTAAAGGGAATATTAAATGATAATATACAGAAGAATAATTTATAGCTAATAAATAATATACTACAGCTAACATATGTAATGGTTTTATATACCGGTTCGATCTTCACCAGTTTTATCGGCTTTGGTATACTCGTCGCCCTCCGGTACTGGCTGGAATGTCAACGACACGAAATCGTCCTTTGAAGCCTGCTGAAATTGATGGGATATTGTATTAGTACCGTCATCTTTAGTTAGCTCAACATATTGCCTGGATCTTTTGCGGGACGGCGATTGAGTCTCTGGCGTTTGTTCCTGTAATCTTTCCATGGTGTCATCCATATTTCCACGCTCTTGATTGTTGAGATTGTACATGGCTTGAAATCCTGTAACGTCTTCATTGTTTTGGCTATTCTCAAAGCTGCCCTGGTATGCGAATGGTAAGAACATCTAAAAATAGAATCACCGTCAGAAATGGACCGTAGCAGTCTCATCACATTAAGGAACTCATCGGGACATACTTGATTCGAAAATGCCGACGCAGCACCCGTATAATATGCTCCTGGTGTTGGTGGGGGTATTGAATGAGGGCTAAGAGGGCTGGTTTGGTAAGGGTTGGGAACTGTAGGACTGGCGAGCATATATGTCGGGCTGTGACCTGGCTGCTGATGATAAATATGTCCCGTCGGGGATATAGAATGAGGGTGAGAACCTGTAAACTGAATTGGCATGATTTGGAGAGGCTGAGGCACAGAACTAGAACGACTATTAGAATTAATTCTTAATTTGCGTGATTTTCCTTTTTGTTTCGTCGATGTTGGTTGTTGAGGCATTGGCGGCGATGATGGCATGTCAGACGAGATTGGAATAAGTGGAGACGTAGAGTCTCCGACAGATGGAAAAGTGGAGGTTGACGGGACTGACTGAGGATTGTATGTAGAACTATTCGTTTCCTCATTTTCCTGGGAATGTGAAGCAGTGTAAATAGATTATTATAACGGAAACAATTGATAAATATATACCATTTCTTGATCCTCCTCTATATCCTCTTCCCCGTCGCCCATGTGTTTCGACCTTTGCACAATCTGAGTACCCAAAGTTAACTATCAAGTGGTCAACAGACATTGCAAACCCTCACGAAAACCCAAATACCTTTGCTAGGTCTCCATTAGTTTTGTTCTCTGTCGGCTCCGAATATTCTGTATACTTATATAATATATCATCCATGTCAGAACTAGCGAATTGATATAACTTTCCGTTTGGAGAGATGATAATTAATCCAACTTCCGCTCCGCATAGAACGCTTAACTCGTATGCTTTCTTCATTAGCCCAAGTTTCCGTTTGGAGAAGGTAACCTATACAGTGACGTAAAGTGATATCGTATTGAAGACGGAACAAAAAGCGAAAAAATTGAATGTTAACCCGTCGACAATTTATCAAAAGAACTTTAGAAGAACACACTTGACGGTTTCTTTCATCCTCGATTTTCTTTATAACTATTTTCCTTTTACCCATAATAGTTATATGCAGTCAGGTATTTTTACAGTCAATGAATTCAATTTAATAAAGTCAGTTGATGATGTCGAGTGGACGAGTATTTCGTTGAGCTGAATGGACCAAATAGCAGTACGGTTGTTCAACTTCGGTAAAATATTCAAGTAATAGCGCCGACGCTCAAAACAAACTGCTATATTAGAATTTTTTCGAAGTATCCGTGCGTTCGTTGCTGCTGCTATAAGAGGAAACTTGTTACAGAGGCATTCGAAGATGGGGAAATACTGCTGGCGTGCATTCGTTGATGAATTGCGGACGCGACTTGTTACGACAGGGCTTGAAAGAACGAAATGGGCCCATGATATTAATGATTGCTCTCATGCAGCGATGTTACGGTATCAGTCATCAATATCTTTGTGTATTGTCCAGCAATGGATAGTAAAGGAGGTCTCAGTCTCGACTCTCGACCCAGAGAAATTACGAATATCTACAAGTTACTAAGGATAAATCTACTGTTCCATTCTGTCCACACTGTCATCTATGTCCATAGGTGCAACTCCGCTATTTGTACTTCTATTACTTCTGACTTTATTTCTACCTGGAAGAGTGAGCTCATTGACTTCATCGTCTTCGGTTCGGCTAAACAGTAGTAGGTTGGGTGAGCCTTCTCCAGCATTCTAGAGTGCCAGAATGATGCTCAAGTTAGCAATTTAAGAACAAACATAAGAAAGATAGAAACAACATACTTTTATAACATCTTTAGTGGCTCTTTGCGATAGTACATTCTTCACCCTGGATGCTGGCACTCCTTTGGAAAGATGAAGTGCGACTACTCCGGCGACGTAAGGGGTTGCCTAAGATCAATACGAAAAGTTTCAGCTTACAATGATGTATTTAATAGCTAACGGTTTGATATACTTTACCATACTAAAGGAGAGATTGATCAGTGTCTAGATATTTCTAAATTACATAATTTTGAGATACATACGAAGTTCCCGACAACACGGTCCCAGATTTCACATTCTTGTGGTAGGCAGACTTAATGTCTTTTCCCGGGGCAAATATGTCTACACAAGTGCCGTAATTTGAATCCTTAAATCTGCCATCAGTTGAAGTAGTTGCCCCAACAGTGATTGCACTCGGTTCATCAGAAGGACTGTAATTGCAGCTGTCATCTTGCTCGTTGCCCGCCGCAACAACCACTGGAATGCCGGCTCGAACTGTAAAATTGGTTAGTCTTTAGCACTGACCAATTAAATTTTTTATAAAACGGGGCAAACGTACCTGCAGCACGCACAGCGGCATTCAATATCTTGGACTGGTGAAAGCGGTTATTTTACTGGTACGAAATATAGATGGCGGAATAATTGCAAACCTTTTCTCCTCCTAAACTCATATTAATAACAGCCCGTCTTCTTCGTCGTTTCGCGTTTTTAACTGACCAATCGATTCCAGCAATAATCACAGAATCGTCGGATTCATCCCCGTTGTCTGGAAAAACTTTGACTGGAATGACTGTGCATCCTTTTGCAACGCCATAAGTCTCTCCAGCCATAATCCCAGCGACATGTGTTCCTAAATTAATGTTGATATGAGTGAGAAAGGTATTGAAAGTCAGCTGAATAAAAAGACTGTTACCGTGACCATCCTTATCTTCAACACCTTCTCCCTCCACCGCGGAATCTATATAGGCAGGGCAAATATCAGTTTGATGTTATACGTTTGAATAAAAAGTATTGACGCTTTTAAAGAATGGCAAACTTACAGCCAGGTTCGAGTCGACCCGCAAACTCGACATGCTTTGTTTGAATACCTGTGGGATAGATCAGTCGTTTGCATAACCGATTTTACAGTGGGTTCTTAACATCATGTCAGCTGAAAAGCGTTACCTGTATCAATGACATAGCAGTCAACACCTTCACCTGTAGCGTCGTAGATATACTTTTTGTCTAACCCTTTTCTGGCATCAACACGATCCAGGCCCCATAGTCCAGACTGGCCCAACAGTTGTGTGTCTACAATCACTGCTTTCCTCATGGGGACAACAGGGGACACGCTCAAGACATCCGGCCTCATAGCAAGATCTTTAGCTTGGCTGGCAGTAAGCTGAGTGGAGTAAGCCTTGAATTCATCTGCAATTTCGTACGTTTTGAATCGTCGCGAAGTCAAAGTCGACGGCCGTGTTAGAACGGCTGTGGCCGTGTGCGGAGAGTCCGAGGACCACATAGGGTGAGATGACCCGACACCCAAAATCTCAGCATGGGTGGCAACTGCGTCGCAAAAGCAGAGTAAAGACAAATTTGATTAGTACATAACTCGGGTAATAAGAAGAACACAAAACAATAATGGGCTCATACATGAATACTCGTCGGCACTCTCCTTTAACCGAACAATATATTCTTTCGTTCCGTCGGCCGGGGCAGCCTCAACCGTCGACGAACTCAATCCCAATAAAGCGGTAACAATCCAAAACTGATGTGATAACTTCATTTTCACCGAATAGCAAAAAATTACCGTATGATACAGAACTTGAGAAGATGAGTCAAATTGCTGTCAAAAGAGGTCAAGTCGGAGCTCCTATTTATAAACACTCGATGATATCGTCCAGGAATATCGATCGATATGCATATGATGATGCTGAGTTTATCCCCAACCCATTATACCCTAACTCGTGTTGTTCTTTCCCTGACTGTACCGTAAAGAGAACCGCATGTTTGTCTGTTGACAACAATCATAATGGCGTGGGGAATTGATAGATGAGGAACATATTCAACGGCATGATACGGAGTATGAAAAAATGTATATATAGTCGCCTTGAGGTGCCGACAACCAAATGTGAAACAATAATAAGATGATTTTAGTCTGTTCAGGGCCGCATTAAGGCCGAGTAAAGCTCGCTTCACGCGGGTGAATCGCCAGAATGCAGAAGCGTGGCGCATCGTATATAAGCAGCTAGCATCTTGATCACAATGTTCCCAGGTTAAATTATTCAGACGATTATATGAATTAGCATATCAAGGGGAATTCCGGAGTGCCAAGTACCGTGGACGGTTAAAATGTGGCTGTACAAGAGAGTCGTAACATCACTGCTATGAGGATCAGGATGTATCAAGAGTTAAATGTACATGAGGAGTAAAAGGGAATATACAGTACATGTATAGAATCATGCCTTTGTACCAGTAATTATTATATAGTTTATTCAAAATAAGTTAAATATTTTCGATCAATTCATCCCATTTATCACGACTCCAACTCTGTAATCAATTGTGTGCAAAGTTCCTTTGCAAACACACTACTTTCGTTACTCATAACTATCTGTAACCTAGCTTTCACTTTATCCACTTCTGCAATCTTTTCTTTTTTCTCACCCGATGCACCTGATGCAGCTCTCACTCCTTCCATCAGCATTTTTAACAAGCCTACTCTTACCAACGGAATAGGACTGGATAACTTATCTACAATTCTTTCTACAAATTCTCTTGATTTAAATAATGATACGCCAATTGAAACTGATCTCGTAAGAATTTTTAAGAACGGTTCTAATATAGTGTTAAATATGGAAGTTTTTGAAGTGATGAATAAGAGGATGAGATCTTCTGTGTGATTCAGCAGAATCGGCTCTACTTTCGTCGTCTCTTCAATCAACCTATTTAAAGTATGATGTAACCGAAACATGGTCAGTTGCTTGAATTCGTCCCATATTATACGACGCTAACATTGAGAAATAGAAGACCACTCACCAAACACAGACAGACTCTAACGCTGTTCCCATCCAATACGTATCTCTCAATAAACTGCAATATATTTCCAAACAGTTTTCGCTCCAAAGCATACTTCTCAAACTCTTAGCGTGAACTAATTCACAAAATATGGGAAGCGCTAATTGGCGCAAAGGTAAGAAATTGGACGACGGTTTTCTGGGTTGAGAGGAAGAGTCAGTGGTTGCGATAGAAGATGATGGTGAAGAAGTTGGAATAGTGGAAGAGTGAATGATGTATTTGAGATGAGGGATAAGGCCGGCTTTACAAGCGATTTCTTGTCGTTCTTTTGAAAGCTTGCATAGATTGAAAAGAGTAGTGAGAATTTGATTGTACGTTTCCTGTAAAGATCGTATTCAAAGTTTTGTTAACTACTTTGTAAACGTCAAAGCATATACAAACTTAGATGAATAACATACAGTAACGTAAGGTCCGGTTTTCCTATCGAGTAAACCAACTAATTTTTGAATTGTGCCTGCTTTCTGCAACGTCTCCAACGTACTAGAATCCATAGAAATGTGTTTTATGCATTTTAGTACGACAACAATTTGTAAAGTATTCAAGTAATCGAGTTCATCAAGTAAAACTGTATGACCAAATCATCTCAACGTTAGCTGCCTGCCTGTAATAGAGCCACAGGGAAAATGAAGCAACTACCTTTCAATACACTCCATTGACATAAACAACCCCTCACATATTCATCGCCTTGACTGAAAATCAAGAATAAATTAACAATTTTAGGCAGATATTCCACACTTGCGTCCTCTTTGTCTCTATTGACATATCTCATAGACGACGCCAATAACGGAAGTAACCCATGCTTAGCGAATAGCCGGCAGAAATCATTTTTAGGCGTCGATCCCTGAAAATGGAATCATTAACATGAGTTCAGTTTAAAACTTAAACCAGGAGTGTAAGCGTCTAGGGAGAATATTTCTACATACCTGCAGCTCAAATACGCTGACGACACAATCGATAGCACACCAAACTAATTCTTTTCCTTCTTCATACTTCTCATCCAATAGGCCAACTAAGCATTGAAGCCCTTTACAAGCGATAAACATTCGCAAAAGCACTTTATCCGAGGTAATGAATTGAATAATATTCACGGACAATAAGCGGATCGTTTTATTGTATGATCTCGATGTAAAATTGATGAGTGTCGGAATGCCTCCAACAAGGCAAATAGTTTCCAGTACGGATGGTGTGTCAATGATTGTCTATTGTTAACGATGAAAACTGGTTTTAGCACAAGGAAGGGACCATTGAGAAGAATAATGTCCACGGACTTTATGAATTAATGTTAGCAAACTTTCCAATACTTTCGTCGATTTTGTAATTTCTAATAATTCTGTGACCGCTGTGACACCATGATACGCTATCATTTTAGACTTCATTTCAGGTTGGCCTTCAAAAATTGAACACTGCGAAAGATAAATTTGAGTATACGTTTTGAATTTCCAGATAGACAAGTCCATACCAGTCTTTCGCAACTTTCGACTACGACTCTTTCATCGACACCAGTTCGTAGGTTTCCGACGTGCTTGACTATTTCAGCAGTCACCCTAGCCACTTGATCACGTTGAAATTCGGCTTCTGAGTCCTGCTCCTCAAATTCGACATCATCGAATGGATCAGCATCGTCGTCACTGTCATCAGTGCCAGTGATCTTTGAGACTGCGCTTTCACTCCGTGGAAACTGCGACGCTGAGGCTTTGGGCGTGGTGGATTCGGAAAATTCTGCCGCATCAATAAGATTAGCTTTTAATATTTCGTCGCCTTGGGTGTATCTGAAAGGACGGAACGAAAGGCAAAAATGATGGATACCGTTGCTCCCAGGTCCCATAAAGTCATCATCGTAGTTATCTTTCTCTTCATTCTCTGTGTATTGGCTAATCTTGGATAAACTTTCTTTCAATTGCTTAGGTTGGGATCCTATACTTGGATTACGTGGCGTTTGAGATTGACTTTGACTCGATGATCTCGAACGAGTTGTTGATTTTGGTGTAGCAGACGATGGAATCGCTGCGACACGAGATTGACTTGATGATCGGGATCTGGTGGGCTGAGGTTGCTGATTGGTCAAGTTGTGGAAAACTATCAGTCTTTGAAAGTATAATGACGAAAAGAGCCAATAAATCATACCCCCAATCCTTTCAATTTTTTGATTAGCAGACTTTCATTGCCGTTTATTACATCTGAAAAGTCATCATCTTCTTCCACGAAATTGTTTAGATCAGAAAGAGATTTAACAATTTTGCTATTTTGTTCTTGTGACGTTGATTGTCCCCTACTGTTTTGAACTCTACTGGGTACAGCATTTTCATTTTGCTTTGCGATATTTTTAGGGCTGAAATTTTCAAAATCGTCGTCCCAGTTATCCGTGTCCTCGCCTTCTGCATGACGCAATAACGGGCTGGACGTCTGGCGATTTGTTGACGGTTTTGGTGAGGTAGCGGATGTTGTTGGTGATTTAGACTGAACATTTTGTTTTGAAGCTTTTATTGTGCGGTCACCTTGCGAACTGTCGACTTGTTTCGGAAGGGCTTGTGGTTTAGGCGGCAGTGGCGGGGCTCTTCGTTTGCTGTTGATGGATGGAATGCCGTCCGCGAAATCATCATCCCAATTTTCAACTGTACAATCGTCGAAGGTGAGTCATATAGAAAGTTCAACTACAGATATTGCAGTACATACTGTCTTGATCTGGTGAGGGAAGACTGTTCTCCACCTTACGAGTGGGCGACTTGATACTTGGCTTTGGAGTCAAATGTGCTAAAATGAATACGATTCGTAAAAACGAACGGAGATGTGATTGGTGGACTGCTGATGAGAAGTACCTGATCTATCAAGGTTGGTTTCCTTGGGACGCATGACCTTATCACTTTTCGACTCCTGGAAGATAGAATAGTCAGCTCAGCTTTGCTGCTCGTTTGTTAAATCAATGTAACCAACGGTCAAGCAACGTACTCGTCTTTTGACACCACTAATCCATGGATGTTTCAACAACTTCTTAGCTGTGACACGGAGATTGGGATCTTTTTGGAAGCACTGTAGTAAGAAATCCTTCACAGTCTTTAGCAAGTAAAATTATTTACAGGTCAGTTCCAGTCGCTCGTACAAAAGTGAATGAGGCAGACAAATTACCGCTGACACTGTCTCTGGCACTGGTGGATGATCGTCTTGAACTATCCGAAACAATGCGGCCATGGCAGCTAAACCATGGTAGGGTGGGTTACCAGTTAACAATTCGATTACTGTACACCCGACACTCCTGTAAGCCATCGACTATGATGAATACGGTGGATCAAATACTGGAAATAAATAGAAATCACTAAACCAAATATCAGACGGTGTCGATGCTCCGGTCAACTCAATGACCTCGGGGGCCACTATTATCATAACGGGTAAGTCAGCAAATGTTTCAGTTCATAGATTGGAAGTTAAGACATGCAGTGTACGACATACTCCAATAAGGACTTCCTACTACAGCATCGTCTTTGTTCTCTGCCAACCTCGTAGCAACTCCGAAATCGGCCAATTTAACAAGCCCATCTTTTGTAGTCAAGATATTAGCACCTTTAATGTCTCTATGAATAACACCCTGATCGTGAAGGAAAACCAGTCCTTCCAGAACTTGAGTGATGTAAACTGCACAAAGTGTTTCGGGAAATTTTCCAAATTTCTTAAGATGACTGCATAGTGAACCGGATTCGCAAAATCTGTTGGTTGAGATGAGTGAATACTCGGGTCAGTCGCCTCGGCATACAACTGTAGGCTCTTAGCAGAAGAACGCGGAAAGTATATAATCTTACTCTAGAATGATATGAAGATATTCCTTTGTTCTCATCGAACCGAGATATTTGACAATGTTTGGATGCTATCGAGTATTCATATATTCAAGCATTTAGCAAACTCGGTGAGATGAGAATTATTCAAGGGAACCGAGGAACTGAGAATGTACCTGCAATTTCTTCAAAAGATCAATTTCGGTCTACGAATGGAAAGAAGAGAGATGCCAGTAATAAGATGTAAATAACTAATCGTCAAAACTTCTCCGCCACCAATTCAACACTTTTACAGAGGAGAAATTAGGAGAGTAAATACCGTGAGCGAATTCAGCTGGCTCTTGTCATATCCATTCAACTTAATCTGCTTGATTGCAACGACTTCTCCGGTTTCAAGATTGAGCCCACGATAAACACTTCCGAAGGCACCTTTTCCAATGCAATCTCCGAGTTGCTGGGGTTTTGGTGTGGTTAGTATTCATCATGAGAGCCCTGAACTGAACAGGGGGAACCGGCCACATACATAGTTCGAAAATGATTTAGCCATGGGGTCATGAGATGACGAAAATGGATCAGAATCAAAAGTGGTCGCAAAAGATGCTATAGCATAGCACTCCAAGGAGCCGAGAAAGAAAGCTGTGTCTATATTCCTGATGAAAATGGATGGAGGTGATTCTTGTGATTCCGAAGACGAGAGGGATCAATGCGCGTTGTGTGGTCTGATGACTGCCTCAAGGTGGCATCGTCAATGGAAAAGACCTTATAATATTAATACAATGGGTTGTGCATGCATTAATACTGGTTCCAACTTTTATGAGCACTTGTAAGATGGGTGTATCCTCCAGTGGAGGCTGATATTCGATTGTTTGAAAGCTATGGATGGTCAATGTCAACTATCCAGTAAGGAAGTGACATATTCGGATGTAATGCAACTACTGTTGCGTTACCCCATGCAGAATAATTGATTTGTAATCTGCTGATGAGCTGAGACGAAATTGGAACGCCGTTAACAGTTCTGCTGCGCGGTGCGTCGGGAGTGGATGGTATTTTCATATGAATTTTCCCCGGCGCGCTATATGGAGAGACAGGGCGTAGAGACAGGGCAAACACCCATGATGGAAACCGCTCAGTGCGATGTTCTGCTACTTACTGTCGCTTGCTGTCGCTATTAAGATTCTGGCAATTCATAAACTTTAGTCGCCAAGCGCATTACCAAGCATCGGTCTGAGAATGTGTAGGTTCGATTAAGAAGCAGAATCACAGAATCGATTGCAATGACAATTTGTCGATTTTATTGTGTTTGAGAAATTACAATCATTGCAAGCTCTTTGATAAAAAATGCAATGCTGATTGCCCGCCGTTGTCTGAAAATAATATGAATGTAAATGCTAAATCACGTGTATTCTTCGTTCCCATGGCAACCACTAAAAAAATACTTTTTTTTCGTAACGCTCATATTGCCCCTACCGTGCCACTGCATTGCCCCTTTAATCCGTGTTACCAAAATGTCGGGGCCAGAAGCTAAACTCCGCCTGGTACTCATTGACTACGAAAACTCCTGTCAAAATTTTACGGTGGAACTGCTTCAACTCTTACGGGAATGTCCGATTAATGCGTCGCAGCTGGAGGTGCATGTATTCGCCAATGCAAACGGATTTCCCAACATTCAGAACCTTGAAAATCTCAGTTACTTCCGCTATCATATGGCGGCCACCAATTCTCCTCAAGCCGCTGACCTGGAACTACAACATACTGGCCGACGACTGCTTGAAAATACCAATTACGCTCAGCTGTACATCGTTCAAGGCGGTGACAATGGCTACAAAATATGGAAAGAAATTATTGAAGCCACTTTTCCGAATGTCGAAGTTTGTCTCCTCGACGGGCGTAGGAGGCCGACAAAGAATACCTTCGGACGCCCATGCGGACTTTGTAGATGCCTTTATAAAGGCAGCAAGAACTCCCATAAGAAAATGTTCCATCTGGACAGTCGCAACCAATATGATGTCAACTTCCGAAGAATAGTCTCTTAGTTTGAGAAGCGAATATGAGCACGACGGCTCGTGCTCTTTACACGCACCGATTAATGAAATTTATGGTGTGTCCATGAATATAATAAGTACAAATGTGTGATATGTTATGAATCCATCTTCTCTTCATTTGTATCATACTACATATTCGTACTTTGCAATTTGTTCGTGGACACATCATATACACGGCTTTTCGCGACGATCCATCTCTTTGTCTTACACCATTACAAACCTGGATTTCTCAGCATTCCGGGATTCAAAACTCCATAAAGCAGTCAAATTAATCACAGCCCAATAGCAGCACGAGGATTGGTTATAAATGTAATACTTGCTACCAATGTTGTAATATAGAAAGTATTCACTGGCATAATAGCTCAGCACTGTGTAACTAATAGTCTCTTGCTATCAATGATATTCTTAAGAGTTCAAGGGTTAAACTTTATTACTTGATTCTATCATATTCCAAGCTAATGGTGATGCCGATATGTGATTGTGGATACAATGTGAGTAGAGATTCATTGATGTGTCCATTGTCACTTTTATTATATACAAGACAATAAATTATATCATACCATCAGTTTGATTTACATGTAAATGTAATGTTAGCTGTAGACGTCAGAGATCGAGCAACATCGAATAATTTAGAGAATAATATTGTCCGGTTGCCGTCGGAACAGTACAGGGGGACGATTTTGTCGGTTTCGTTGTATTCTAAGGAACAACCAATCTACAGCATCCTTAACTCCGTCACTAATGTGTTCAAAACAAGACAATGGAAAAGGATAGAATATAATGAATGAACTGCGGCACTTTGTGTTGGAAAGCATCCGAAGTAAAATATGCCAAACCCACCCTGATAACGCAGAACATGGCAAGACGTAACTATCCCTAGCGCCTAAACGGCTTGTAATTTGGTTAAATATCTCTTTGATGTCTTCTGCATTCATTGCGTTCGGTTGATCTTGTTTGTTCGCCAGCATTAATATCGGTACTCCTTCAATCTCGTCGTTGGTAACCAGTCGTTCTGACTCACGCGACCATTCGCGTTTGTCCAATTCCATTGAGATTTAAGGATTATAGAGGAATATAATATATACGCCTGTTGGATTCAAATAATTACGAGAAATGCAATTGAAAACGAAACATAGATAGCACAGAAAACGCCTTTACATACTTCTATCCTCGACTGATCCGCGGCATCGACAACAAATACGACGGCATGACATTCCGTATAATATCTATCCCAAATTGTCCTGGGGTCACACTGAAAAGTGTTCGTAGAAGATGCTATAGTATAGCACTCCAAAGATTCCGAAAAAGAAAGCTGTGTCTATAACGCTGCTGAAAATGGATGGAGCTATAACTCTTGTGATTCCAAAGACGAGAGGGTCGAGGGATCAATGCGCGTTGTGTGGTCTGATGACTGCCTCAAGGTGGCATCGTCAATGGAAAGACATTACAATACTTCTATTAATACAATGGATTGTACATATGCTAATAATGGTTTTAACTTTCATGAGCACTTGTGAGATCGGTGTATCCTCCATTTTAGGCTGATATTCGATAGTATTTGATATGCTATTGGATGACCTATGCCATCTATCCAGTAAGCTAGTGAGATAGTCAAAATTTTATGTAACGGTAGATGTATTGTAACAATAGTTGCGTTACCATGCAGGATAGATTGTTTGTAGTTTGCTGATGAGTTGCGACGACGGAAGGTTAATTCCTCGGCGCGTTAGACAAGGCACAGGCCGAGATTGTGAAGCGATCTGTTGCTTACTGTCGCTATATAATTTATGTATTCCGGCGGTTCATAAACTTTACACGTCAAACGAATTAGCAGTTGTCGGTCCGAGAACGTATAGGATCGTCTTTATTTCGGTCAGGAAGGATAACTGCGGACTCCACAACTTTAACTATTTCGTCGCGGTTCGAAATAAACAACAGAACGCTGAGTGTCCGCTGTTTGTTGAAAGTGAAATGTGAATATTAAATTAGGTGTATGCAGCTGCTTTTTAAAAGTATTTTTTTTGGGGCAACACTGATATAGTCCCTCCATTTCCCCTCTGTTACCAAGCTGCTGCTTCAACTCTCACAGGAATGTCCCACCAATAGGTCACAGTTGGAATACATGAATTCGCCAATGCCGACGGATTTTTCAACAGTCCGAACCCTGAACATTAAACACTTTGATCCAACTTCTACGTCACCGCTGATTTTTAATATCGTCTGTCAGTTCGGCAACAATTGTTTACCACCGCAAACGCCCAATGCCGAAGCTTACACCTCGCTGTTCCCAAACATGGCGCGCAAACTGCGTAGTTGAGTCAACAAATAGACCTACAGTCGATGCAGCATTCGATTCGAGGGAAACCCATAATGCGATAGGTTCCTGTTGTCGGTTTCTGGAATCGAGTTTTGTAATTTCAACCGTACAGCGAGCTTTAACACGGTAACTGTACTGACTGCAAAGCAATGAGATTAACAGAGCGAGGTTTACCGGTTAACTTTGTCTTGACAAATCTAACCACCAAATTAATTTGTATGATTGGTTGACCGCTGTTGTGAGCCGCTTACGATGCAGGTTGTTTGTCTGAGACAAGGAAGCTGCCTTAGCGCTTTTTCATAACCGAATTGCTAATTACTGTGTTGATGAAGAGCAGGGTTAGTTGGTGACTGTGTATGATCTGTGTGATGATTTCATTATAAATACGGTAGAGTCAGTGTAAGAGTCCGTACAGATTTAGGGCAGGGACGAGGTTGATCCCCACCGGCTTGATACAATGATCTAGACGGTTTGACGTTGTACAGCCAGAGAACGGAGAATAGACCCAAGATATCAAATCTTGATTGCTCCTTTGCTGCGTGATCGTCGAAGTGAATTATGTACTGAGGATAATTCGTATACCGGAATCAAGGGAGTGTAGTTTGTATTTGGTTTGTCGAGTGAGCTGATTTGTTCTCTAATGTAAGGCAAGCGAAGGTGCAGGTAGACTGTTGATGATAAAGCTTGCTTCGTGGGTTCAGTTTATGAATTGCAAAAGCACGCTCCGTAATGATGTGGGTTATGAAGATAAGGAAAGTATCCAGCTATGCAGGAGCACATCATGAGACCCTTGTTAGTCAAAGGAAGCATCATCGCTATATCGACAGACATAATTCTGCGATGTGATGGGAGCTAAAGTGTTTGACGAATTGATCATATTATTTGTTCGTCTCATTGCTGATCAACTTCGCAGAAGCTTGAATTCCAACCACCATCTACGACATACACTGTTTTTCTGCACTTATGATACAACATAAACAAAACCAGCTCAGTCGCATCATGCTGGCCCGGCCCTGCTCAGGCTCATTGCCTCAACATAGTCATCTGATGACGATTTCCTATCTTGATTGGCTGATTCGCACATCTTACACGCAACTCCATTTCGACCGCGGCTATATATATAAATTCCGACCCCATTTCATCGCACAATATCAACTCCCTTTCTCATAACAGAAAAGAAATAACACATTCACGCTCACAATTCTAAATCTATAATTTTCTCAGATTACGCATCTCATCATGTCATTCCACACAGACTTGGTCGATTTTGGCGTAAAGTACCCCACCTTCGCAATCCAAATCATACTATCACCCGAAACAATCGCTCAACTGGTAATTTATGGAGGTTTGCTCCTCTTAGCTCAAGGTTAGTCTTCTATTTTTACATTTTCTCCTTGTTGGATTCAATCATGTTCGCGATTCAAATAAGTTTATTGACACAGTTTTATTCGATTAGCTCTGATCATTGGTGGTATCTTGTGCTTGGGTAACCGAAGAACAATCGCTGTCACATTCAAGAACCATTCTTCACCTCAAGTGTGCTTAAAGTGCTCGTCTCATGACGATATTGGGTCGGTTGTCTGTCAAGCAGAAGACTCCACTGTCAAAAAGCAGGTCACAACAACCAGCACTAACTGTGTCGACGCGACTAAACGCGATTGCTCAATCAAGACACTATCACCCACCGATGCGTTGACTAACAACAGTCAACAGTCTGAAGCACCTTCCAACAGTGCTATTCCTCCACCTCCTCCACCTCCTCCACCAATTACAGCAGCACACCGTGTAAGTGCTATTGTACCACCGCCTCCTCCTCCACCTCCTCCAACTGCATTTCCAGTAAGTGCTACTGTAACTCCACCTCCTCCACCTCCTCCACCTCCTCAAGCAACAGTTCCAGTAATCCGTCCATCTATGTCGCATTCGTCCCCACAATTTCCAGCAGGCAATGCGAAGCCCACCAAATCGCCCGGAATTGTCTTGAACGCGGAAACACTTCGCATTGCTATGACCTCCCTCAAAAAAACTAGCCATTCAAACTCCCGAAGCCGAAAATCTTCGGTCAACGCAGCCCTTTCGCGCAGCCGCAGGTCTTCTTCGAATGGTCTTCCTACACGCAGCCGTAGATCTTCATCCAACGGCCTCGTTTCACGTAGCCGAAGATCATCGAATCAAAAGGAACTCCCAAAGCGTGGGGGTATATTCTCAGATAAACAATTATTACATCGATTAGCTCAGATTCGGCAGTCAAATACCAGTGAGATGTCATTAAAGGAATGGGAATAGTATAGTCAAACACCTGATTCATTCTCATGCAGCTTTTGTGAGGTTCTGTTGTAACGCGAAGCTTGAACGCAAAGCTTGCTTGCTGCTCTTGTTGTTTCGACCGCAATCTTATTTGTTATTTATCCTTATTGCTATGTATTTTTGTCAAGATATAAGCAGAACTCGCAAATACATTCATAATCTCTGTTTTAGTTATGTTTTTACATCTGGGATGAATCATTGTTTCCAAAGATCTAGAGAGTACATTTGATTGTGCTCTTTCGATGGGTCCGAAAGGAACAGATAAAGGCTTTCAATGGCCTAGTTCTAACTGTCAATTGAGATGCCTATTATTATTTTCGATTTAACGTCACTGTCCACAGCTTTTCAATTGTACACCGTGAAGTGGTGACAATGGTTACAAATTCAATAATATGAACGTTGCCACTCTAATTATATACAAAACAATAAATTATATCATAGCATCCGTTTGATTATACGTAAATGTAATGCTAGTAGAGGTCAACCGCGCAATATCGAATTATACTGTTCGGTTACTGTCGGAATACAGGGGGACGATTTTGTCGGTTTCGTTGTATTCTAAGGAACAACCAATCCACGGCATCCTTAACTCCGTCACTGATGTGTTCAAAACAAGACAATGGAAAAGGATAGAATGTAATGAATGAACTGCGGCACTTTGTGTTGGAACGCATGCGAAATAAAATTTGCCAAACCCACCCTGACAACGCAGAACACGGCAAAACTTTACTATCCCTCGCTCCTAAACGGCTTGCAATTTGATTAAAAATCTCTTTGATGTCTTCTACCTTCATTGCGTTCGGTTGATCTTGTTTGTTCGCCAGCATTAATATCGGTACTCCTTCAATCTCGTCGTTGGTAACCAGTCGTTCTGACTCACGCGACCATTCGCGTTTGTCCAATTCCATTGAGATTTAAGGATTATAGAGGAATATAATATATACGCCTGTTGGATTCAAATAATTACGAGAAATGCAATTGAAAACGAAACATAGATAGCACAGAAAACGCCTTTACATACTTCTATCCTCGACTGATCCGCGGCATCGACAACAAATACGACGGCATGACATTCCGTATAATATCTATCCCAAATTGTCCTGGGGTCACACTGAAAAGTGTTCGTAGAAGATGCTATAGTATAGCACTCCAAAGATTCCGAAAAAGAAAGTTCAAAATACATCCAAAGGTTAACTCAGCGCTCAAATCGAACCTTCCCGTTGTCGCTCTCGAATCTACTATTATCACTCATGGTTTGTAATATGAATTTTCTTTTTGTAAATTATTTTTCTGTATTGCTTCATCGGCTTTTTGAATTATCGTTGGGTTTCTCTCAAATGATGGCCGGTGGCTGAATTCCTGAACTGCTATTCAATACTTGAAATATTACTAGGAATGCCGTATCCCCAAAATCTCAAAACGGCTATTCAAGTCGAAGATATCATCATGCAAAATGGTGCGCTTCCAGCTACCATTGCTATTTTAGATGGAAAAATACATGTCGGTACGTACGATGTATCAAAAACTAATCTACAATCTAAAGTAGATCGCTGAATGGTTACCTATATCCTAGGTCTGGAAAAAGAAGAATTGGAAAGATTAGCATCTTTAGGTAGTCAAAATGTCAGGAAAACTTCAAGGAGAGACTTGGCCATGGTAAAAACTTGATCCATGTCTTCCGCTTTCCGCCTAAAATCCAACTGGCGCCTCCTTAACAATTCTGAATCCAGGTCATAGCTAATAAAATGCATGGTGCAACAACAGTTAGCGGAACCATGTTGATAGCTCACATGGCTGGTATCAAGGTCTTTGTTACAGGTGGTATTGGTGGAGTTCATAGAGGAGTGGAGGAAACGATGGACATTTCTGCCGATTTGACGGAATTGGGCAGGACACCTGTAGCTGTAGTCTGCGCCGGAGTGAAAAGCATTCTAGGTGAGTTAGTTTTAACTGAAAATGTTCGAGAGAGAAAGATTTGTTAACTTCTTCATCTCTTGATATGCAGACATTGGGAGAACACTTGAATATCTTGTTCGTATCTTTCTTTTTCAATAACTCACTTATTCTGCTAGTTGGATTATTTGATCTTTCGCTTACCATAATTTATGCAGGAAACGCAAGGAGTGACTGTAACAACCTACGGAAAATCATCAGATTTTCCCGCTTTTTATGCTCCTTCTAGTGGATATAAGGTACAGCTTCAGTTCGATTTTGCGGTCTTCTACCATAGTACTCATTCGCAATCATCTGTCTGCCTCTTTATTGGAAAACTCACTACTGTATTAGAGTCCCTTCCACTCACCAACTATCGACGAATGTGCGGCTTTAATACGTATGTGCATTTAGCATTACCTGATACCATTATGAACGGATACAAATAACTTCTAAATGTAGACGCAAATGCAAAGTTGAAATTAGACAGTGGAATAGTCATTGCTACCCCTATCCCGGAAAAGGATGCCGGTGATTCTAAGGTCATTCAATCCTCCATTGATACCGCACTTCAAGTTTGTGTCTCTCTTCTTATTTCGATTGTTCAGTGCGTAAACGCTGATTGTTGATTACCTAACAAGGAACTGAGGAATAAGAAAATCAGTGGCAAAGACTGTACTCCGTTTTTGCTTTCACGGATTGCGGAATTAAGCGGTAATGTTTCGTTGGAAGCCAATATTGCACTGATCAAGAATAACGCTAGAATTGGGGCATTAATTGCCGGAAGATATTCCGAGATGGCCAGGGGCGGGAATAGTACAGGACCAGGAGCCTCCTTGAAGGCAGAGAGGGAAAGGCTGGCAAGTGAAACTGAGGTAAGCGCTACTAATGCCGTGTAGGGTCCGTAATTTTTGTTAAATGACATAATTTCATAGATCTCATCTGTTAATAGCGGTAATAGTAGACCTGTACGTGTCACTTGATTTTTGCAGATGAAATAGATTTCTATCAGCTTTTAATGATGTTGCTGTGTGAGTATAGATGGTCATTGGAGGTGCTGCAATCGATTTAACCGCAACAATAAGTGAGCCTTATGATTATTCATCAAACCACCGAAGTAGCTTCCCTGGCAAAGTAGTACAAACTATGGGTGGTGTAAGTCAATTTTTTGCTCTGCATAACCTGGGATATCTTATACTCACGTTGGATTCCTGTCGGCCGCTTTCTTCGTTTTCTATGATTCAGGTCGGCCGCAACATAGCAGAAGCATGTCACCGCTCTGGTGGAAGCCCTCTCTTCGTATCAATTATAGGCAATGATCCTGCCGGTGTATCTCTCCTTCACGATTGTTCTACTCTTGGTATAGATACTTCACTAATCAAGGTGGTGGAAGACGGAGGAAGAACAGGAATATATAATGCGATAATGGAACCAAACGGAGAATTGATCAAAGCAGTAGCTGATATGAGTATCTTTGAAAGAATAGATAAGAACCAGGTTTGCCACGTCTTCGTTCTTGTATTTAAAATGGCATGAAACTGACATTTATGTACGTGCCACATTCAAGATTTCCTCTGCCATAGAAACGCAAGAACCAAGCGTCATTTGCTTTGACGGCAATCTGTCGGTCCCAGCTATTCAATCTATTTCTGCGTCTGGCCGCGCAAATTCAATTCCGTTATTCTTTGAGCCCACCTCGGTACCGAAATCGAAAAAAATATTCCAAAATGATGAGATAATGTTAAACGAAACGATTCAATACGCTAGCCCGAATTTGGAGGAGGTCGTCGTAATGGGTAATTGTGCCGCGGAAGTTATCAGGCGATACAATAATTCCACACCGGCAGGGCAAAATGATAGAAAATTTCTGCCAGACTTGGATATGTCTAATATTTCCCAGCATATGAAAATTCCGAGCCCTCTGATTAATATTATACCGTCATCTATGTACCTTCTCCAACTCATCCCTAACCTGTTCATTAAATGTGGCCCCGACGGTGTTCTCCACGCGAGATACACATACCGACCGATTCTACACTCGCAATCACAAAATCCAACACCAAAGATAGCATCTGGCACCTCATCATTGAGTTACACTATTTCGGTTTCGTCTCATGAATTTTATTTTGAATGGCATCCTCCATCGAATGATGTGGTAGTTAAAAATGTTACTGGAGCGGGTGACTCATTTGTCGGAACCATATTAACTGGTCTAAGTTTGTTAAAGAACAAAGGCCAATTGAACTTCGAAAAACAAGGTATTAGGGAAGGAAGGCGCCAGGTGAATCATTTGGGAAGAATGACGGTGGAGGAGACTGAACAAAGACCGGGTAATGAAATATGGAGAAAAGTAGTTGGAATAAGTAAACGGTCAGCCGAGATGACTTTAGGAGAAGAGAGAAGTGTCAGTTTACGGATTGAAAAGTTAAATATTTAATTCTTTAAATTGATAAGATAAAAGGCGTCGCTAGTCTTCAAAGGATAGTGAAATACTTCAATATATAAATTTCTCCTCAAACCATTAAAAATTAACATACATTTTCAACACGAATAATTAATACATGTGTAAGAGTCAGTGAACAGATCCAAATTATCCAATTTATTATGTGCGCGATTCTATCCAATAACTTCTAACACCCCCTCGTAGAAGGCACCTGTCAATTGAAGCTGCATTTCCAGCCGAAAATCCGGGATAGGTTCCGATAGGACCGAATTCAGTCAAGCCTCAAAACTCATAACGCATTCACTCAGACAAGCATAATCTTTGCATTTTGGTTGTGGTTTGGCATTTCGGGGCAATTGTGATGAAAAGTTTATTCGCATGAATAAATTGACGTTGGCTTGAGTCCTTAATCATGCTGATTGCATAGAGTATGTTCAGTCTGATTATTCCAGAATGAAGGCGATGGAAATATGCGACCTCGGTGAAGGCGCAACGCAAATTTAGGAACAATATCGAATCACCTGACAATACTACCACCACTGGGCTCCTCAAACGAATGAAGTAACCAAAAATAAAGGCTGGAATGAGATCAATGGCAGACAGTGCTTCCCTATATCTTTAAATTGATGTGACAGGGTCGATATGTCAACTTTTTAAATTTTGTATATTATTTTTCAGTATAGTTACAAACAGAGAACAATAGATTGGAACATTAGTATGTTACTTGCCAATCCATCTTCAATGCCTTTTTGAATACATCATCGTAACTTAAATATTCTACATGTGAAATCTTATAGCAATGGATATTAAATCATTCCGACGTAAAACCCAGAAAGAAAGGAGTTCGCAACTGAGGCAAAATAAAGGGGAAGTAATGCCAATATAATAATTATAACATATAAAAATAATAGTTGTCCTTGTCACTGTTACGGAGGAATCGATCTGATTCCTCTGATATAATATATCCAATAAGAATGTGGTATCTTTTGAGGCACGATAAAATCGGGAATCCGCTCAGCGGTAACGACCTTTAAGATAATTATTTTGGTAGTTTTGATTTTGGAATCTTCGGCGGAGAAGTGGGTTCGGCCATAGGAGTTAAGCATCGCTTGCATAGATAGGGTGATCCTACTAAACCTACTTCCGTTTTCGTCGGAACGTAGGAGCAGTTGTGGCAGTACATCTTCGTTGATCTAGATTTAAAGAAGATTTGAGTTAAAACCTGCTGTTTCCAATATTCTTGATCGAGGAAGGAAATCAATACTTACTTCCAGCGAAGACCACAGCTATTACATAAGACAACAGAAGTTGACCATCCCGATCGCCAAGTACCTTTTGGAGTCGTCTTTGAACCACAGCACTGGCATGATTTTTTCGAAACATTTGAAGAAGATGAGGAGGAAATTGGAGGTGAAGAAGATACCGAGATGGATTCGATGCGATTTGTTTGCGGTTGCATGGCGTGGTGTGACATCGAAGAATACAGGTTGGAATAATTCATTAATGACTGAGAATGAGATATGGGAATGGCCTGTGTCAGATGAGATTGGTTTATCGACAACACAGCATGATTGAGTTGTTGTTGAGAAACAGGGTACTGGTTGGATTGATTCATCGAATAAGGAATGTTCTGAGAGAATTGTTGTTGATTATTGTGAAGAGAAGGAATGGAGGATTGGAGCATATCTACGGCCAGCCGCGATTGAACTGCAGGGTAATTTGATGGCAATTGATTTGGGGCAGTTGGGGGAGTCAGAGGTGGTGACGAAAGATGAGACATGTCAGGCGACAGTTGAGGAAGCGACATTGAAGGAAACTGATTGAGCTGCTGTGAGTGAGCGATGTTCGGATAAGAGGGAATGGAATACGGCGATGTTCTTCGCTGCTTGTAACCTGTATGGAGAGGCCTGTGACTTTGATGCTGCCTATTGGAGCCTATTTCTGAAGTATGAGCAAAACTGTTCTGGGGTAGCAACCCTGGAGAATAGGAGGCCATCTGATCCGATGATATTGTATTGCCCATGAGCATTGTTGCTTGAGATAACGAAGGAGACACATTTGAAAGCTGTGGTGACGCAGACGAGGAGGAGGAGTAATTTGCACGGGGAGCTATGTTAGAAAGCTGGGCCGTCGAGTTACTTGGAGATCCGACCAGTACATAATTCGGAATCGATGAATCTTGATTGAGAGAATTTTGGCGTGAGGGCTGCCGAGAAGAATCCGATGTAGAAAGAAATGACTGCAAATCATTAGAAGACAGTATCGGCGTACCTGCCGCTGATACGGGCGCTGAGGAATAGACTTCCGGGGTTGTGAGGTAAGAGGCCGACGAGTCATGAGGATGGAAGTGCATCTGGGATAAGTCGAGATTCAGTGATGAAGTCATTGTCGAGAAATTCATTAGACTTTCTTCCAATGCCGTAGAAGCATCTTTCTCAGGATGTGTGGGGTAATTCATGTCGTTTTTATGGTATACAAAACTATTTTTAAACCCAAGCTTAAGGCTCCAAACGATTAGTGGGTGATTGCGACAGGTAAATTGTGGCTTTAGGCAGTACGAAGTCGGGGCTATGCGCTTTTTTATAGGAATGTCCGACCTGAAACGGTAATTTATATATGAAGTGCGGATGGAATGGCTGCTATAATCGAAATCAAAAAAAAGCACGGATCTGTTAATAACAACAATGGTATTTCATTAGCACTCGCAACGAGGCAATTTTATATAGTACCTCGAGCTATCGATTTATGTAAATGCGATTGCTCCGTTGCGTCGGGCCACCCGAGAGGTGCGAGTGTTGCGACTGAGCATAGGTGCATATGAACAATCTAAGATGCCGTTGAGGCTTGCCAGATAGAAGGGAGAGCTACATACCCGAAAAAAATTACTTCTTAGAAGGTACTCGGAATGCTTAGTTTCAGCGACAACCACTTATGCAAGTATGGTGCAACAATTTAGCTGGCACGACTTTAAGAATGAAAGGCAGCAATAACTTGTATCAGGGACGAAAGCAGAGCGAAGAACTTATTCCAGCGGTGGCTCCTTTTTGTTTCTGCCTACCAATCGATTAAAATGGAGAAGCACAAATTTTGTGGTGATTTTGTTCCCCTCGGCGAGAAGTCCCGAGAGAGAATGGCGGGAGGGATGCTCCATGTGGGTAATTAATTCGCGACACCATTGAAGAGGTTGTTCGCCGGCGGGTTGAAACACACTACGAGAACTTTATTCTGTGCCCCTCCTCTCTTGTGTCAGCTCAATTCTGCTCAGCTCGGATGCCATAGGATGCCACAGGATGCCACAGGATGCCGTGTGCATAACCCCGCTTAATCCGTGGGGCAAATTCTGTGAGCGGTAAAAATTTAATTATGTACGCAGGCGTCCTCGTTTTGCTCTCAACGCTGCCGAAATGCCTCTGCATTTACCGCATGAATGCGGGCACATCCAGCGTCAGTAAAGGGAAAACAAAAATAGATTATTCACTTTTCTGTCTGCGCTGCACTACGCAGATGTTGATGCTTCGCGACCCCAGTTGTCCGGAAGCTTCCATATAAGTTTAAAAGGCACATGCGGTGCAAGTGCTGATGCGCTGCAATAGATACATTTTACACTTCGGATATACTGATATGGCGAATCCGACGCTCATGTGTGACAAATTATGGATCTTCTTAACAAATCTGGATATTCCAGTTCGTACAGCATAAACCGATGTGAGTTTTACACCCTTCATTTTCATATGGTTGAGCACACGACGGAACCATGGGGTTCAGACACCTGCATTGTTGCGTGTTTTCGCGAAAACAATTCATCCGATTTCTCGCGAGGACCCAACAGGCAGCCTGAAATCGTCAGGGACAGCAAGCAATTGATATTGAAACATTGGAAACTTTAGCACTCTTTAGCTGGTTTTGTTTATTCTTAACAGTATGAATCTGAAACCAATACACAATGGGTATCATCAAACAAATAATTACTAAAACCATCTACGGAGCACTAAATTTATCTAGGGGATTACTAAGTCCCTAATCCACGACGCTTGCCACGGATTACAGCTTCCAACGGTACCGTGATGCCATGTCCAGTTCCCAAACTTTGTCCTGTAAATGCAAGAGTACAGATTAGATTTCAAAGTAAGCAAATCGATCCAAAAATAAACACAAACCTGGTGTCCAACCCATATTCAGAAGCAATCTATGCCCAATATTATCTTGAGAAATTGGCGGAGCTCTATGTCCAACGACAGTTCCGTGTGATACTGGAAGAATTACATTGGCAACAGCACAGAACTGAACCATAAAAAAGGAACTTACATGTGTTTCTGCCGCCGCCTTCACCAGTAGATCTACCCTTACCCTTTTTCCTGGCATTCACATCATTATAAGTTTTATTACTTATCCCAATCTTCTTATCTGTTTCCGAAATAATAGCATCAATTTTGTTCCAAGATTGATAATCGTCGACATCCGGATATGCAGTGCGTGATGTGCGGATGAGAACAGACATTTTCGATTTGCCAGATCCTTTAGATTTGGTCTTAAGATTATAACAGCCCGCTAATCGAGTGACGGCACGACGGGCAGTACTCGGTAACGGTGGTAGTGGTAGACTGAGGTTGCGTATTAGTACTTAATGTTTCACTGAAAAGCAAACATGTCACTGCACAAAGAAATACATACCTATGGTATCCATCAACATCTTTGACAAAATCTTTGATTAACTTATGTATCGAGCCAAAATCGATAATCACGCCTCCGCCCTTCATTCTCTTTTTCTTACTCTTCTTGCCCCAGGATTCATCCTTCGAGATGCCATAGACCATGCGTTCTTGATCTTTCCTGGCTGCTTTGCGAGCATGACGCTCTTGCTTCTTAAGTTTTCTATCGATCTTCCGCTTCGCAGTTTTCGACATCGGTTCTGGCACAATTTAGATCAAAGAGTTAATAACTATGTCGAACCATCATGACTGTAAAATATGATCAAAGCATACGATTCTGAGCCGATTCCTCGCCGTCCTCTTCGGACGAGTCATCTTCTTCAAATGATCCTTGCATAATGCGCTTCATTTTGGCTTCAGCTTTCCGTCTTCCAGGTGCTTGGCCGTTTTCATTCCATCTTCCTTCCTCTGGGAATGCACTGTCGATGAGGTATTGTGCCTCTTCATCTGATTCGAATATATCATTTTGCCCTTGTTTTAAGGATTCAATGTAAGCACTATCATCTGAATCGAGATCACCCTCATCTAAATCCGAGTCTGAGTCTGACAATTCCTCCAACAACCCATGTTCAAGGTCACTCTCTCCAGAGCCGTCAGACTCCGAGTATTCATCTGAATCGTCCATCTCGGAATCAGACTCATCGGATTCATCGAGTTCCAAATCATGGCTCGCAAACGAGCTCAGCTCTTTTTGTTGCAGATTAACGTCAAGACCCATAGATAGCAACTCATCGAGCGCCAGCTGATCTAAATCTCCTGGCAGAGCAGTATCGCCTGCCCCATTCACGTTCCTTAGGTAGTCTATCATTATTTCCAATTCCTCATGCCTTTCATCTTCATTTGCTTTCTCCTTTTGCTTTCGTACTCGGGCACCACCGCGTCTTGTTCGTCGTTTTTTAGCCTTTCTACTGGAAGTCGATATCGAAGTATCAGCAGGCGGGACGACGCCAGAGAATATAGGATTCAAAGGTTCGTTGTCGTAATTTTGGAGATCGAAATCAGCCATGGTTGCGTCTTCATCAGTTTCTCCTGAATCATCTGTCCATTGATCGTCGTCGTCGTCGGCGGCGGCGGCATGAACTGGTTCGCCCAAAGCTGTCCGGGTATCTTCAGTGGCTACTTCGGCAGATGAATTTACGGTTGGAGTTTTATCAATCACAAAAAGTAATTCGTCGGAGACTGCAGAATGTTCAACTTCGTTGGAAGGAGAAGAATTAAGATCTGCCTCCAAAACTGGTGCAGCAATGTATCCTTCTTCCTCCGTATTCGGACAAAAAGAAACTGCAGACTCCGGTAAGTTGGATGCTTGGGAAATCGAATCTTCAATCTCGATTGGATGCGAATCATCTTGAGTAGTCTCATTTTCATCCACACTAGCGTCTTTTTCAACTGACTGATCAGAGATTTCGTCTGCTGATTGTCCCGATCTGGTTGAGATCTCTATATCATCGACATCTGAAAGGGTCTCCTCCTCTTCACTTTCGCCAACATCGTCTTCCCCTTCAATGAATTGTACCGGATGTATCTCAAAAGGTAGCACTTCCAGTTCATCCATTGATTGTTCAACGAGAGCATTCTCATCGATATCGCTCGACTCGGTGTTCTCAACTCCTTTTGAATCAACCGCAACCACCGTTCGTTCGGAATATTTTTCGTGCATATAACCTCCTTTGACGAAGGTCATTTTATATTGTATCAATATTTTTGTCAATTTCCAACCCATGAGACTATCCTCGAATATGACTTCATTTGCGTCGGAATCATTAAATCGAGTGTTAGAACTAAACTTGTCATTTGCCAGATTCGCCGATTCAGCGAAACCAAGGCCTCGATGACGGGGTCGTTTTTGCTGAGCACCAAATCCAAGACCAATGTGACTATCCTGCCAATTTGATTTTCCTTTACTTTTCCGGTTTTTAGAATTTTGTGCTGTCGGCTTAGATTTACGTCCAGTGTTCTTGGATGAGGAAGAGGATCCGATGTGAACTGTTGCAAAGTCAACGGTAAAAAGAAATCACAGAAGAATATTAATATACAGAAAATAAAAGAACTTTAAAGGTAGATGATGTGAATTGCTGAAGGTTGCATGTTAATCAATCACCAGGAATAAAGGAATCTTACAACATACAAGCATTCATATCAGCATTCAAATCCCTCAATCCATATCCGCCGCTGTTACTACCTCGACCTCGACCTCGTCCACGGCCTCTGCCTCTTCCGGAATTTCTTCCTCTGTTTGAACTATTCCCCTGAATTTGGGATGCATCGTCGAATAAATCGTCTTCTGGGGTATTGAAGTTACCGTTTGACTTTCTTCGTCCGCCTTCAGAACAAAATGTGAATTCATTGTTCGCTGGAACCTGTATAAAACGATGCAAGATTATACCCTGGGATGAACGACCACCTTTATTTTTTCCTTTATTTCGACCCATGATGAATATTCTAAATAGTGTGGGAACAGCAGAAATGGGGGTTTGGTTTCCGTTTTGATCCTTTGGAAGGGTCTTGTGACGTAACGTTGAAGCCTCCTCAAACGTTTCTTTGGTCCTTGTTCAGCTGATGACTGCCAAGTGAACAAAATGTCACATTGCATTCACAACAGACAACGGATTATATATCCAAAAAGAATATTCTTTGTTCTATTGTTATTAGATTACACTAAAACTAAAATACTACATTAGCACATATGGACATGCATTTATTTGATTTCAACCTATTCACCGGAACTAAAATCAGAGCCGGGATCTCCTTGGAGCTACCAATTTCCGTGAATGCGACTTCAAACGCTGCGAATGGAGGAATCTGTTCAGCTAAAAATAGATATCAAAAAATTAATTAATCGGCATCATACCATTCTGTAATTGTATCATCGATAATGTGCTGGAGTGAAATATGCGCAACGACAAAATAGCATCGCAGGCAGAGCATGCATCAGATTTCCCATTGTTCCGCGACAAGTGACTAATTGCTTGACGCATCTGTTCCAGAACGGATGCGGTAATTGTCGCTAATGATTCAGGGTGCTCGGAAACTAATTTGCTAATTAATCAACTCATTACGATGAACTGAGAGTAATGAAAAGTAATATACCGTTCAGACCTACATCGACCATCAGGGTCGCCAGATTACCTAATCTTCTACCCTTGAACTCCAAATCTACCACATCATCTTTAAAATTGCCTAAAGGTATGTAACTAATGAGGACAAAACATTACGTTTTTTCTATACCGACAAGCGAATCGGAAATTACCTTTAACAGTCCAACCTTTCTCCAATTCCATGTTCCTCATTCTTCTGGTAATTCCATCTGATCCATTTTCTTCTTCCTCATCGGAAGTGTCAAACCCTGTATCAACAGATTTAACTAACCTTCTCCATTCTCGATTGTAAGCTGATGTTTGCCACTCGACGACTCCATTTTTGGGAAGCGTAGGTACCACGACAATGCACAATGGCGTAGGAGTATCGCTATCGA
The DNA here is from genome assembly GCA_025602915.1 of Paraphysoderma sedebokerense. Lineage (NCBI taxonomy): Eukaryota > Fungi > Blastocladiomycota > Physodermatomycetes > Physodermatales > Physodermataceae > Paraphysoderma > Paraphysoderma sedebokerense. The sequence goes on from JAHLJZ010000016.1 coordinate 44,528, forward strand.
TGCCCTCCTGCGAATCGGCATTATCATTTTCCTCTTCTGAATCGCTCTTGATATTCGTATCGAATGCCGAAGAAAACGATGAATCTTGAATCTGATAATACCATCTCTTCCATTCGTTCTCTGCGACAGGAATGAACGCAGGTGAAGTAACGTAACATATACATAACGTGAGTTCATCTTTTCTTGTTGATGTGACGGTTAAGATGGAAGACAAATTTCGCAGAGAAATGGCGCATTCGGTAAGAAATTGCCTATAATTGGGCACTTCTTTATCTGTCGCTGGGCAATTCGGGAGAGACATAGAATGAGGAATGAGACCGATTTGACCTGCGATAAATTGTTGCGTCGAAACCTAAATTTATGTCAAAGGATTAACAACTTTTTAAAAAATACAAGGTAAGCCATTTCGCACCTTAACAGATTGTGAATAAGGTCCAATATTAGCACTAGCCCAGTAAGAGATGGATTGCACATGCAGAGTATCTCTTTCCTCCGGGTCAGGCCGCCGATAAACAACAACATCGATCAGAACATTCAGTGGTTTTGGGAGAGCTACTTCAACGCAGGCGCTTGAGACAGCTGTCAATAAGGGCTACAAGAAAAATTAGATGACCGGACGAGGTGTTCTCTCTTACCGTGCAGGTGGATTAATAGAAAAATACTTCGAATAACCAGCGTTGATTCGGGCAAAATCGGACATAGAAGATACATATAGATTGGTGGAAACGATGTCGCTCATATTAAGTTCAGCCCACCTAAGAAGATCTGTAGCAAAACATGCTTAATCGTACGCCACCTTTCGCGGACAAAACGAAACGTACGTACATTGCAGCTTATTCATAACGATTATAATTTCTTCGTCAATATTGGTCTCTGTACAATCCTCTTCAGCAAACCCTGGAACGACCGAATGTAAATTAAGTCCCGCCACATGATAAAAGTTTCCCACTCGTTTCATTTGCGGCTTTATCTGCAATTGTGGTATCGGAACTGAAGGAGGCGTATGATGGGTATATTTAGAAACTTCAGATCCCCCCGTGGATCCAGCAATATATCGCAAAGTCTCACGAGACAGTCGGGCATCCTCTTTCGGCGAAATGGGCGGAATAATGAGATGCTCCCGACACCACTCTTTCACATTACTATATATTTTAGAAGATGCGGAATCAGCAAGTGAAGGAATTGACGAGACAGGTTTGTCCTCTAAATGCATTTTTTCGAATGTGAGATACACCACGGGCGCAAAGTGATCATCGGAATGCGTATGGATACGTCTTTCGTCACTTAAATACGATTGATTAAAACGATTGTAACTCAATTCGAAGACATGATGATTTCAAGAGTTAACATACACAACTATGCGACGACGAAATAAAGGACAATCAAGAGTAGATGTTTCGTATTCACCACCCTCCCCACACACATGAAGATCGTACTTCCTATTCTAATTCGAATAAAATTCATAGTTAATAATATGCTCCGAACAATAAAAATACAATTTACGTTTTGAATTTACCATGTTGATTAGATGATTGCCAAGTTGCCCTATTGTCTTTCCAAGATGCTTTTGATCTAGTCCCATTGCAGCCACTTTAACAAGCATTGACTCCATTCCACATTCAACCATTTTCTGTAAGAGAGTCTCTTGGTCCTGCTGCCATAGATAAGCGAACGAAGTCAATCTTAACCGCTGGCACCTGTAGAATTCGGGGCTTTAGCTTGACAATTCTTCGAGCTCTAAAGAGCAGCAGAACTTACACATTTTCAACTCTGACTCTTTGATAATTACTCAGAATAGCGCCCACTGAAACTCCCTCTACATCGGGTATCTTTTCTTTTACTTCTTTCAACAATTCGTACAGATCTTCAACTTCGTCATCCTGGGTTCTTTGATAATACTTATCTTGAGATTTAGAAAACCCTTTAATCTCTCTTCTAAACAATGGCAGCGGCGGTGCATCGAATATAGAAGTCGATTGATCTTCGATATTCGGATTTAGGAAACAATTGGGGTATAAATGGATGATATCGTGACCGATGGTTTGAAACATATGCGAATCGAGTTCATCTTTTGGATCCTATTCAGCACAACGACATATACATAGAAATTATACAACTGATATCTACCTTTTCCACTTTCTTTCTTTGGATACAAATTTGCCAAAGCAACTACGTCGTGGCCATTTGCGACGCAATGAAGAACGTTAAAGCAAGAGTCCTTCCCGCCGCTGTCAATTGGTATTATCAGACCTCTGTACAACAAAACAAATCACTACACATTTTATGATTACCTGAGAAGTGCCACAATCTTCATCTTATCTGTCGAAGCCGATTGAGTTGTAATAGGATATGGTTGATGTGCAATCGCTACACCAATAAACAAGGATCAGAGAATGGCGCCACCAAAGTCCAAAGCACCGTTCAGTCGTGCCTACTCAGGTGTTCCTCCCTTGAACTTAATTCTTAGGTTGGAACGGAAATCGCAATTCGCATTATATCATATCTGGAACAACTGCCGCTCCGTATCAGGTTTATTAAATATGCACCGGCTCCCTTCATTACCATCGAAGAAGACCTTCAGATTAGTATAATACTAATTATGAATACATGACGGCCAGATTATCCACTAATATATTACATATCACGCTTCATGCCAAATTTAATTATCGACTAAACTCCAGTCCGTTCGTGAAAATACTTGACTTGTATGTTTGTCTCTGGAATATGGTGTAACCTTTCGATTGGTGTCGGAGGGGGTTGAAAACCTGGAGGCGACTTTAATGGGTAAGAAAACTCTTGCTTATAGTCGTGATAAGGATATTTTGGACTGATAGAAGCCACCGGGGAGGGAGGTTGGTAGCTATCCATGTCAAAACAAATCAAGGTTAAGATCTGCAAAAAGTACAGGAAGAACAGAACAAGAGCAACAAACCTTGTTGAAATTGATGGAGGCATTGTCAAACTGGGATACGAATGTGATGACATGTTGGAGGGGTAAGGATGCGTCGGTGATTTCGAGCTGTGTGGATGTTTCGAATGTGGACTGGCCAAACGAAGAGTTTCCGGTCGTCTATCCTGTGGGCTGGCAGCGTGTCGTCTGTATGGATGGTGTCGCAATTGGGAGATTTCAAAAGAGGATTTTCGTTGTAATGGGGGCGGAGCATACGACGATGACGTGGGAACTGTCGATGTATAGGCTGAAGGTATTGGTTCTGAGCCGACCCTCGGAGGAAATTCGCGTGAAGTTGGTGCCATCGGCGCAGAGAAGGAACCCTGAGAAACCGCTGGTGTCAACGGCGGAGGATACGTTTGTACGGAAGAATGTGGGCCATGATATGGTGGTCTAAATGCGTATGAAGTAGGAATACTGGTATCAGATACTCGAGCGGAAAGGGGGAGCTTTCCATCTATGTGAGAATCTTTGTCGACAAGGTTAAGTAGGGAGGAAATGGAAGGTAAGCGCCCATCTTCAGAAGCGACTTGTCTGATTGCCTGCAATCGATTTGGGCCGTCGGGACCGCTTGAAAGACGACTATTTGGTATCACACGAGAGTCCGGATGTGATACGACTGGCGTATCCCGTGTTCGGCTGGGTAAACTTGCTTGATCACGATTTGTCTTTATGTCTACGAATATCAGTTAAAGGATGAGTTCCAAAACATATTGCATTGTAGCCAACGTCTAAACAGAGTACAAACCAGGGTAGGTCGTACTTTGGTCATCAATTCTACTTCCATATATGACTGGACTGTCCACGAATGAAGGACCGTTTAACTTTGGGGTATAGTATTTCATGGGAACTTTGACATCTGACAGCCATGATACCGATGACGCTGGCGGCAAAGTGCCGTCGGCGACATCTTGAGGAGTATAGTAAGAAACCAAGTGGAATTTTCTGTTATCAGCGGTTTTCACTGACAGTATCTTTTTATGCAATCTATTCTTCGTATCCGCATTCGCTGCCATTTGTTCTTTAGCGGTTCCTTTGGGTTGCTCCGAATATACAATGAAACATCCAACAACCCGAGAAGCTGACCATCCTGTGAGGTTCGGCAAAGTAAGATGAGTGAGACAGTTATGTCAACAGGATTTGCTCCACGAAAAGACACTGTACCTTTTCCATCTGTCCATCTCACAATTCCAGACTCTCCTTCATCCCATACAAACACTATACCTATAGAGAATGAGTTTGTTAAATTAAGGTCAAAAAAATGTCTCGTACATCGCGCGTTGACATGTGGTAGAAACTTCTGGTAGCAGAAATTAGAAAATAGTAGCATACCGGAGCGAATTATTCTTCTTTCGTCATCATTTAACCTCCTTCTCACTCGAGGGAGTACGCCAGTTCTTGCGGCTGTGGTAGGAGGGAAAGAGAACAGAAGTGAGTTAGGGTTTCTGTCACACCCGACTCCACCCAGAACCCAAAAAGTCAACACCGACCTTCAATAATCACCAAGGCATCCTGCAGGCTCGTCACTGCTCCATAGAATGTTTCCTTGACTTGATGCGACATGGGCCAGGAAATGATGCAGAGAGTGTGACGCTGCTCCTGTAGATACGCAGCGAACTTTATCGACGTCTAAAAAGGGGAGGGTGCGGCGTCTGGGTTGTATCGTTTCGGTTACGAGTTAACTTGGGTTAAGGCTTATGTTTCCAGCGACCAGGCAGACGGTTACAGTGAGGGTTCTCTTCTGGACGAAGAGGACATGCAACAAGAGCGAAAGGGTCGACGTATAGGTTCAGACGATGACTTTTTTTGTACTCAAAAAGACGAACCGGATAAGTGGGAGAGGACTGTTTCTCATATGAGCGTCAACTCTTTCGCAAGCTTTTTTTTTTCTCGTGTGGCGACACCTCGCCTGTCGCACCAAGGGTTATTACATTGTCCACGCGCATATTCAAATCTTACTAATGAATAATTAGAGTTAAGTGCACCCAATGAATGTGGTAACTATTATAATTAAAGCCGTGGTTGGATAATAATCCATATTTTATTCTCTCTTAATTCGCACTCTCATTGCCCACCTTAAACTCATTTAAACCCTTACAATAATCCAGCAATGCCTGCTCTTAACTCTGTGAACCCGCATGCTATGGTCAGCAACCACATGGTGCCGATTTTCAAACGGCATAATTAACATTGCGTTGTCATTGTGACGCCTGAACTCAAAAATCCTACGTTCAATGGATCATCCAATCGCAGTCAGACAATTGGCGTTTTCGCTTTGTTACATTGTTTCCTGATTACCCAAGATTGCGAAAAATAGTCAATTCAACCTTGACGGAATTAAATCGGAGAAATGACCGAACTTAGTCGATCATCCTTTTTTAAACTTTAACTATGACGAAACTGCGTCACAAGTCACACCTCATATTCGTTCATAACCATTACGGTCAGCGAGTCATCCGGGAAAGCACATCCGCAGCAATATTGTTTAAACAAGCAAGGCAGGCCAAGCATCGATGATAGAATTTTCTTGGAAACGTTTATACATCACAATAAGGCTGTAACGGCCACAAAAATTTGAGCCTCAGACAAACCCATGAGGAGCGGGAGATAATCTTAATTCATCTCCAGCTGGATGTACAACATTTCCTTCATCTTGGCATTTTAAATGGAAATAGATGGTAAAGCTGAAGTGCACAATGTGTCCTACTTTGGCAAACTTATTTTTGTTGAGAAGTTCATTAAAACTCAGTTTCATTATCAATTAATTTGTTCTGTCCATCGGGGACTTTGAGCCTTTTGGGAGATAGTATGCGAGACGTCAAATTCTGGACTGATCGACAGTGATACTAACATTAAAGTTTACCAGACTTTCCAAAACATGTTGTTTAATGCCTTAGAAGGCGATTGCTGATTTCTTACACTCCAACTGACATTCGCACCATCCCATGCGAAGACCGGTGATAACTCTTAGATTTCAATTAAGAAGTTGCAGGACAAGTCAGGGTATTTAATTCTCGAGGGCGAAGAGCTAACGGTTTTAGTATGTTTTATATTAAATTTTCCATATTTACGGTACCTCAGACATCACATTGATATCATTACAGTGAAATGTTTTAAGAATTAATAAATAAACTAAACGGATTAATCAGTTCTAGTACATTGGCTGTTCTAGAACATCGATTCAAATTTGATAAGATGATAAACCCCTCATATGACCAGACAAATTATGAATTCCTTCCGACATTCTAAATTCTGAAGGTGGACATGAGGTCGCTTGATACGGCGGACTACTGGTGACCTTTCGTTCCGAAACGGTTTTGAGTGAATGCGGAACGGCATAATGGAAGGGATAGTCATGGTGAGTTGAAGTCGGGCTAAATGATGGAGGTGAATTAAAATTCAAGTCATATTAGCATTCGAATTATATCCTCAATCACGGGAGGGATAAGCAAATTACCCAAGTTTTGGTTGTCTTTCTTCGTAGATTTCTTCGTCCGGAAAATGGAAAGGCGGCAGATTCGTTGGTTCAGAGGACAATGTGGAATTGTTTGAGCTATAATAGCCCGAGGATGCAAGGTATGAATCCGGAGAATGGATTTGTCGACTTTGATAATGTTCGGGAATTGTATATGGAGATGATCTGGCCGTCCGGGTGATTATTGAAGAATCAAAGTTTTGTCGGAAATTATTATTTTCGTGGGCATATTGATAGCCACTTGAATTCAAAGATTCAGATGGTCGAGATGAGAGAACCGAGACAAAGGAATCGTTAATTCCTTTCACTGAACGTCGGTGTGGCCAAATCGGTGATGGCACTAATTTTAAAGGTGGGTTCGCAAAGTCCTGGGTTTCGTTTGTCGGTGACAGCGAAGTCAATGGTGGCGGACATTGCGTAGTTCCTGGTGATCTATGAAGGTCAATGAGGCCTTGCGGCATATTTGGACTCGAGTGACTAGACTTGATTTCAGTATTGGAAGAAGCCGTATCTCCAATCATTTGGAATATGTTGGAAATGGAAGGAAGTGATAGCGTTGACGAAGACGCAGTGGGAGACTCTTTCGACGACATCTGCGAATTAAAGGAAGATCTTGGTGTGTTTGAGGGTGAAAGATTCGAAGAAAGACGCTGGCCTGCTTTTGTAGAATTCAAAATAAAACGATTCATGAGAACAAGTTTCAATATATTCTTTATGGTTTCTAATACGTACCAGTTGTAGTCGATCCAACCGCCACACTATCCTGTTCATAATCAACACTGAGGTACTTGCGCCTTAGATATGCGCATGTCCTCCGAGATAATACTGGTAACCGGCCGTGGCATTTAAGCGAAACTTCGGGTACAGTGAAATAAGCAGTCAAGTGGTACAGGGTAGAATCAGTTGTATCTTTTACCACCAGCTTTTTCTTATGAATCCGGGACTGGTTGATTCGGAAGCCAGTGGTTGGAATGGCATTGCAATTGGGGGTTTGGATGTATTCCACCATTCCACCATGGTGTCGGAGATAGGACCATTCTGTAATAGACGTCGCGTTAGTTTACCAAAGTACACTATAATTGCATGAGCCGAGGATGTAAGCTTTTTGCATACCTATACCGTCAGATATGTCACAATATCCAAAGTCTTTTTCTCTCCAAACATAGACAGAACCTGTAGCGCATGGAATGGTTTGTTAGATGTTGGCTATGAGTGCGGAAGATTTCCACGGACAGGGAAACACCTACCGGGACGGGGAAATATCCGCTCTTTACCGTACTGAATTGTGGGTGATTTTTTGAGGATAGGAATGATACCAATGTTTGCGGCTGCGATGTAATGTGTGCATGAGGGGACAGGACGTTGTCAGTACTTGCGAACCACTAACGCGACGCAATTAACAGAGCGGAGTTGAGGTGCCCTACCTTCAATGAGCTGAATTGCGTCTTCAATGTTTCGCACAATGCCAAAGAACGTTTCCCTCGTCGACATGTTGTGTGAATTAAAGTATATTTTAGATGGTGCTGACTGAATGAGGTATGCTTTCTTGTGGGTGGGAAACTTAACTGGAGAGGAGGGAGGTCGGGACTCGGGAGGGTCAACCCGACTCCGGAGGACGATGTGACCTTTTTATATGATGTCATTCCGTCATGCGAACGAGGAATTGCTGAAGTCGCCGACGATGTTGAAGACCTCTGCAGACAAAAGGAGTGATGGAGTGGCAATTCGTTTCCAATTGTGGAGGTGTCAGGGGATTGACAGATGTAGAGTCGCCACTCTGGGCCCGACCAGTCCTTTCACAATTCACTGTCCTCTCCTGTCATCTAGAGGCTGCAAGTTGCACTGTGCAACTCCCATCAATTCTCCAATTCTCGGTGTGTGGCCTCGGTCGTCCTCGCACTGGCCAGGGAGACGAAGACCGTCGCAGACCCCTACAGAGTCACAGACCCTGATGTCTGGATCGGGGAATCCCAAGTAAAAATGATATTTTAAACTAACTGCTTCCATGGAATCATGAATGGAGCCATGAATGGGTCATGGGATGTGCTCAAAGTTGCATCATCACAGTATCGTCACTCGCATTGCGCTGGGTCCTGTTATCCCGAACGTGATTCCCGATGGGACTGGAGAGGACCAGAGAAGCCAGGAGAAGTCGAGAACATTGAAATTCAAGGCACAGACACTGCACAGACTTAAAGCACAGACATTTTGCTCAGACTGCAATTACAGTTAGTTCTCCGAATGATGGTTCCAGACCGAGGGAGTTTCGAATTAGAACGGTGGGGAACACTCAATCTGTTTAACGACGGGGCATTTCATCTTTTAAGAACATCAATCGAGACCGTACCAGCGGTGGGCCCTCATTTAGGGCCAAGGGGGAATGGATACTCAGGATAGTATGATCAGACGTTTTTACAATCATTGTCTTTTCATTTGTGGAAAGATAAGTCCACTATTCTAGTCCACCTCAGGACAAGATCAGTCGAGATCAACGTCTAGGCACATTTAGGCACACTAGCCTACATTATTACCCATGGGGATGTGGGATCAAGGACATCGTCGACTTGGGCCGACAACAACAGGGGGTGAGAACATCCGATCAGAAAGTTGTAATCGTAGGCAAAACCAACTTTGAATAATATCAAATGGAAGCAAAATATAATAAAATTATCTGGCATTTATACTCTCGTCCGACTGTGTCGTTCTCTTCGAGAAATGTGAACGCGAATTTTGAAATCTTCCCGTACACAATTTGCTTTTGAACAAAGTGACCATCTTCACATCCTTGATTCCATTAATTCTGTCATTGCATTATCAAGAACATGTCGAGACAAGCCGAACGCATAGAAGAAGAGGAGCAACTAGACGAAGGTGTTTTGGGTCCTCTTCCCATCCAAAAGCTCGAGGTAAGACCGTCCTACTCCGACCGTCACAGCGGCTTCGGCCCATCGTGTATCGTTTCATGAAATCCGCTTATGGAGAATCAACTATGAAATCTTTAGGAATTTGGGATTGGTGCGTCGGATGTGAAGAAGCTTGCTGAAGCTGGATTTCATACAGTCGAAGCCATCGCCTACACACCCAAGAAAAGTATCATCGCGATCAAGGGTATATCAGAGGCAAAAGCTGACAAAATTTTGTTGGAAGGTATGTATGAAGAAAGGATTCATCCTTTTATTGTGAAAAGTCAGTTTCTAAAGGCCATCATATTTCTTTTTGGCTCCTTCACCCCAATTAGCAAGCAAGTTGGTACCGATGGGCTTCACCACTGCAACCGAGTTTCACCAACGACGAAGCGAACTGATCCACATTACCACAGGTTCAAAAGAGTTGGACAAATTACTTGGAGGTTTGTTCCCTGAAGCATTTTTCAACTCGAACGAAGTTACAGCCCTGATCACGCCTTGTCCATGGTCTCAAACTGTTGTCATGTATAGGTGGCTTTGAAACTGGTTCAATCACTGAAATCTTTGGAGAATTTCGCACAGGGAAGACACAGCTGTGTCATACAATCGCTGTAACTTGCCAAGTATGATCAGTTTGTTGCCGATTGATATATCCGCGATGACGCTAATTCGATGTATCCGTTTATTCTTATAGTTGCCGATTGAAATGGGCGGTGGAGAAGGAAAATGCCTTTACATTGACACTGAAGGGACATTTCGACCAGAGAGATTACTGGCTGTAGCGGAAAGGTATACATCAACATGATATCATCCATTTCACTTCACGTCACTCAGTCGAACGCTGTTCCTTGTCACTATTAAGATACGGACTCAACGGCGAAGAAGTCCTTGACAACGTAGCCTACGCCAGAGCATACAACTCAGATCACCAGACTTCATTGCTGCTACAAGCATCTGCCATGATGTCCGAATCAAGGTCAGTGAAAGTTTGGATTAGATGGCTCTCTTATATTTAAGGCATTATTGATTTATCTCATGATTCGTTTTTGGGTTGCAGATATTGCGTGCTGATTGTCGACAGTGCTACAGCGTTGTACCGTACAGATTATGGAGGCCGTGGAGAGCTGTCTGCGCGGCAAATGCATTTAGCTAGGTTTCTGAGAACACTATTAAGGCTGGCAGATGAGGTGAATCTTGAAATCTCGTATCATAGCTCGATGGGGCAATTCTTTGAATCTCGCAAACTAACAATGTTTCAACTATTTTATTTCACTAGTTTGGCTGTGCAGTGATAATCACAAATCAAGTAGTAGCTCAAGTTGATGGTGGTGCATCTATGTTCAATGCTGACCCTAAAAAGCCGATTGGTGGGAACATTGTTGCGCACGCTTCAACGACTCGGTATGAATGATTCGTAATCCTTGGTTAATCGATCATGGAGTTAATCGCTATGGATTTTTTCCTAACCATATCTCGATTCTCTTATCCATCCCCTCTACTTTGAACATCGTTCCCTTACGTTTCACACCACTCTCAACCCCTCGCCACGCCCTTTCCGCGTTTATAGACTATACCTCCGTAAAGGCCGCGGTGAAACCCGTATCTGCAAAATATACGACTCACCTTGTTTGCCGGAAGCAGAGGCCATGTTCGCAATCAACGCCGACGGAATTGGTGATCCTAAAGATTAAACACCGTTGTAACGATTCGTCTCATTTTGAGAATACAATCCAAATTACCGGCTGGATTGCGGCACTATCAAGATGCACTTTTTGAATTTAAGCCTATACCGAACGCATTTTTTGCCTCGCCGTTACATCATTGGTTTTTACGAACCACATTATTCTCGTTTTCCTGATCTTCCTACTACATCTATCATTTTCACGCAAAATTACCTCACTTTCAATCACCACATAACAAACTTTCTTTATATGTAATTTGTAGAAAATCAAACCTGTTGATATCTTGATATCCATTGTTTCATATACATAAATCTCATCCTTTAAAATCTGTGGTCTTGTTCTTTTCATAATCTCAACTACAAATATTCTTCCACGCCTTTTTTTGACCGTGTCTTCGTAATAATGTCATTTTTCATAAACGTTATTAGATCATTGATTTGACTGTACCGATTGTATGTATTTTGGAATAAATGATTCGCCTTGTTCGTCTTCGTTTTGCGCATGATGTGTTCTATCAGATGGTATTTACCAACACTGCTCAAAAAAAAAAAAATAGTGGCTACTGAAGCAAGATGTTATCGCTGCTAGATAGATGTATGCTACATCAGCTGAATAAGCTACGGATATATTTGATGATTTCAAGTCGGCTCAAGAATACGCTGGGCTGACTCTGATATGTTTACAGAATTTTACAAAATTATATCATACAGGATAGAACTCCTTAATTTTTCCCCCTTTTGATACAAGTATTAGGAAGATGGTGTACTTATTATACAATTGCAGGTTTAATAGCAAAAATTGATTTGTGTTGTTGAGAGTAACCCTAATCCGATGAAATAAGTGAATACATCTAAACACGAAATTAAGAGGAGAGTCGTAACGGGATGAGATTGTTGACTTGATATAAAAAATATCGGAATCAATTTTATAAAGTGATAGTAAGGCATTAGGATATCTCAGAAGTTAGAATTTAATAACTAAAAACGAAATAAATCAACCATCGAGCTGACTTACCGACGATCCCCAATTTCCCTGATTATCAATGACGTCGTTAATGCCAATGCTAGTAATTTCCATGGTATATGGACTTTGTTATCCGGCACATTGAAATTGAGTGTGTGACAATACAGCATCCCACCGTAGACTTTACCAAATAGCAAAAGATTTGATAACAAGAATTGAAGATTTGAAAAATTAAAGAAACGGAGTATAATGGATGAGAGGAACTTCGTTATGTTCATTGTTTGCGAAATTCCGTTCGTTTCTGGGGGCGGTAGAGGAAGGAATTGTTTCGATGGAGAAGGAGGGAAGGATTGGGGTGAAGTCTGGGATGGGGTGGACATTGTGGCTTTCAACGTAGTATCCGACATGGAAAGTTTAGATCCACGTTTTCGAAGTGTAGATGTGGACTTCGGATTCTCTTGAGTAGTTGAACTGTTGCTCGATGTCTGGTTTGAAGTATCTGATGTTGGCAAACGGACGATTTTAGGAGGATCGTTGAATGGTTGAGATGGAAGCAGAGATGCATCAACTTGAGCAGTAGTTCCATTTTGATCTGTGGTGGCAACAGAAATTGAAGTTCTGCGTTCAAATTTCCAGTTTTCAATCCTCTCGAGGATTTGCTCACAGTCAGGCCGCGACTTTGGATTACGGGATAATAAGGATGAAATCAAAAACTTGAATTCTTGTGGTACTCGCTCTGACTGGACCGACAAAGACGCATCCGGGAATTGTACGCTGTCGGATGAATTTACTTAATTATATGTAGTGGTATAAATTAGAAAACACAATGAAGGAAAAATACTTCTCAAATCCCATAATTTCATTTTTCAAAATATCGACATCGTCGATCTGTTGGTACGGAAGGCTCGAGTAACAGAGGTAGTACAACAACAATCCCAAACTCCACAAGTCCGATTTGAACGAAAAATCGTTCTTGTAATGATTATGTTCGTCCACTATTTTTTGAAGACGGGAAAGTACAATCAACATGGGCCAAACGTCAACTTACGTTTTACGATGCAAGTGAACGCATACCCATGAGAAGCTCCGGAGCAATGAATTCAACAGTACCAGTAGCACCGGTTCGATCTCTAACTGTTTTCGAGGAGATTACTTCGCATTCCCCGAAGTCAGAAATCAAAATGCGAGGTCTGTTACGGCATCATTTAATAACATCAAATTGGAAAAGATGCAACTAAAAGGCAAATACATACATATCATTCTTGTTGCGTGAATCCGGGTAGCGTAACAACAAATTAGGTGGCTTCAAATCCCGATGTCTAAAGAATTAAGATTTAATACAAATGACACTTCAAAATCTTGTAATAAGACCCATTATATCAAAAGCACTCACATTATTCCATGCTTATGCAGATGGGCCTAAAAACATTAATCCATTAAATAGACAGCGGAAAGAGTTTGAGATCGTGAAGAAACTTACTAGACCACTGACAATATCGCTGAAGATGCTTCTGACTTCTACCTCTGTGAGATACTTCACTTTCTTCCCGCCAGGGCCGACTACGATACCACCCTTCATGAGGCCATCTATACAATCCGGCACTCCTTGCGCGGCTTTATCTCTTTGAACACTTGAATTCTCTGCTATACCGTCCTGTTCTATTTTCATCTTGGACTTGCTTCGGGCCTGAAGCAAACGCTGCTTCACAGTTAGGTTTGTCTTAAGCGTGGATGTCAAATCTGAATCAGATTCTTCAAGATTAATGTATTCTTGGAGATTGCCACCGTTGGCGAGCTCCATGAGAATGAAAAGACAAGGGACCGGTGGCCCAAATGGAGATAATTGGTGGTTTTCAAGCCATGCCTAGCAAACCCGATATTACATCAGTAAATTAAATATGGCGTGAAATAAAGGGGTGAAATATATACGGACATGCTTGTAATTGATGATGTTCGGATGTCTCAATTTCTCCAAAAGGTGAACTTCGGATAGCATCTTCTCGAGCCATTCATGATTGTCTCCGACAGCGACTTTCTTGATGGCGTATTCCCTGTGATTAGTGCGTTGAATTAGTCATTTAGAGACTTCAAACAAACGTAAAAGCGATCTGACCCTAAGAAAATGCTGTCCAGCACATGTCGGCAGAGGAACACTGATCCTCTCTGTCCTCTTCCTAACTTATTCAACTCAACAAAAAAGCGAGAGTAGTATCCTTGATTAAAACTGCGGTTGGAAAGCGACGGTTGAGGTGACTTTTGAGAACTAGACTCCGATGAATCGGCTAAAAGGATTGGAGGCGGAAGGGAATCAGGATTTTGCTGTGTTCCGTCTGATTTGAGTGCTTCTTCGGAATCAAATCTGGGTTCAGCAATTGTCTGGGGAGGAAGCGAGGGGCTAGATACCGAAGACGATGCCGGAGATTGCGATTGAGTTGTTGCGTTGTGATTCTCGACCGCGTTTCTAGTAACTCAGCACGTCAGGTCTTGGCTCGAGCGATTTGAGTACAGGGAGAGATAAAACTTACGCTGGACTTTGAAGCGCATTGGCCAACAATCTAAAATAATTTTGGTCCATGAACGTGACCTATGTGCATGAAAAAATGAAATCAATTCCACTAGTAAAATCTGAAACAAGCAATCAATCGATGCCTACAGTAGTGGGTTCATTGTCGTCAAAGGGCCGACGACATAGCAAGCACACATTTGGAGAGCGGGTCATAGTCTGCGGGCATTAGGCTGCGGTAAGCATGGAATTCTACAAGTGATGAGCGTTGAATTTGGGGTCACCTACCCTAATTCCATCGTGCTCGTTGTCTGCCATCCGTTGAACCATTATGGTCTTGTTGGATTGGTTATACATGACTACCTGATTTGAAGGCTCATTTCGTCTACAAGACGAGTCAAAATTGATGCATTAGCATTGCCATATTTCAAAGAGCATGGGATGAATTGTAACCAAAGAACGATTATTTACAGGATGACGACCCATGAATCGTGCTGATACGGAATCACTTGCGAGGAATCCGAAAGGGCGGGAATCTGACCATTTGCAGCTGGTGAAGCAGCGTCATGATTAGGATGATAAGGAAGCAGTGGGACTGAACGACTCCGATTCCTGAACCTCGAGTAAGAATGATTTGAAGAAGAGCTTGACCCCGAGTGATTAGTGGTCTCGGGCTGAGTGGTGGAATCTGGCTGGGGATGAGTGGATGAAGAAGCAGCAAAATTAACTCTTCGGGGATGTTTGACGAGAGAAGAGTTCAGCATTTGGACAATAAGATTTAATGTTTAATTTCTACTGGAAAAATCCGAGGAAGGAAGGGCAGAGGTTATAGTGAGCTCTTGAACGAGGTTTGGAGTGCAGAATTGTCAACGGATGCCGATGGAGGATGGAGCATAAATACACTCACTCTCAGTACACTCTTAGATATCGCCTTTCTTAGAAGCAGTCCCTCTTACGATGCATAATGTATATGAATTGTGGTGAATGATATTGATGGTGGATGTAGCGATGACGGAACGATGGAACGACAGTTGAAATTGACTTTCGACGCTCTCTTCCATTCGTCCATCACTCCCTCACAAATTCCATATCACTCCATCATTTTATATCGCACCGCATCTCGCAACCACTATGCGCAAGGCCAAAGTATTCACAGGCTCATCTCACACTGAACTCGCCGCCCAAATCGTCGAAAACTTGGCCATCCCCGCTGCCCCGGTCATTGTTAAACAGTTCGAGAATAAAGAGGTGCTTTTCTGTTGTTAAAACATCGTTGAAGTTCTCTTAATAATCAAATTATCTAATGTGACATTGTAAAATGCTTTGCCGTTCCCGGCCTTTCCGGAAAAAAGCTCGCCCTTGAATTGGGTGTATCAGTCCGCAATGAGGGTGTGTATTCAGCTACTTTTTTTCACGGCCCTAAATTTGCGACCTTTTGGACTTGTCGTCTCATTTCAATTTATAATTGATTTTTATCTGTATCTCCTGCAAAATTAACAGATGTATTCATCATACAATCCGGAAGTGATGAAGTCAACGATCACCTTATGGAACTCTTGATTTTGATCAACAGTTGCCGAGTCGCCAGTGCGAAACGCATAACGGCTGTCATTCCCTACTTTCCTTACTCTAAGCAATCGAAAAAGAAACGTGCAAGAGGAGCAATCAGTGCAAAATGTAAAAAATTACCTGACATTGCACCTTAATCTACGGTTACGATGAAACTAACCGGTACCTTAAACAGTGGTTGCAAATATGCTGTCTGTAGCAGGAGTCGATCATATCATCACAATGGACTTGCATTCCGATCAGATGCAAGGGTTCTTCAACAGGCCAGTGGATAATCTCTTGTCTGAGCCGACAATCTCTAAGTTTATTATGGAGGAAATACCAGAATATCAAAACGGCGTGGTCGTGTCCAAGAATCCAGGAGGTGTGAAACGGTATACTCATCTCACTTATTTGCTCATCCGTTAACACTTGATGAATTCATTCACATGCCGACAACATATGCAATCAAATTTATTCTTTATTGCTAATTGAAACTTTGTAAAATAGGGTGACATCGCTAGCTGACCGCCTTAAAATTGACTTTGCTATGATACACAAGGAGCGTAACCGCAAAAAGAAGGCTAAGAAAATTGTGCTAGATCCCGCTTATGCAACCTCTCGAGATTCCTTAAATGTGCTGGCTTCGTCAGAAGATGAATCTTTGCCTTCGAGCGCAACAACGGGTGTAACGTCAACCGCCACTCCAACCCCCGGTCCAGAGAATGTTGACCAAAGCCCGAACCTGATATCACAAGAGGAATCCACTTCAGCCAATAACAAACAATATGACGGTTTACAACTTGTCGGTGACGTTAACGGGAAAATAGCGTTCATTTTGGTAACTATCTGATCTCACTGGTTTGAGTGATATGTTTTTCTAGTAACATTTAATCTTATTCAAACGTCCCTTTCAGGACGATATGATCGACTCCCCCGACTCATTCGTAGCAGCTGCCCGACTACTCGCTCGCAAGGGCGCATCAAGAGTTTACATCATCGCCACTCACGGTATCCTAAGTTGCAACGCGTTACAAGAAATCGAAGAATGCGACGCCGTTTACCAGGTGCGAACTGTTTGCTCAATTTTATGATTCCTGCTATATCTTTTCCGAATTAACTTAAATGGTCGTTTATAACCATTTTTTTTGTGTGATTGTTAGATTATTGTGACAAATACATATCCAATTCCGGAGCATAAAAGATGCCAGACTAAAAAGTAAGCTGCGCCGATCTCCTTAATTGTATAAAATGTGTGTTTCGACTAGTGATTAATCTATATGATAATTATAAACAATTAGGCTTCGAATTCTCAACATTTCCAACGTGCTAGCCGAGGCGATTCGAAGGACTCATAACGGTGAAAGCATCAGTTACTTATTCTATACGCCGCTGTAATTCAAGAAACACGACTGAACTGAAAGTATCATACCCCAAATTGAAGTTGCAGCTTGCTGCCAGTAATCAGCAACCTACATATATGTATATGTATTGCGACTGTTATTGCCCCAAAGGTCGTTTGCTTCCGAACATCTAAAGAATAGTAATAAAATCAAGTTGCATTCAGAAGCATTCGCATTGTTCCTTCATCGTGGTTCCATTGTTACCGAGGCTATAGTATAGCACATAAAACTATTTTTTAGGGCATTATATACGATGTCTCATTGAATTGTCGCTTTTACTTTTGGTTTCCACTCACAAATTCAGAGGCGGGAATACAACGAGAAGTTGGCGACATCTTGTGGTCGGACTAGGATGACTTCATCATATAGCAATCAGAATGATAAGTTGGATGATTCTATCTATTCAGCATCTTTTAATATTTTCGATTCGTGCATACGATGGACGCCTAATGATCGAAGTCGCATGCAGTTGGATTGTGATCAGCTGAGCCGAGCGGAATGCCGATCACAAGTTCACGACACGATGATGAAAGGAGACTGCAAGTATTAAGATTCGTGAAACTAATACATCATGATATCTACATTAATATCAATAGTAACAATCCATCAAAGTGACCAAGAAGCTCTGCCTATTGGACGGCTGACTACCAATGGATAATTGCTTGAAAAATTATAACATTATTCTCTTGACGTTGAACAAGATGTGCAATTGGATGCAACGGCGGAAGAGAAAATTCTTAATACTATTGCGTTATGAATGACTTGTTCAGGTGAATCAAAGTGATTACTAAAAGATAGATATAAAAGGGAGGTCTCTCACTCTTTATGTTGCAGGTTCAGAGAAGAACAACACAGTAACAGCTGTTCTTATAAACGAAATCCTCAAAAGTATACCCTCACCCAATCAAAATGAAAATCAACGTTAAATTCCTTTTCTTCGCTCTCTTCCTCGCTCAATTGGCAATGATACATGGTGCTCCTGCCACTTCCGATGTGGAGGTATCAGATGTCACCTATGCCGAAGAAGTCGCTGCTGAAGTCAACGAAGCCTATGATGCTGAAGATGTTGCTCAAAATGATCTTCGTCTAGGGAAAAGACAGGCAAGGGGCGGTTTTGGAACAGCTGGTAGGAGTGGTTCGCAAGCGACAGGCCCGCAAGCTGGACCGGAATTTCTTGGAAGGAATGCTATCTTTGGCAACACATTCATTCGGGAGAATTTTCAACGAGCCGGACGTAATGGGGGCGGCGGGGACGGGTTGGCGACTTCCTAAATCCAGTGATACCACTTTCAAATCGTTGCTTTTACTCTCATTTTCGTATTTTCACCGTGTTATTTGATAGCAGATGTAGCGTTGTTGGTGATTATATCTCGTGTTATTAAATATATCTTACAGCAATAAGAGCAGTTCAGACAAAATGCCTATAAACTCTGTCCCAAAAAAAATCGCTCATAACAGAATTGTATTCCCCTATTTGAACTTCCTATCATCTGTTAAAAAAAAAGTCATTCTTCTAGGTTAATGTATTCAGTGATTCCATACGTTAAATCACGCTTGGTTTTACTGTGGAACTTCCAAGTTTTCATTTGGCAACCCAGATTGATTCCATTTCTATGACTTCCTTTTGAATCCGGATACGAAGACTTAAATAAAACGAATCATGACTAACTTTATTCACATACTGGTGCCATCTCGTACGTCTGACCTCCCCAATCCAGGGCCATTCGTTCCATGTCGATACGATCCCAGAATCTTTTCATGACAAGTTCACTTTTAATGAGACTAATATGGGGTCGTGGGACGGGCGGAAATGGCAGACTGCTGAGTCTATTATCAGATTGTTGTTCGAGTTGAGAAATGTTAGTCACGATTAGATGCTGGCCGGACGATGCCATCATTGAGTTTGAGCGATTTGTCTGTGGTAATTCTGGGTTGGCCGCTGTGACATAACTTGACGTCAGTTCTGGAGGAATGATCAAAGATAATGGTGAATTATGGTAGAGCCGTCCGGTCACTGTCGAGATATGCAGCCGCGACGGAGAAAATGGGTATAGTAATGTGCCGGCATATTTTAGGTATAAGTCTTTGCAGGGGAGAGAATTAGCCGAGACAAGGTGTTTTGTATCGTCATTAGATAAATTGAGATCGGGATTCGCAAGTGAAGGATATACTTACCGCCGTTTTTCTCAACCAAATCGGTGAAAACAACTGGATTTTCAAACTCCACATTCTCCTCCCCTTCCATTTGTTCCACCATCATTTCCAGACAATTCTCATCACCATCTTGCCATAAATATCTTTGATGGCTTTTATTCCCTGTACCGACCATTTTGACATAGTTGACTTCGGGCCCACATAAACTCGCCCAAAAGTATCCAAATTTCCATAGCTTTACGGCATTTGGGAATAGATGCTTTCGTCGACTCACTGTTGCTGATGAAGAGAGAGGTTGTATATATCTCAGATGTTTGAAGAAAAAGTCTAAGAATCTTGGATCTTTGTAAGCTGTCAATTTCGACCTCGGATATGTTGATGCCAGATGTAAATCTCCATGAGGGGTGACATGATAATAGTAGTCCCGCTGAGTCGTTGGTTTCGTTGACAATAGTCGACAATAATACGAAGGCTGCGGTGATTTCCTAACATACGCTATAGCATGATGAACAGCTCCGAGTTCTGATGGAACGAAAGAACGAAGCATCGCTTGAGCAGGGCAGACAAAATCAGTGCGATGGAGCAATTTCGGCGGTCGCGCTGACATTCATAATCTCAATCATTTCGCCCTGATGATTCCCTAGATCTGACCGAGCTTGCCTATAATAAAGAAATAACAGCATGTAAGCTATGCTGTTATAAGATCGTTCTGTGCATGTTAACATGTGAGGTCCTAAGTATATTTGTCGGTTTTCACTTCCAGCATAGCTGACATTCACAAAGCTACAATTGACTCTGTGTCTGACTGCAGTCTAAACGAATTGGGATCGGAACCAACTTGGCTGACAATATTTGAAAAAACTCCATTCAACAACCATTCAGCTGCTAAAATGAAGCTCGATTGCATCATTTACCTTCATTTCTTGTTCGACGACGGTAAGGGGGCCCTCTCTACATTCCAAAAATAGGATACTGGGATTAAATGAGCTTATGGCGAATGTCGAAATTCATATAGCGCGCGACCACAGTGTGAATATGAAGTATATATTAATATATTATTTATAGCAAGCTCTCATTATGTTTTCGTAAAAACACATTAGTTTCTATGTCAATTGGTACAGAATTTGGCTCCGCCTTGTTGGAATGCAATATCATTGTGATGACTGCAAAAATCTGGCTTTAAGTAAGGTCAAGCAATCTTTGCTACGATAGCCAAATAGATAGCATAATAACTACTGCAATTTGTTCTCTCAACAGCAAAATTCAATGTTTCAAAAAGTATAGATAATGTGAGCTCTGAATATAGGCTCGGCTTCTTGACGATTGTCCCTTCATTTCCTGGAAAACTTCTAAACAAGAAACACAATAACTTTAACGATAAACAATGATGATAATAAAGAAGACGTTGAGATAATTGACTGATTTTTGGGCCTCGAATCTCAAGCGTTCAGAATAACACGGTTTTGCCTGGATCCAGATCAGCAGGAACGTCCGAGTGCATCCGTCTCGCGAATCAGCGGCATTCACTGATTTCCTCTTTCGACTTGAAATACCAAAAATAGTACAAAGCCGATTTGACTCAAAGGGCTTCTACGTCATGGAAAGCGAAGGAAGAATCTGCTTGTGTGTTATTGGTTATCCACTTCAAATTCCTCTAATTATTCTCTTCCTTGCCCAACTGGCAATGATACATGGTGCTCCTGTTGAATCTGAGGCTGCGGTATCTGTCAACGAGGACCACGAAGACGGCATTGCGGTCGACTTTGAGGGTATGAGTGGCTCTGAACATGACAATCGTCTCGGTAAGAGGCAATTACGAAACGTCGGCAGGGCAGGCACTGTGTCACCGACTCCTGTAAAAACGACAGTTGACGCTCTGACGTCGGCGTCGAACTTTGGACGAACTGGTAGGGGCTTGGGCTTATTCTTAGGTGTCAAGGTGCAGTGAAAGAGTTTTGATTTCGAAACAGTTATACCTGATTTTGTTTTTATTTACCTGTCTGTGTTGTGATATTGTCATAAATATATATCATTGGAAGTTCGGCTTTGCATTTCCTGTGATCCATTAACAATTGCGTCGAACGCATGAAACTGGTTATCCTCCTAATGTCGCAACCATAGAGCAGACTTCATAGTTTAAACGTTTCGAGATCCTGAGACAAGCATGCGGACAGACAACAATAAACAAAATTGATTACAGCTTGAAAAATTTCATTTTATAATTCATTGCTTATATAAAAAAGAACAAGTTGATGACCCAGTGATAATCATGTAATATTGCCGAATGGTTTCCATCTTGCTGGATCTAAAGAGACGTACACTCAGCGATTTTCGAACTTTTAATTCGGTTTTTACTAAACCAAGTATATGAATAAAATGTTCAAAGATATTCAGCATCCGAAATAATAATATGTATGAAAATATTTCTCGAAGTGGGGTATTAGCTGATTCCCGGAGACCGGAGCAATCTGAAAAAATGAGGTTTGTTCACCAAGTGCTGTTGTAATTCAATATTAAATGACATCGCAATATGTTTTCTTGGACATCCGCAAAATTCAATATATTTTCTACTTGATCATAATAAATATAACTTGTTCCTGTTGGCGAAAATACGATTGTGTGTACCAACTTAAACACTTGAATGTGCTTTGAGCTTTCAGCGGTTCGACGAGACGGAGCAAATACTATCAGGTACTGAATTATTTATTGTATACAAAATTGGACTGTTGTCATTTTCTTCACATATTTTATATACAGGTTCAACTAAATTGGGAAATAAACCAAAGTGACTGCTTAACATTGAGCATTAACAGATGACAAAACAAGAAGAATCAAGAAATTGTCAAAAGTGAAGTAATGACAAATATTCTAAAGGAATCAATATACACATTCAGATAAACCAAATAGATTGAGGAAAAATACAATTGCCGGCTCTTTTTTTTCTTCAATTGGCTCATGAAACAAGTTAGTTAAAAGCCCGAAACTATGAAGAAATACAACTGTGACTTCATACGAAATAACTTGCAGTCGTGATCACTGATTTGTCTCAGTCGAACCCAGCAAGGCTGCACGGCCATCGACCCCATTCAAGCTCCGACTACTACCGAGATTCAGGAGCTGTTCAGGATTTCCTGATCCATTGTATATCAAAGCTTTATCATTGTGGTTATTAATTGTGTTAAGTGTATAGTGATGCTGATGTATTTGATTGACTTGAATCGGTGGAACGGCGGCTGCGGTCGGAAAATGGGGATAAGGCATATGTAGCGGGACTTGGACTGTGATAGGGACGGTATAAGTTGAAGGTTGCGGGTGTTGCGGTTGGTGTGACTGTTGGTTGGATGAAGGAGGTTGTGAATGATTATGATTAGCATGGTGCTGATGAGAGTTGGAAAAATGTTCATTTTGGCAATCTTCGTCTTGGGTGTGGTCGGAGTAAGATTGGTGCTTATGTGTCGAATGGCTCGGTTGCGGATCTTCGGAAGGATATGGGTGCTGAGGAAATTGTTGCTGAAAGGTCGGGTTGAATTGATAATAGGGTGAAGGGTACGGGAACGGGTTAAAATGTGAGAAATAATTGGGCAGATGCGGTGGTCCGGAGGATTGAAATGGATGGTTGTACTGCGGAGGGTGGTGGCTGGGATCGCGGTGATTGGAGTGTTGCTGTGTGGAAGGGAAATGAGAAGTAAACTGTCGCCTCTTTTTGCAAATTTGAGGATATTGATGTGTCCGAAAATCTGAAGGCAATTCGAACGTCAACATAGAAAGAGCAAATAAAAATAAGTAGTATACATACCATATTGGTTTGATTTTCTATTCTCTTGGGCTAATCTTTCGCTTTCAGATAATTCGTCTTCGTCTTCTGGTCCGCTTCTGCATTGATCCTCTTCATCCTCCTCCCCTGGTCCACTAATCAGACCACCATCATAATCGCATTCAATCTGCTGTGAAACCACTGACTCTTCTGCTGACGCTGCATCATCATTACATGATATTTCAGCACAAGACAGACCTGCCACAATCGATGTGGTATCAGATGATGAGACTAATGTGGAGGTAGACAATTCTTTCGGTGAGCCGTGTTCGTCGTGTTCGAATTCAGCAGAGTGAGGTTGGTACTCGTCGTAATCACAGTCTTGAGATATTTGTGCAGACGATACCGAACAAGCCTGTTCAGACACAATTGATAAACGCTTTTTATGCGGCGAAGACGAAGATTTGGAATGCCTCGTTCGATGAGAAGAGAGCAATGATCTCGGGGACGGACACTTCTTATCTCCGGGGAACGTCGTAGAAGTTGTAACCCCCAACTCCTCCAATGTTTTCCTTATACTTTTTGCATTCATCGGTTTCGATTTCTCTACCCTATGCATGGGACTTCGCGTTGGATGATTTTTGACTTTCAGTTTGGTCTTAGATACGGATGCCGAAAAGCTAGCAAAATCAGAATCCGAGTCCGTCGTCTCGGATTGGCCTGAGGGTTTTAACTCCAATCGCTTCGGCGACTTTCGTTGGCGTCCAGCTACAGATGTGTCCTGGCCCGTCAATTTGACCACTGAAATTTTCGACTTCTTCGATTTAGGTTCGGTATTCTCGCTGTTTTCGAAGGCTTTGGTCTTGGACCCTTTCGATGTACTATGGTTGATATTGTGTCGCTTTCTCTTGACAGTCACTGGATGAGACGTTTTATAGTCGCCTCCTACTTCCGACTCTGTATCGTCGGTAGACTCTTCAGGAGATTTCGCAGACTTCAACCGCGTTGCATCCAAAATCGGTCGACACTTGGGAGGCCGACCACGTCGTCTTGGTTTATCATCGGTAGACTCTTGTGGAGATTTCGCCGACTTCGGTTGCATTGCATCCGAAATCGGTCGAGATTTGGGAGGTCGACCACGTCGTCTTGGTTTAGACTGATAATATTGTTGCAAGGAAGGGTCTGACTCTGTCTCTGAGTCGTCGTGTATAGTAGTCGGGGGAGAATTGGGTAATTTTGATTTAATAGTTCGACCTTTCCTCCCTTCAGCATAGTCAGAATCTGACTGGGACGAGTCGTATGAGCGCAATTTGGATGATTTCGATTTGAGATTATTTCCCCTAGTCCGATCTACCGTGGAAGTTACGGTCTCTTTAACTGTCGTCTTCCTTGATGAGAAACCTTTTTTGATCACCGCAACTTCGGTATTATCCAACGTTGTATTATTTTCGTTCTCTGAGATATTCAACTCCTCCGTCGCAGCAGTTAGCAAAGTCTTTTCCACTTCCACTTTGAGCTCCTCGTCGCAATCATAAATCAATTCGTCGATTGTATGCTTAGCCGTTTCTAGGACGCTTGTCGCTGATTTCACGGATCTGTTACAATCCATACTAACTCTTGACTTTGGAGTATATTTTAGCTTTGAAAACTTTCCTTTCGTAGAGTTTACCAGATTGAGGAATATATCGTCATAGACGTCATCATTTTCTTGGTCGTCGTCTTCTTTGTCGGCTTTCGAATTGGATGATTTTTTGGATTTCTTCCGGCCAGAATGCTTGCTTGCTGGCGCTATTTCATCAGGTACTTGATCAATATTTTCTTGATTTTCATCATCGGCGCTTTCTTCGTCACTCTCACTCTCTGAATCACTCTCGCTGTCAGTCCCACTGGACTCTTCGTCTTCATACTCCTCCATATACTTTGTCAGGGTTCCAATTTTCCTTATAGGTTGATTCCTAAGAAACCCTCTATCAACTATAATCTCTTCAGTCAGTAAATCGATTTCGTCATCATCGTCGAATTCCTGGGAGTAGCGTTCAATGATGCTATCCCATGCCGATTTGAGGCGTAACCTCGAGTGCTCGCGCTGGACGTCGAGAGGAACAGAGATGTCGGGTTTGATGGGAGCGAAGGCAGACTTTTGACGAGGGTTTGAGACTGACATATCTTGCTTTACGGCCTAGATATAACTCATGTGTGGAATCCAGTATCATGGAGGGGATGCAATGTTTTTGGATGAGAAGAATTCTCTCTTTCGAAAATTGCACTTTTCGTTCACCGCGTTCACCCCAGTTCACCCAAGAACGAAATATTCAAGCACCAACTAATTTATTATTAAAAATTTATGGAAGAGTAAGGATAAAATAAAGTATAAACTCTTCTCAAAAGGTAGATAATGCCGTTGGAGTTGCACGAATAGTACGCTAAGGCGGTTGGAATGATGGGGTGTTCTCAATACACACTTCCTCAGTGGTTTTTATAGAGGTGGGGGGATTATTCAGAAAATAAGTCTGTAAAAAATCATATGTAGGCTATTGTGAAAATATAAAGTCCAAATAGTTCTCGCAAAAGCGGTCGAAGGAACGATTCTGTTTCTGTTATGACGAGGAACGCCGAACGATCGTTTGTTGATTTCTTGTGTGCTTATGTTCCTCCTTTCCTCGCACCAAATATAAGAAAGACTGCATCATGTCGGCCGGCGAAATCGCATTCATATCACAATATCTAGACATTATTGCTGATAAGCCCATCGCTTTCAAGCATGATTTTGTTCCTTACAAGGTTTGTGGCCGTTTCCTTCCGTTTACACGACACGGCGGTTGCCAAATATATATTGACATTGGCACACTGACCGCCGATTATGTTTGTTGTTACCTCAATGTCTGCATTCGTTTAGAACACACTCCACCCAAGTAATGTCAAGCCCCCACTAGCATCATCCGGTAAGTGTAGCGCAGTTCTTATCTGTTGTAGTTGCTGTTGTAGTTGTAATTGAAGTGTTCAACTTCAGGAGCTGTCTAACAACGCTTTTTGTCTTTATCCGTATGTCCACATGTTATAACAGAATCATTGTCCGCCCCGTCATCTTTTTCGATAACTTTTAAATTGTTGAAATCAACCTCTACTCACTCATTAACCGTCAATGGCACCGACCTTATTACTTCCATAAAGTCAAAACTTTCGCCTGTTTTCAATGCCACACCTGATTCTATCAAGCTGTTAGTGAAAGGCAAAGTGTTAAGTGATGACAAGAGAGTAAAGGATATCAAAACTTTAGAACCGAATGTAGTTGTGACAGTGATGATCAAACCTGGGTCTACCCCCGACGTTAGTGCCGCCGCCACTGCAGGAACGGACAAAGGAAAGGTCAAAGAAGTAAGCGAATTGGAAAGCGCAAAAGAGGATGAAAGTTTTTGGAGCAGTTTGAGAAAAGTGATTGAGAACAGACTGAAGGATAAGAGTCAAGTGGATCTTGTGCTGAAAGAGTTCCGAAAAGCTTATGAGCAGGTTGTCGCTGAGCATTCCCAGTAGAGCCGGCAGAGTTACTAGCATTACTTTAATTGATGTATGGAATGTATTTGGGAATACAGGTCCTCCTCCGAAGGAGGCATTGTGAACATGAATAATATATGGTTTACAACAACGGATTCAACAGAGTGAAATTATCAGACGCTGCCATAAACCAAGCAAGAACATCTATATTCCTACCTATCAAACTTTTGTATAATCTCTTCTTACATATGTCTTTATTGTGGAGTCAACCATTCCAATGATGAATCGACAGCGCATTGCGCAATAGAGACACAGTTCCATCTACCACAATATAGATGATTAACTCTACGCTCACATCACCAGTGAAATACAAAGTACCACTCTCCTTGCATTTTCCTTTGTCCTTCCATGGCTGTATCAATATGGAAAGCAATCAACAAATCTCCTCGCCCAAAGTGGCTGATTTGGATTCTCGCGTTGATCCACCCAGTATTATTTTGCGGGGACAGGAGCAAAAAATTTCGAGAAATTTCCACTTCGTACCACAGGAAAGATATAAAGTGCTCCCGGCAGTCTCCCTCGAAAGTGTAGGTTTGAATCACTCCTGCTTACAGTAATACTATTTCTTCTGACCTTTAAATCCTATTCTGTACTTGCAACATGTCCCCAATCCCAGTATCTCGTGAAGCCGACGTCGATAATATGGACATCGACTCTGCCTCTGATGCCTCCTCTGCCGCCGAACTCAACGGCCCTAGCAAAGGCGACACATTTGCATCGCTCGATGACCCAGAATATTCTTCCGCCGTTCCCGTAGATGTCGAAGTCGGCCAGACTGTGAATATTACGCAAGACGGAGGGGTCACTAAGACTGTTCTGGCGAAAGGTAATAAATGGAAACAGCCAGAAGTTGGGGATGAAGTGCATCTGTTGTATACTGGTCGCTTGGTCCCGAAGGACGGGAATGAAGAGAAAAAAGTATTTGACAGTAATACAAATCGGGAGAGTCCGTTCACTTTTCCGTTGGGTAGGTTTATTCACAGTTACATTCCTTCCGGGACGCGATACCAACTCGATTTTTGCAGGCCGTGGACAAGTGATTCAGGGATGGGATAAAGGTATTGCGACTATGAAGAAAGGAGAAAAGGCTGTTTTGACAATCAAGTATGTATCCCTTACACCGCACCTGTGATTTTCCATCACTAACTTGATCTCCGATTGACAGACCCGAATATGGTTACGGAGAAACAGGTGCCGGTGATTCCATTCCCCCAAATTCGACGCTAGAGTTTGAAGTCGAGTTGTTGGGTTGGAAATCAGTCAATGCGTTGACTACAGATAATCGGGTCACTTTGAAGATCTTGAATAAGAGTGAAGATTGGAAAACCCCAAGGGATGATTATCAGTGCTTTGGTTCGTTAATCAAGATAGTTTTTAAGTTTACTTTATATACTTCTGATACTAATGACATAATGAATAGTCCGATTCAAGGGGCACTATGAAGACGGGATTGTTTTTGATCAACAGGATGAATTTTCTTTTACTTTGGCGGTTGACGGTATGTCTGCAGAAGCCTCCAATTCTCAAAAATGATTTATATGTGGATAGTACTAATTATCAAACATATTCGCTTATAATAGAAAGTCGATGCCCGCCGTATCTAGCCACTGCTGTTCGCAAAATGAAGAAAGGTGAAGTCGGGTTATTAACTGTCCACCCGGAACATTTAAAAGATAATGGAACGCTACCCTCCAACATTGATTCTACCAAAACCTTAAAGTACGAGGTTGAATTGAAATACTGGTACGAGGTTGAAAGAATAGAAGGCGGAGTTATTCTCAAAAAGATTCTAAAAGAGGGTGATGGCTGGAAGAAACCTAAAGACGGCTCGAAGGTTAAACGTAAGTAAAGTTCTGAAGTGAGCTTTCAACGCTATCAATTGATCTATACACTGAACGATTGAAAACTAGTGGTTGTGGAAGGTCGTTACGCAGACGATGATGTTGTCTTCTTGTCTCATCCTGACCCTGTTGAATATACTCTTGGAACCAACACCTTGCCTGAAGCTGTCGAAGTTGCTGTCGAAACAATGAAAAAGGGAGAGAAAGCTCATGTAACATCTCCAGGCGACTACGGATACGGACATACACTCGCTGTGGAGAAGGGAATAGCCTCTGAGAAGGAAATAGTTTTCGATATCGAACTGCTAGAGTTCGATGAGGTGAGTCCGTCACTTGATATTGAGTAATTCTAACAATTCGCTAAACAACTTTGATTGCTTCTAAAGGTCAAAGAGACGTGGGACCTGAAATTACCAGAAAAAATATCAACTGCCGATGATTGTAGAAATTATGGCAACATCTACTTTAAGGATTCAAAACTTCGGTCCGCAATCCGAAAGTATGAGCGAGCACTGAAATACATTGAACACGAACGCGTCCCTGATTCTACCTCAAACTCCGATTCAACTGAACCATCAACCGTCGACGATGAATCTGATGCTTCCCTCGGACCAAAACTCGAGTCCTTAAAAGTAGCATGTTGGAGCAACCTGTCTATGTGTTACCTCAAACAATCGAATTGGCGAAAAGTTATTGAATTAACCTCAAAAATCCTTGAAACAAAATCTAACAAAACTAATATCAAAGCACTTTATCGTCGGTCTTTGGCACTTTATAATTTAGTCGAACTAGATGATGCGAAAAACTGCATTCAAAAGGCATGCGAAGTCGATCCAGAAAATATGGACGTGAGACGCCTCCAGATGATGATCACGAAGAGAATAAAAGAAGTGGAAGCTAAAGAAAAGCAGTTGTTTAAGAAGATGTTTGTAGCCATGGGAAAAGGCAAGGAACCGACAGAACGGGAAAAGAAGATAGAAAATGGAAAAGAAACTAAAGTTGAAGTGAATGGGAGATAATCTGTAATTATGAACTTGTAAACTCGAACAGTGAAATAATTTGAATTTTTGCGAAATCAGACAAATTTTTAAATGGTCTAGGCCTTGATCCTAATATAGTATCAACTAGAAACCAACATTTAGCGTTAATTAAGGCTGTTATTTATTGAATATTGTTAAGGCGTGGGTTTGTACAGATAGGGTATACTAGTACTTATTTACGATTTATTTAGTGATCACGGAATAGTTAATATCTACTTATGAGGGGTTCGCACGGGTATGCGGGTTCATGTACGACTTAATTAAAGTGTACGTTAGACAGAATTCGTAGTCAGCTTGCAATTTGTTGGGATAAAACTCATTGTTGACCTATTTTACGTTAGCGGTAGGGAGATACAACAAGTTTTTCGTAGTTTCATCATTAAGTCCGGTCACTACGTTTTTGGTTGATTTGCCAAGAAGATAAGACTGCATCTGAGCAGGCGTAAAGTTTTTCTGACTCAAAATGACCGCGACAGCCTAATAAGCGAGGGGTTCAGTTATCAAGAATTATGATAATCACATAGAATAAAATACATACTCCAGCAACATGGGGCGAAGCCATTGAAGTACCGCTGTGTGAGGAAATCAGTTCATGAAGTGTAAGGTTAATAAGAGCTCAAGAATAATCCAGGAACCAGGACTGCGGCTGGCAAACGTACCTCATAACAGCGACGGCGCTCTCTGAGGATAAACCTGCACTCATGATTGATTCACCAGGGGCTTGTATGGTCACGCATTTTCCGATATTACTAAAAGTGGATTTGGCGTCGAACACATTAACTGAACCGACAGAAATAACACCGGGAGCGGAAGAAGGAGAAAAGGAACATGAATCGGCATTCTTGTTTCCAGCTGCTACGACGACGTGGATACCAGCGCGAATAGCCATGGCAATCGCATCATTCACAGCCTGGTTTCTACCTCCAGAAATAGACATGCTATTATAAAAAGTCAGTGCCGGTTCCAATGACAGCTTACTTAAAATTTGAGGTGAGCCATACTTGATCACGCTTCGTCTACCTGTTCTCTTGACTTCGTTGACAACCCTAAGTAGAATTTAAATTTAAAAAACATTCCTATTAATAAAGCAAAGAAAAAGATTAAAAACCATTGAAGCGCAGAGATAATAGAGGACCAAGTTGTTCTTCCTGAAGCATTCAGTACTTTCACCGGGATCAATCTGGCTTTCTTAGCGACTCCAAACCATCGACCTGCAGCTATGCCAGCAACGTGACTTCCGTGACCATTTAAATCGTTTGAGCCGTCTTCAGTAAATGTAATTCCGGTTGAAACACGGTCACCTTGGAATTCATTATGATCTGCAAGGAAACAAAATTTTAGTTTAACTGTGATCTGCGAACTCCGTAGGATACCAAATCATACCACGATAGATCCCAGAATCAATTATATAAATGTCCACCCCAGTTCCTGCTCTGGAGTTATACCGATAATACACACTGCCATTACTTCGGCGTCGCCAAATTCTTGACAAGTTCCATGTACCATTTACTTGATTAGTATGTCCTCTTGCTGCAGCCAAAATAGGGGCCTCTTCCTCGTTGTTGTCGTTTTCGGTGTCCTTATCAGAGAGATCATCTTCGTTAGTAGCATTTTCAGTAGTATTTATGGGTTTGATTTGGTTCAGTGGAATGTCGGTATTATTATTCAAATCAGACGAAGTGTTATTTGTAATTTCATTATCGTTGGTCAATCCAACACTGTCATCTGCGACTAAATAGTCGACCCAAGGACTTTGTTTGATTCCATTGACGATAAGAGGATGAAAGTATCCGGCGTAACCTGCGAAAGTCACATTTGAGTCGGATGAACCAAAATTATAGCGATGAAGAATATTGCCGAGATTTGCATTCAATTCGAACTTGGAAACGAGATCATTTATGTGGTTAAAGACTGTGCCATTGAAAATTATCAAAGGCAATAAAGAGATATAAACAGATAGAAGTAGGTAAGCGAATGAGAATTTTGGGAAATAATTAAAACCGAAATGGCCACAGACTTTCTTCGATCGGACAATCGTTTTTGAACACTACAATTAATTTCTGTCTCTGATTCAAAAAGTCTTGCACTTCACCAGGTCTCGTCCAATCTCTCAAAATAGCTGAGATGGCACTCGGTCTGCTCTGCACTAACACATTTAGTGAAGCAACTATAATAAAAATCTGGATGAGGGTAAGTGTGACGTATTTCATAGTTCAGGCGTTGACCATTCACGAATCCAGTGCAAATTTTCCGGTTCTTTCGTAGGCTGTACTGAATGACTCAGTGATGCTCACTTCTTGATATTTTTCTGGATTTATTAGCGATTACAGATGTAAAGGCCAGAGGCAGCGGTTTATATGCGCGGAGTCTGACGGTGGCGTGTCCAACACGGAAGTGAACGAGTGATTGGCACGGACATGCACGGCCATTGTCTCCCCGAGCAACAGTCACGCGGCGGCAGTAATCAAGATTTATAATTATCCACTGCCGAGATTTTATGGACATCGAACATTCTATATAGACCATGCCATCAAACAGAACCGAAGCTAAAGTCGTCGCTGGCTGCGTATTTTGTCCGCATTGTGGTCGACTATTAGATTTATCTGCTGTTGAAGGCGACGTTCGATGCACTATCTGCAATTTCACCCAAAGTTTCGAAAGTACGTGATTTCGATTTGATCCCTGGTTTGACGTTATACCTAGGAAGTCAAATTGAGTTTCTTGATGAGTTTATATTCTGGATCTCTCAAACATGACTGACATAATTTGTTATATCACAGCGTTGGAAGGGATCGAAGTTGTCACTCGATCACGACCGAATGCCTTTGCCTCAGCTAATCGAGCAATCGTTTTGGCGAAATCGAAAATGGGGGCCAAGCGAGCCGAAGCTGCGACTGTATGTATATTTGATTTACAAAGAAGTTCACAATTTGTCGATCAAGCTGCTGGACGACTGCTTGTTTGCCTCATATTGACACACCTCTCACTCCAATAGATCAATGAAAAATGCCCAAAGTGCGGTAACCCTGAAATGACATTCCACACCATGCAGTTACGATCTGCTGATGAAGGTCAAACTATCTTCTACAGTTGCAGAAAATGCGGGTAAGTTTTTGATTCTTCAGTTTACCGGCGTAGTGGATTTGACATTAACCCCTGCTCACCTTGCTCTCATCTACAGGCATAAATATTCGGTTAACAGTTAATTCCGAGGCTTATACTTTATCTCCATCTGTATCCGTGTACATAATTTATTATAGTTGTTGTTTTCTCGTAATAAAAATTCGCCTAAGAGACCTAGAGTAGAACTCGTGTTGGAAATGAGCATGTAAGGAAACCTTTAACTGAGATATTCCGATTTAATTTTCACACAAACTTATCGAGATTTAACACATTGTATGGCGGAAGGCTGCAATCAATGTGTACCTACATAACTGGAAATTTGGGGAAAATCTATTGCGGCTCATCCTGATCTCGGCAAATTTATTCTGACGTGCTGGTTCCTTCTGCTACTTCTTCGATTCTCCTGCCTGAACATCACGATCTTTCTAACTGATAATTTAATATGAGGGTCCAGCCGATAAGGAATATAGCATGCAAATTAACGAAGCCACCCAAATTAGGGTTATCGTCGCTTACTTGGAATCCTATTCCTTTCCCCCTTTTACATTACAGTAGAAATTTTCTTCGCCCCGTAGTCTCAAAATTTCAACCCAAATCTTCGATTAGCTTTTGTCGAGTGTCTTATTCGACTTCATCGAACCCATCCTCATATCTGAAGTGCTGGTCATGTTCTGCTGCTTTGCCGTCGATCCCATATTCACCCTTATGCTCTTCGTGCCAAAAAATTCAGCCAATCCCTTCGGGTAGAAACTATTTTGAAGTGCTTCTGTTCTCTCCTGATTCGCAAGGAAATCGACGTAATAGTGAAGAGAAAGCGAGCGCCGTTACCGCTGATAATTCTCCCAATGCATTAAAATACTGGAATGTAGATTTGGGGTTACTAAAATCTAGGTTTCTGTCGTTCCAGAGGGTAGTGCACCCGGATAGCTTCCAGGGTAAAGCTCAGGTGTGTATTATTCTACCAATGGTTTGCCTTCAACGATTGCAAGAAAATACTCATATGCATCACTATCTTGTTTATCTATTGCTGAATTGCATTAATATCTCCGTTGATTTGCATTGATCTATCCCTAAACATATTTGCGATGACATGTTCAAATTGTTAAACGTCTGCGATGATTTGGTTTCAATGGCGCACGGAACTATACAGAAGGAACGATTTTTAGCTGACCAAGTCTCGTCGTACGTAAATAAAGCTTATAAGACATTACAATCGCCGCTTTCCCGAGCGAAATACCTGGTCTGTGTTCTTTCTTGATCCCCTTGGTTTGATTATCTGGCTATTCGACTCATCTCTTTTTATTTTGAATTAAAGCTGGAGTTATACGGAATTCCAATCTCTGAATCCGACGGACTTGACGCCAGGAATGATATGGATCAAGAGGTTCTCTTTTACGTCATGGAGACTAGAGAGCAAATCGAAGAAGTGAACACTACGAGAGAGTTAGAGGAATTAGAAAAACTAAATATAGGTGAGTATATTTTTGAATTGAAAACAAAAACCAAAGAGACAAGCCTTCCGGATAGACGTTTCAGATTCAAATACCAGCATTGACACTTTCTTCCTCACAGAGAAAATCCAATCGACACTGTCAGCTATCAATCACTCAATCCAGTATTTACCGCCACCGCCATCGACTCCGGCATCATCTCCTGATTGGTTAGATAGCAATCGAAAATATCTCAATCAGTTTAAGAGTGAAGTCATACGATTGCAATATTTGGAAACGCTCAATGAAGCTATAGGTGATAAGAAATTTAGAGTTAGCATAGATGGATGACCACAAGTCAATGGACGTATTTGCGATGGAATACAGCAGGAGACAGCCAACAACTCAGATTTAGTATCTATATTCCCCGAATGTTGTTGAATTTATTTATAGTAATACTCCTGTGGATAGGTTGAAAAACAGGTTTGAACTGCATTCCCTTTCCGATGCCACAAGAAATTCGTGTTTGAAGTTTATAAGTTGAAATTATCACTCATTTCCACAAATGTACATTTGAAGAAAACACTCGCCATATATAAGATATCGAAACTTCCATCTACATCATCCTAAATAGTTCCTTCTAAACCACGGATTTCCTTTATCAGGTCGCAGAGACATTACAAGTATATAATGATGAGACTAACTTCCAATTTAAAGGGAGGAACCAATTCCTTGTTGTTAAACCAACATGTACCACACCGTTTGCGGTTTAATCCTTCATCCGTTAAATCCCATTCCTATCACCGCGAGTTCAAACATATTCCGCTTTAACATTTTCTATCAGCTTCTCCATTCGTTCTACTTCGTTTTTCACCCTGACCCATTCAAGTAAATCCAGGCCAGCCTTCTGGTAC
The DNA here is from genome assembly GCA_025602915.1 of Paraphysoderma sedebokerense. Taxonomy (NCBI): domain Eukaryota; kingdom Fungi; phylum Blastocladiomycota; class Physodermatomycetes; order Physodermatales; family Physodermataceae; genus Paraphysoderma; species Paraphysoderma sedebokerense. The sequence continues at coordinate 79,766 of JAHLJZ010000016.1, forward strand.
AATTTAGACTGTCGTTTCGTGACGTGTAGATCCGTGACGTTCTCGTACGAGTATTCTTTCCGGGTAACAGCATAAAACATGTAACCAATGATACCGGTGGAGAAGGTGAGAAAGTAGGACTGTTTATATCGACAAGACTGTTAACGCGATACAGAATGTACTGGAGAGAAAAATCAAAATGTAATTACAATAGGTTCCATGACTTATCGTTACATTAATCAAATATTGAGAGTTCGCCGGAATGCATGACGTTAGGATGACGGAGAAACTAGGATTCAAGAAAACAAATTGGATTCCTACCATCCCAGGAATATTCCCACCACGTTAAGCGTGCCATCAACCCAAATTGAAGGCATAATGCACCAAGACCTCCCCAAACAATTCTTTCGGCAGATCTTTGGGCTAATGCGTCACATTGGCTTTTAACTACCGATAGCGAGTCCAATTTTGTCTTCAACTCAAGAAGAGGTTCCGTCATGAATCCAGTACGATCTGTATTATTTATTGATTATCTATCTGTCAGTGGAAAGTAACACGAGAGGGCGATAAATGGATATTATTACCATGAAAACTAGGAAGCAACACTTCAATATTTTTGACTGACGAACCAGACCCGTTGGCGGCTGTATACGTAACAGCGAGCTCAAATTTCCTAGTTTCAGATTTTAAAGCATCTTTGATAACATCATCCAATAATGCACTTCGAGCACATCGTGTTTTCTCGTTGCCAGATTGCGTGGTTGCTTTTTGTTCTCCTGGGCTACTTGTGATGCTGCCAGCAACAGACGTCTCATCAAACGTGTACACACAAACATCTTTAACGTGGGGATTATCGTCCTGAATCTGAAGTAATAAAACATGAATGGGCTTATCGGACCGTAATCGGAAGCGGGTAAAGTTGAGTTTGGCCTTATCTTCAGGCTGTCTCAAATCTTGGTTCTGTTGGGGAAGGAAGAATGAATGAGGCGACTGTGTCGAAAGATCATATTGAATGTAGCCAGTTGTAGATGACAATTGTGAGATGGGAGGAGGATTGGTCAATTGCGGAATTGGGGCAGTACTGGCTTTTGCCGGTTGTTCCGTCAGCGTACCCGAGGGTTTGCTTTCAACATTGGTGCCTGTCGTAAGGCCACGATAACGAATAGTGTTCTGTCTTTGAGCGTAGTTCCTAAATGATGAGAAAGGGTCCAGGGGATTATTTGAATGCGAGGATTGATGAAACCAGCTTCCTTGAGCGATAGATATTTGTTTTTGAATCCTCTTCACACACAGACGTGTCGACGGCGCACTCGCGAGCTTTCGCAGAGTCTGCGAAGAGCCAACGAAACTCTTGGAGATACACAACATTGAATTCTAATATGCAGGACCGCGAAAATACCTATAGAGTATATTGTGTATTTTATGTGAAAGGCGGCTACCTCAAGCGAGGTGATTGCGAAAAAAGCTGGAAAAGGAACAACAGTGAAACACAAACCGTTAATTATGGCGTGCTTTAATGAAACGGAATTTATATTGATAACTAAATTGATACCTTAATTAGAAAAATTATGAATTGGCTCTCTTTGATTTCGCCGTATCAGTCAACCAAAAGTCGTGCGGACTTCTGAATTAGAGTTGGAAGGAACGCAACGAGATTGTGCCAGGCCAAAACAAGAATTTATTCCTCGTCATCTATATCTATATTCTATTCCTTCGACAAAGAAGTACAAAATCGACAGAAATTGGCAACCGCTATGCAATGTCGACGGCATACAATACTCCGAAGAACAGTCAGATACCACCCTCTAAATTATATATCCTCCCTCTCGTGCTTCTTCATCTCGTCCGCCTCTTGTCTAACCTCCGAAACCATTTAATCAGTAGCTATTACCATCCCATATTCACCCATAGCCCTCCATCTAGCTCAAAATCTGTAATAATTTGGGCTAAATCACTATCAAGGAGGCCATTGCATGCTGCCTTAGTGCTTCCCGTGGAATCCCAGAAGTCTGAATTCGAACACATGATTGACAAATTACTGCTATCCCCGTTTGAGTCGCTGACTGGAACAACATTAACCGGATTTATCCATTCTCTACTCACGAGGTTGATAAACTATCTTCAAATTCTGAATGTCTGCAGTGTCAAGCTTACCTCAAAACATGGCTCCTGCGATCGATTCTTGAACTGTAAGGTGGACCCTCGAGTCCAAGATATCGTTAATTTTATCAGTTGGTGCAGCAGTATAGATGGCATTAGATATACAAGTATCTATCAAACAGAAGGTACTATAAAGATTGTTTTGCCGGCTTTATGTTCTTTTAATTAAAATTTAATTTGTGTAGAATGGACTTCCGAAATGATAGACAAAGTCTCTTCCTTGTTGTCGACTTCTTATACGTCCTTTCACTCTTCTTTCCGAGCGCCAACTATCGTGATTCGACTGTCACATTCCCCTCAAACAATAATACACTCCTCTATATCCACTGATTCTACGGACACTTTGACTGTTACCTTCTTGTCGTATTCCTCCTCTTCCAAACCCTTTTATATCAACCAAATCAAATCTGCGGCATATTCGAATTGCTCACCCGCGCCAGTTTCTAAATTAGACCAGAGCTATCTGACTAGTCATCTGTCAGGTGAATCCTTCAATTCTTATTTAGATTGTATCGTCGTAATTGTTTTGCATATCTGATTAGTTCTTTTTTTCGTCATTTATCTGTCAAACCCAGATGTCATCCCGGAACCATCACTCTTGATCTTACCCTCACCATACACAAAATTATACGGGTATCCCCCGTTTGAACTTTCATTAACTGAAATTTATTCAATTCCTGGTAATACAAAGTGTACTTATTTTCTATTTGTCAAAGCTCTGGAACGATTTAATGATTGCGTACAGCGATATGGCCGTTGAAGTCTGGATTGGGTTTATTTAATAGAGAATAGGAATTTTTCCATGTATTATACTATTGAAGTGATTAAATACTGAACAATATTTACAATCGAGTAATAATGCGGTGAATTTTCGCAGTTTTACGACCGATTCCTTCCTTCTCGACCATTCAATGCAGTATGTCCCTGACTGCATTCTCCAGCACACCGTTCAGCATTTTCAAATTAATCGGCTTCGTCAGATATAATTGACAGCCGATCCTCTCACATAACTCCTCGCCTGCTATGGCCAACCCAGATATTGCCACTATATATGCTTTTCGCTCGAGCTGGTGATGCTCTTCAATTTGGCGAATCTTTTGGATGGCTTCAACTCCGTCCATTCCGGGCCTAGAGCAATTAATGAGCGGGTGAATGAATCATTTTAACCAACGTTAACCAGAGGGATTACAAACATTTGAATATCCATTAACACAATTCCATGGAGCAGTCGGTCTTCGCGCTCGATGCCCGCCTCGAATTTTTCGACTGCTTCCCGGCCATCAACAGCGACTTCAAACGGCCAATTGGTCATCTGAAGAAATTTTTGGAGTAAAGTCCGATTAATTTCGTTATCTGTTATCGGCTGTTAATTATATTAATGCATTTCCGCCAAAATATTGATTATACTCTTACCTTCAGCTATCAGAATTTTGTAATCTTCTTTGAACTGTCTCAGCCGATAAAGCGAAGTGTTGTGATCAACCAATTCTGAATCATTACTATCGCAGTCGCTGTCTTCGGTAGTTGAAATCGAGCTGAGCGGAATTCCTGGGTTCACTTCTTTAATTCGATGGCGTGATAGTACAGCATTTTGTTTGAACTCCACTTCTTTCACGGTTAAGTCTTGAGATGAAATTAAAACAGCGTGCGCATCCCAATCTGTCTTTAAGTGCCCTAAAAATGTCTCCATTATGATTGGTTTCTTTATCACTGCTATCCGCCCATTCCAATCAGCGTAGTTCTCCTTCACCACATCGTAAATTGCTTTGTAGCATTTCGAATATAGAGATATAGAGGTAAGCATAACGATTTTTTTTATCCCTATCTGATCAGCTTTTGCCCATTTCATTGCTTCTTTCAATTGACTTACGTTGGCATCGATTAATAAATAATCAAACGCAGAAGAAATTTCGTGAGATATCTGTTTAGACTTCATAATGCATGAGGGAGGCACAGCTTCAGGAGGTATCGGGTCAAATGTCTTTGGATCAAAGAACGCAATCGATATTCCATTTTGAAAAAGCCGGCGAACAAGGCCGTCGATAAATAAAGACTCCGATTTGGTCACATCGAAATTGTATGATACACCGGCCACCTCATACCGATCGCATGTCAAATAATTCTTTACGAATGTAAGAGGCTGAAGTGCAACGAAGCGTTTGTCGTCGAAATATTCAGCAACTGGTTCCTCTTTTGTCTGCATTTCCCCTGGAGGTAACCACAGTCGGAATCCCACGATTGTGCCTCTGCCTTTCACAGTGTCCAAGAAGATTTCACCTCCAAGCAAGTCCACCCAACTTTTGACGATGCTCAGGCCGAGGCCAGTTCCAGCGTACTGTCTTGACAACTGATTATCTTCTTGGGCGTACGGGTCGAAACAATGCTGGGCAAATTCCGCTGACATTCCAATGCCCGTATCCTTAGGGTATGAGATAAAGAATTAAGAACCGCAATTATGGAATTTATCGTAATTGATAGTTTACCTTGACCGTGAACACACACGGTATCAAATACGGCTCATCAGGATTGGCCTTCTTTAATGTAGCAGCGGGGACAGCAGATAACGGTAAAGGACGAGAAACTTTCAGATGTAGTTTCTGCTCATTAAAGTGCTCTGTCAGACTTGAAATAAAAAGGATTAACAATTAGATTTGTCTACGTACGACGAAACCCTTCTGTGTGTACTTCACCGCGTTTCCGACAAGCTGTATATTGAATTTTTCAGCACCTTCGTACAGGAATTTTAATGTAGAACAAGGCTTACGTTAACCAAAGATTGTTTCAAACCATCTACGTCTCCTTTCACCCAGTACAAGCTAACATCGACCGTGGCCGTGTCCACGACGAAATGTAGGCCTTTCCTGTCGGCCTGCGATTCTACTGTCTCTGCCACCCCTTGAATAATGGAGCATAGATGGAATGTTGACGGAGGTTTTGCATAGGCTTCCGCGTGCAGGCGAGAATGCTGTAATACATGATTAATGACTGACGACAAGTTTTCAGCACCTATCAGATGGCCGTTTAATTGTTAGTCGACTAAAGCTGGGACGATATATTCTGCCACATGTTAACGTACAGCTTTCGATGACTGTTATGAATATCTTTTGATCTGAGGACGGGCTTGTTTCCCGTAGGAGTTCCAAACTGTTTAGGATCCCGTGAAGCGGGGTTCCTTCGGGTCGAATTTGTTGTCAATGACGAACTTTTTACAAGAAAAGCAGCGATTGGTTAACGTACTTAGTTCATGAGATATTACGGCGTAAAATGCTTTTTGCCTGTTCGCTGTTTCTTGGGCTTGATCCAAGGCTGCCTGCAAAACTCTGTTTCGAGAAAGTTGCTGTTGATCAAACACGAGCACGAAACGAAATAATGCAATCGCCAGCAACCTTCCTGGTGTGTCAATAGTCACTGATATTTCAGCCGATCAAATTCTGAATAACTTACGAATCTAACACAGGATATACTAGATCTGATGTACGAATAGCGAGTGTTGCCCCCACAGATATGTAAAAGAGATGAGCATAGAATATGGATATAAAGAAAAGTTCGATGGCGGAAAAGTCACCGCCGACTAAAATGTAAGATATTGGCACTGTCGCACCAAACGAAGTCTGCCCTAGAAATTGAGGGTGAATTTGATAGAAATTAATATTTCTTGTTTGTTTTCACAATATTTACCAGCGAGAAAGAAATTTTGACATGTCAATGTGGCCAAAAATGGATTTAGCCATAACCTGAATTTAGGAAGGGCTTTAATTCTCCACGAGGTATTTCGAAAAACTATTGTCGACAATGCAAAAAAAAATATCCTCGAAAGGAACATTTGAAATTGGGGGGCGGCATGTTCTGAATTGCTGAAGTATTGAATCACACTGCAGAATCCGTGCAGCGATATCTGAACGAGATCGAGGAGCACGACAAATTTTATTCGGAAAGCGTCGTTTTCATAGAATTGTGACGAGCAAACATCCGGATTCTCAAAAACCCAGTCAGGGGTAAACGGTGACAAGTTAGATTCAAGATTGTTGAAGATATACTCCACGCTTGGTGTGGACACCATTGATATAGTTTTACTAAAGCAAAGAAAGCGAAAATCGGTATCCGTAAAGTTGCGCAGGCGTCCAACCGTTCAACTACTTAGATGACGTCAGATCCGCCAAAGCTAGTTCTAACTAACAATAGACATAGAATTAACTTAAACTTCAGCCAGATCGCTGTTTATCCTCCACAAAATACAATATCTAGTCTTTCATGAGCAATTCATCTTTAGAACTGAAGTATCTGGCCAGAACAGGGCAATCTGGTCTGTGGATTTAACACAGATACGAACAAATTTTGGGCCAATTGTAAAGTTGGCTTTCATGGATCCAGAACTCTGGATCATTGGATTCAGTGTCCAGCGGTTCGGTCCAGGTAAAACAAGTTTTAGTTTGGCATGCACCGAAGTACCGAAGAAAGTGATGGAGGCCCACGGTGTTTCTTTATCAACGTGTATCCCAATGCCTGTACTTCTGCTTTCACATTGTGTTTCTACTTAGGCAATAAATCTGCACATTTCATTCATACTTGAACGATCCTCCGTCTTTCGTCTATGTATGTTCCGATCACGTGCAAAAGCTCCCTTTGAGGTCATCTTTGAATAAAAGTTCTCTCGACCTACACCATTATAAAGATGTCATAAAAAGGCAATCTGTTTGATCCAGCCAAATATCGCTCTTATAATTTATAAAGCATGGTTTATTACTTGAGATGATAATTGATATTAATATCCTCCGCACAGACAGACCCCTTGAACACCTCTTTCAAGTTCTTTGCCACTCAGAGTACAACCAGCGCAGCTATAGCACCTCCAATTAACGCAATACCGAAGGAAATTTCTGCATTCAACGTAAATTGACCAGACTTTTCGTCACGAACCCAGTCACCACCGGCTCCTGCGGATCTACTGCCAGTAGCACCGAAATCTGGCGTGGACTGACCTCTAGGACCTCCAGTCCAAGTTTTGCTTCCGTTCAAGTCGATACCGACATCGGGATTACCTCCGTGGGCTTTGGCTGCGTCGCAAAAGCTTTTGATGGTATTCAATTGTAGTGTGTATTCGTTCCTCATGTTAGGGCAATTGTCATAGCACTGTGCAACCTAGTAGAGAATGGTGCGAATTATGTCCTTAGTACTATAATATTTAGTTTAATGAGAACCTACCTCTTTTGCGTTTGCGCAGAGACATTCCCAATAGGGCGCTTGAGATGTAGCGGTCGTCGCTCTCAAACTGGCTTCTAGAGGGTCGCAAAGACTTTGTTTGCGAAGGGCGGCTCGTTGAACGCAAGCATTGAACACATTAGCTGCGGCACATTGTGCACCAGACACTGGAGTTGGTATTGCCTGTCCTGAGCCTGGTTGAGGAGGTTCCGTTGTTCGCACAATGGTACCGTCTGGAAGCGTGCTGAAAAATTGAGCGTCAGAGACTGACAGGACGGCAAGAGCTAAAAGTGCAAGGGCAATCTGTTTCATTTTCCTTGTCGAGCACCAATTGAATATGTCGGATGACTGATATGAGTTTGAGAATTCCGTCTGTTGTGAGAGCAGAAATGCAAGAATCAAACTGTTCCATACACTAGTGGCGTGCTACAATTGTTCAAGTGATCAACGCGACCGTGGCGGCTTTGTCGATGGATGTCGTGCCAGGCCAGTGGTAAAGAAATTCATCGCGGCTATAAAGTCATTAATATATGATATTTATTAATTTACAAGACAAAATTTTTATTGCTGTGTACATGTCTGAGGTTGCTTTCCGTTTGTTTTTTCTTGTTCTTGAGACCTTGCACGCATCGCGGCCGCTCTTTGCCGTCTTGTTTGAACCTGAGAAGACCGAGTCAGATATCGAGAAGGGAATGTATTGGGTGAATTGAAGTTAAAAGTACCTTCTCATCCGCTGCAATTTGAGTGACTTCGTTAGCTTGGGTTGACGGTAAAGAATTTTCCTTTCTGCTAGTTCTTTCATGTCGTTTAGTTATCTTTGGAACGACAGGGAGTTCCGAAGGTACTTCCTCCATTGCAGAAGACTATCAAAACGTTCCGTTAAAAAACTAAATAATATTACCGACAGAGAGGTGGCTATCCATACCTCCTTCAAGGTTTCTTCTTTGGCAAGATTCGCCAATTTGCCCTTCTCCTTTTGCAGTTTGTCCCTTTCGTTCATCAATCGATTCACCTGGTCTGTAAGTTGACGACATTTGGTCGTTTCTTGATGACACCAAAGGTTAAATTGCGGCTCGACGGTATATTTGCACAACGAGACTCATACCATTGTTGCGGACCAAAACCAAAGTCCTATTCTCTTTTCGGAGGTTTTCAATCTCAGCTGCGGACTTTTCCAACTCTCCTCTTAGACCATTTATAACTATGCTCTATAGAGATCGTTAAATTGATAACTCGGTTTTGGCAATGGTGCAAATAGGCAATCTTACCTTATTTTCCAACTCCGTTTTCATGCCGGCCAACTGCCTGGTACACCCTGGGTCGGCCTGCATTTCTGTCAGCTCGGCTTCCAAAGTCTTGATCAAGTTGAGTTTTTCCATTAATTTTTCTCGCGTGTTCTTTAGCTCGGTATCGAATGAACCAGTTTTCTCCTGCAGTATCTTCACCGTTTCCTGAGATTGTGATAACAATTCGCTTAACTTGTTTTTTTCCGAGCTAAGCGATCTATTTTCACGTGCCATATTTTGTGTGGCAGTGATCTGTTGTTCCAATAGGTTCTGAGTTTGGTTCAGGCTTTCTTGAGATTCGTTTAGCTGATCTTGTAAAGAGTCAATTCGAGACATATAATTTTTGATTGACGTTTCCTGAGCTGCAACTCGTGATCGCAATTCTTCGCGATCCAAATTGCTTGCGCTGAGATTATGTCGTAGAGAGGTGACTTGTTCTCTTTGGCGCTCAATAGTGACTGACATTTCAGTCAAATCTCTCTTGAATTTAGAGGAAGCGATTTCTAGATTTCGAAGTTCTTGCTCTAACTCGAGTTGCTTACCGTTAGCCTGGGAGACCTCAACTTCAAGTTGCTCGTTTCGCTGACACTGAATAGCCAATTGAGATTGAAGATTCGAGACAGAGCCCTTTTGTTGCTGTAATTCGGTGGCCTTCTCTTCGAGTAGAGTCCGATATTTTTTGATCTGACTGTCAAAAGATGAGGAGTTCTTGGAATATTCAAGTAATTCGGACTCTTTAACTTCGACCTGCTTTCGAATCTCATTGAGTTCATTCTGTTTCTGTTTGACAGATTCTTCAAGCTCCTGAATCCGAGCATCTTGACTTTCTATGAATTGCTGTTGCTCGTTGACAATCCTTACCCCATTATCAGTTTGACTCTGCAGCTTTTTAATTTTAGTGAAATATTCCTCCGTCGTCTTTTGAACTTCTGCCAATTTTGATGTTAAGGTTTCATTCTCTATTTTTAATTTGTGGGAATCTTTTCGATATTCGGACAGCTTAGAATTCAATGATTCGATAGTGGCTGCCCTGTCAGCAATAGATGATCTTTCGCTCTCCAGTTCACGCTTTAACAGCTCAATCTCGGATTGCAGGGTCTCAATTTGACTAGTCAATTCAACATGTTCGACGCCTGATGTTTCCGATTTCGTTCTCAGTTCCCTTATATCTGACTGTAACTCTTCAATATGCTTATCTCTTTCTGCAATAGTCGATTCCAGTTCCTTAATCAACTGCCTTAATTCGATTATCGCCCTTTCGTCATTATCTGAATTCGATTGAGCAGAAACAAGTTTGAGCGAAAGCTCTTGTTTTTCTTCCATACTTGCAGCCAACATGCTTTCAAGATTCTGAATTTCCGATAGTGATTGATTCAGACTACCGTCATGTTCGTGCGATTTCCTTCGCTCCTCATCGAGTTCGGTTTCAAGGCGCCGTATTTGTTCATCTACATTATCGAATCGATTCAATTGTTCCACCAAATTTCGATTTTCCGCCTCCATCTCCTGCACTTTATTCTGTAATTCATCTTTAATATTACTCAAATTTTCCACGTTGCTCGTTAGCTCAGTAATTTGAAGTTGAAGATTCTGACATTCTTCTTGCCATTTAGAGCTGTGAATCTGAATCTCTTGTAGCGAAGAATCATGTGCAGCTCGAAGAGCGTTGTACTCATTCTCCAATACTGTATACTGATCATCAATCTGAGATTTCCCTGCCTCCAAATCTGAATACGAGACCGAGAGCGACTCATGTTGAGCACGTAAAAGATCATAACTTTGCAGCTGATCGGAATATTGGTTTTGTAAAATTTCCATCTCCTTGGCTCTGGACTCCAATTGTTTTTGAGCATCGTTGAGATCAGACACGAGTCGTCCGCGTTCCTCGACGACATACTGTAGTTCATTCTTAGATGAGGCTAATTCTGCTTGAAGTAATTGAAGTTCTTCTGATGCTTCCGAAGCAACACCAGGGTTCGAAAATGTAGCTTCCATGCGTGCGATGTCCAATTTGAGCGATTCGGTATGTTCTGTCAGCATTATCTTCTCCTCTGTCAACGCCTGTAATTCAGCTTCCAAACGTCTTATCAAATCTAACTGACTATCCATCTCTTCACTGAATTTCGCATTCTTTTCCTTTTCCACTGACACGATCTGCTCAAGTAACTGAATTTTCGCTTCATGATCTCTCTTTTCGATTTCACATTCTCTAAGTTTATTTTCCGTATGAGTCTTCTCTTCTGACAATCTATACGTTTCTCCTTCTAAACTGTCTTGAACTTCTCGCATTCGTTTCAAATCCTGTTGTTGCTGGGAAATAACGATTTGCAAATTTTGTTCTTGTATTGTGGTGGTTTGGTTCGTCGAGTGAACTTGATTCAGTTTCAGCGACAATTCATCTCGTTCCTTGATAGCAGTGGCTTTTTCGTCCTCTAGCTTGATTAACCGAGATTGCAGATCGGTGACCGAAGTTGATTGATCTCGAAGGTCAATCTCACACGAGGCAATTTCGCTCGAGAGTTTTGCCAAAGCGGATGCCATTTCAGCAGACCGTAGTTCCTCATACTGAAGTTTTGACAATAGGCTGTCTTTGTCGGTTTGCAGATTCTGAATTTGATGAACGAGATCGCTATCATTCTCTGTCCGCAATTCACGGTCAGCCAACAACTTCAGTTCTGCATGCGCTTCCTTCAATTGAGAATCCATTTGTTCGTATTCTACGTGTTTCTGTTCCCATTCAGTACGTAAATACCTAATGTATTTTATGATATCCTTTTCAATGGACTCGCTCGTTTCAACTGAAGAAGAATATGTTCTGTGCAACACCCGAAGTGAGTCGATCTCTGCAACAATATTATGTTGCTGAGCATCCCAGGCTTCTTTTTGCTCTTGTAGCTGGTGCATTTCAGCAACTGCGGATTCGAGCTCTTGTGACAATGAAGCGATTTGACTTTCTAGAGCACAGTAGTCGGTTCTGAGACAGTTCAGTTGATTGACGAGCTCTTGTTTCTCGGTCGATATGACGGCGAGGTTGCTGCAATTTTCTTCCAATTTTGTCCTAGCCTCAGACAACTCAATTGATTTGACCTCCAACTCTTCACGATTGTCTGTCATTGCGCCTTCACTCGCGGCCAATTTTGATTCCAAATCGGATACTGCACTTTCCTTTTGAGCCAATTGCTCGTCTCGCTTTTGCAGATCAGACATTAACTCATCCAATTTGTCTTCGGCTCCCTTCAAACTTCCTTCGGCGATTTTGAGTTTATCATTTAAATCCCGCTTCTCAACTTCTAATTGTGTGATCATTGTGACGGCTTCGTTGCGGCCACTCAACAACCCCTCACTTTCGTTAGATAGCAATTCAAGCTCGTTTTTCATACGTTCCACAAGTTCTTCGGATTCGGTTCGCGTTTGCTCAAGTTCAGCTTGAGTTTGCTCTAATCTAGATGACAATTCTTTCGTTGTCTTCGGATGATCTCATGTTCAGTTTCTTTGGAATTACTTTCGCCCCATCAAAATACTGTTCAGACAAACCTTATTTCTCTCTACCAAAGCTTCTTGCAATTCCTCCAGGCGATTGAACAATCTTTCATTCTCACCGGTTAGCTTTGAGACTTCCGAAGTCGAACCTTGTAACTCTGCTTGCAGTTTGGATATTTCCTATGCAATCATATAACTTATTAGTAGCTATAAAATACCATTGAGGAACCGACCAGAAATTACCTGGTTTTTTTCTTTATTCAAATGTTCCAAGTCAGTAATGCGTGTTTGCAATGCCTCATTTTCTTGCATTACTTGATGCAGGGTTTCGTCACGCTGTCTAATAATCGATTCAGTTGTCTAAAGCATAGAACATTAGCCAAGGTTTCTATGGGAAGCCATCCAGAACGCACACTACCTCCAACTCTTCTTCTTGCGCAGCTTTCAGACACTTGAATTCTACTTCCGAGAATTCGAGTTGTGTCTTTAGTTCTCTGCACTGCATTGAAATCATTTGTCGTTCTCGTTCTGATCGGTCTTTCAGCTCGATGATTTGACGGGCAAGTTTCTAAAATGGTTGATGCATAAATTCGGATGTTTCCCGGCCTGAATTACAATTTCACTTACACTTAAACACGGAATTTCCAGCCCAGCCTTGATACATGCGATATCAATCGATTCTATTGCCCTCATTGTTGATTTCATTTCGTCTATCTGTTCCGCTGCTTCCTCGAGTTCTTTTTGAATCCCTCCAGCGCCAGCTTCATGCAAGCTTGCTTTCTTTTGAGCCTCCTGCAATTGAGACTCGAGCTCATTATTTTTTTCCTCGCAGTCTTTCATCACTTTCGTCAGCTCCACGATCTTCCCGCGATATTCTTTTAATTCATTCTCAGAGTCATCCAAGCGGTCCCGATATTGCTCTAAATCTCGGGTGCGTTCTCGTAGACTGATTTTTTCGGATTCTAGCTCGGTAAGGCGAATGTTTAATGATTGATTGTCCGAGATGAGAGCGTTAATCTTTTCATCCTTTTCGCTTTCCAAAGTAGTCAATTTATGTTTTAAATCATTTCGTTCTGCAGCAATTTTTTCCGTTGCTGCCTGGGCTTCTTTCAACTCATTTTTGAGCTCACTTAACTCGACATTGGATGCGTCGTCTTGAGCGGATGTAAATTTGGTAAGCAATTCATGCCTTTCAGATTCTAAAACAGAAATTCGTTCTTTGAATTCGTCACGCTCGATAGTCAACTCCGACGCACTTTGTTCAAGAAGAGCATTATTGGACTGAGATTTTTCGAGTTCAGCGACTTTTGCTGCAAGCTCATCTCGTTCAAGTATGATCTATGAAGAAATTTAATGTGATATCAGGAAAATTTTAGCTATTTCATTCTTACCCTTTCCAAGTCACTTTCGGGGTGGTCAAGCGATGCAGCAGCCGTCAGTTTCCCTCTCTCATCAGATGTCGGGCACCCACTAGCTGGCTGCTCCAGCTCGACAGGCTCTTGTAATCGAACGCGCTTGCTTCTATGAATGGCCTCCAATTCAGCTTCTCCAGAATCCTATCACAACTTGTAAGTACTTGTTTTGCGACTGCTTAAGTTTGAGACAACGTACATCCTCGAGTACTGGGTTCGCAATACCAGGGAACCATGTCATCCGGCGGTCTTTTCTTGAGCGCTACACGGAGCTATGTTAAAATCGAGTTGAAACAACGACATGCCAATAGATACCTTAGGCAATGGATTTGGGGGAATGTGTAATGAGTTCGAGTTTAGAATTTTATGCGTCAAGTCATTATATTTCCTTCGCAATTCTGCTTGCTCTTCTTCTTTTTGTTGTAACTGTGTTGATGATTGTCAGTAATAGTTGGAGTACTTTTATCCTGTAATTGACCAGAGAGCACACATACGATTCCAGTGGTCTCAGAATTTTTGCTCAAGACCATATCGAGCTGCAATTTTAATTCGTCGATTTCTTTCCTGTATCGTTTCAATAGGGCTTCATCTGTTGTGATCTGACCAGAAGTTAGACGATTAACAGCGCGGTGGAGGAAGATCAATGTAATTTACCTCAAATACAGTTGGCTTGTTCTTGACTGTCTTGGCTCGACTAGCGAATTTGAGAGTACTTAATGTATCGTCTAGATGGTTGGAGGCAGGGGTGATGGTGCAAATAATCGCCGTTCTGGCATTACCACCCAACGAGGGCTGCAGAATACGTGTCAATTTCGAATCCCGGTACGGGATATGTCGCCTAAAGGAATATGTGTTTCAGGTTTAAAGACGTCTTTACACTTGGAGAAAACAAGGCATACCCGTCGCCTCCTTCGGATAATCGCGCTATGACAGTGCCGAGAGTTAACAAGCTTTTGTTGATATGGCCGCCCTCTTTGAGTCTGATCCCTTCTGCACCAGTGAGGCCGACTCTTTCTGATCCTGCAAGATCAACCAAATTCTGAAATAAGGAATGAATAAGCTTGAATTCACTACGCCATGGAATAACATCATACAAACAAGTTTGGATGACCGGACTGCACCAGAATACGAAGGTCTTTTGCCTCGTTCCGAAGGTTCGTCAAGTTGACGGCTCTCTATATACTATGGAGACAATGTTATTGAAGAATTCAGCATTTTCGGAGAATTAGACTTACCATAGTCAAAATTGTATGTGAACGACTACTCCTTTCGTTCATGTTGGTTTCTCCAACGTGCCGGTTCTCTGAAACATACAGTAAATACCACCAACGGCCACATTCCAAACAGACATAGTTCGAACGTACTTTCTCCATTTTCAATTGCTGTGAAGATATCGTCAATGTCGGTGATTACTAGTTCGGTGAGATTACCGACGAAAACTCCTCTCTAAGAACGGGGGTTGCTTCAATGCCAGATATTACTAAAGAAAATTCGGAGCAAGATAAAGTACCGTTACGTCTTCATGAATTTTCAGGTTGAAATTGTCGGGATTGACGAGATCTCGAATGACTTCGTTATAAATTTCGCAATACGATATCCGCAAAAGATACTCGTGTGTTTCCTGAGAGATCATATTGATGAGTTTTTTCCCAGGATACAATAGTTGTAATCTCTACATACATCTTGACTAATACTATTAAAGATGTCTGAAATTGCCAAAGGGATAACCCCTGGTTCACGATTACTTCCGTTCATTGTAAATGTTTTCCCAGATGAAGTTTGACCGTAAGCAAAAATCGTTCCTAGCGACAGCGCGACGTTTTGAATAAACCACAACCTCAAAATATCCATAATATGATAAAAGTATTACCGCTGTATCCCTCGACGGCAGATTTAACAATGTTTTTTGCGATCCCATTGTAAACTTCTATATTCGTGGAACTCGTATCGAACACTTTATCTATCATCAACAAAGACGGAATCAAAAATAAGTAATTCTAGCGCCTTCGATGTATTAGGTTGATACATATGATTGTCTTACCGTAGGTGTACACAGCAGGTGAGCTTCCTCTGTCGGATAACGATTGCCTGAGAGTGTGGCCCTCAACCACATCCCATATCGATGTTTGCGCCGAATTTTTCTCTCGAGAGTTCAGTGGCCGAACTCTGACGGCGACGGCAACATTTTCCAGTTGCTTCGCTGCGTTTGTTGATAGCATTTATCTCTTTGTAATAGATCAAAGCTCCGGTTGCATTCCCTGGAACGAATTCCGAGGTGTTGCATTCGCCCTGCGACCCGAGTTGACGCGTTTGCACGTGACTGTTGCTTCCCTGGCAACGGCCTAAACAAGGTGATTCAGATCTCTCGCGAAATTTAATTGAAGCTATTGAAACTCTTTGTTACTTTTGGCCGCATCCATTCGGGGTTCTCTTCATTGCATTCAGAGACATCCAAAGCACTTGACATCATGTCTGACACTGCATTTGCCGTCAATTTGGCGCCGTCCTTATTTAAACTAGTGGAATTTCTAGAAACTCATCGTCCTCTACCATTAACTTCAAGCGAAATTGATTTACTCCGATCATGTTCATCTCAAACATCCGTATCCCCTTCAATTATGTACGACTTGTTAAATAGTCTTGCCAGATTAACTTTACATCCAGATTTCACTCGTCAAATGCTTCGTTGGTTTCGACCGTTGATAATCGACTTTGCCAACCGATGGGTTTACGAATCTGCAAAAATTCAATCATCATCACTTCTCCTATGGACAAAATCGTACAATAAAAATGTTTCAGGTAAAGACTCCAAATCATCGCCTTCAACACCGTCAAAGAGAAAGCTTTCAGATAGCGATCAGTCAATGAATGCTATGGATGTCGATCCTGACCAGAATGAAGAGTATTGCTCAGACTACTCAACTTCGAATATGACTTTTCATGAGTTGGTTTGCCACGCTTTTGGAAAATTATTGCCTCTAGCTCCTCAGATTCAGCAAACCGCTGTCGCATACTTCCGCAATCACCCTCCTCCGTTCAACCGTCTGTCATCGCCCGAGTTTAAGAACGCAATTAACACAGACAGCCCTGATGTGTCGACACTCCTTCCGACTGTTCGATGCATTGTACAAACCACATACCGCCTTGTAACTTATTCGCCATCCTTATTTATCTCGTTATGGAATTGGTCGTCATTTTATGACTTGCTTCAATTTAAAGCGGATATGACAACACGATCGTATGCCGCCGAGACAATAGCCACCATCAATCACATGAGTGATCATCAGCGTCAAACGTTTTTAGAGAAGTGCTTAAAAACCGCAGATAACAGTATCATGGATTATGAAACCCACCGATTGCTTAGGTATTGTCTGTTCTTTTTCGTCTCTTGTTGTCGATCAGCTCTGCATCCCGCCAGTTACTGATTTCTCATAACGATTTTAGGGTGCTCGAGCAGGAGTCACTGGCAATTGAACGTCGGGAAATGTTTGTTGCTCCCGGTGCAGTATTGCTGCCGAAGTAAGTTTATATTTGTTTCTAGATGAATACTCTAATGTATGGCATTGACGATTGGGTTTGGTTTCTCTAGTACGGCTTCAGAGATTTCCGAACAAACCGTAACTTCCACGCGACAGACTCATTTGTTGGAGCGGTCCGTAGCCTGCTATTGTCCTCATTTTTCCCGATCTATGTGATTGACTAACTCGCCGTTTCTCCAGATCTCTGATGGTAACAGAAGAACACTTATCACCCCAAACAGTCGATGTATGCGGGGTACTGCTGCCTCGTTATTCATGCATAAATTCTTCCGATGCAACGACACCCCTTGTTATGACTCGCACCACTCAGAATAATTTGCGAGCGATCTCACTAGCCGTTTCCATGGCCTCGCCGATTTTACTAGAAGGAGTAACTGGAGCTGGCAAAACTAGTTTAGTAGAGGAGTTGGCCAGAAGAGTCGGGAAATATCGCGATATAGTTAAAATTCATCTAGGGGATCAGACCGACGGAAAAGTTTTGTTGGGGACTTATGTCTCAACTTCAGCGCCGGGTTCGTTTCAATGGCAACCGGGGGTATTGTCATCCGCTGTGATGCAAGGAAAGTGGGTTATCATTGAAGATATCAACATGGCACCAGCCGACGTGGTGTCTATACTAATCCCCCTTCTCGAAACTCGTGAACTGTTCATCGCATCGCGTGGACAAAAAATAAAAGCTGCCGACGGTTTCCAACTCTTCGCGACGAAGACTATTGATCCTTTCACCGGAGCCAGCTCAGTTACCAATGCAGGTGGGATCGGGGATAGTTTGTGGACGAAAGTACGCGTACAGCCGCTGCCGGAGACCGAAATGAGGGAAATAATAGAAGTGCAATATCCCCATCTGCGAGAAATCGTACCTACTATCATCGATTCTTTCAATGTGGTGAATGAGCTATTTCATAACCCGTCATTTCGGTCGTCATTTTCTACCGGTGGGCGCTTTGTGTCGACAAGGGATCTAATGAAATGGTGCCACCGAATAGCTACTATCGCCGTTCCTCGATCGAAGTCGGGATTTTACTCCTCCGTGACAGGTATAGAAGAGGCAGTTAGGGACGATATTCTTAAAGAAGCGCTAGATTGTTTCGTAAATATGATACCTAATCCGGATGTCCGAAATCAGATGATTTCCAAGTTGGCGGCAACATTAGATATACCGGAAGCCAAAGTCAATTATTATCTTTCTACATATATACCCAATGTCGAAATTGCAGACAAGTGCGTCAAAGTCGGTCGAGTTGTTATTCCCAAAGCCCAGATGCGCCGATCACTTAATAATGTGTCGTCCCGTCCTTTCGCTGGTACTACTCATTCCCGAAGATTATTGGAACAAATCGCTGTCAGTATTCAACTACAGGAACCGATATTATTGGTGGGAGAGACGGGAACAGGAAAAACCACCGTAATTCAACATCTCGCCGACCTTCTACACCAAAAACTCGTCGTCGTAAATCTGTCTCAGCAAACAGATTCGTCCGATTTGCTTGGTGGGTTCAAACCTGTGGATGCGAAGTCCTTGGTCATTCCTCTGAAAGAGACGTTTGATGAATTATTCGAAAAAACATTCTCGGTTAAAAAGAATCAGAAATTCTTGGATTTGGTTAGGAAAAGTTTCAACCGAAAGAAATGGAATGCATTGGTAGTCTTATTGAAGCAGGCAATTCAGATGGCAGAAGATCGCTTTTTGAAAGAAATGGATGCATTGCATGATTCCAAATCAAAGAAAAGAGCAGACCCAAATCTTCGAGCCCTGTGGAAGGATTTTTCCGCGTCCGTTCAAGGATTTGAAGTCCAGTATGAACAAGTAAAAAATCAGTTTTTATTTTCATTCATTGAAGGATCATTAGTGAAAGCGGTGAGAAATGGACACTGGATTCTACTAGACGAAATCAATCTTGCATCTGCCGAGACGTTGGAATCTTTATCCGGATTATTGCAGGATTCAACTGGATCATTACTTTTAACAGAGAAGGGAGATCATACCACAATTCCTCGTCACCAGAATTTTCGCATTTTTGGATGTATGAATCCAGCTACAGATGTGGGCAAGAAAGATTTACCGATCGGTTTGCGAAACAGGTTCACTGAAATTTACGTTGATCCTCCGGACAGAAATATCGACGATTTGAAGATTATTGTTGAGTCATATCTTGCAAGTGTAATGCATATTGATTCGAATGTAGTGGAGGATGTCGTTGATTTCTACACTGCTGCTAAAAAGGCATCCAAGACGTCGTTGTTTGATAGTTCCAATCTGCGGCCACACTTCAGTATGCGTTCGCTCGCCAGATCTCTTTCATACGCCACCTCTATCACACCAACATATGGTCTTCGCCGCTCTCTTTACGAAGGCATTTGTATGACTTTCTTGACGCAGCTTTCAAGAGAGTCACAGTCTATTATGTACAATCTCGTGCTTAACCATCTCTTAAAAGGTATCAAGAATGTCAATCAACTCTTACAGCAGCACCCAAGAGCTCCCGATCCCGACAAGTACACAGAATTTGAGGGTTTCTGGCTTGAGAAGGGCCCCCAACCTGTCGTCAATGATGATCAGTATATTATCACAAAATCTGTACAAGATAACCTCAGGAATCTCGCCCGAGTCATCATGGATCGAAAATACCCCGTACTCATTCAAGGTCCGACATCAGCCGGAAAAACCTCTATGATTGAATATCTTGCTAAGCGAACGGGTCATAAATTCGTCCGTATCAATAATCATGAACACACAGACCTTCAAGAGTACGTTGGAACCTATATTTCTGATTCAAACGGTCATCTGCGATTTCAGGAAGGTGTCCTCGTTGAGGCATTGCGCAACGGCTATTGGATTGTATTGGATGAGTTGAATCTGGCGCCATCCGATGTATTGGAAGCCTTGAACCGGTTATTAGATGATAATCGAGAGTTGTTTATTCCTGAAACTCAGGAAACCGTAAAACCGCATCCTCACTTCATGCTATTTGCCACGCAAAATCCACCCGGTCTTTATGGCGGCCGTAAAGCTTTATCTAGGGCCTTTCGGAATCGTTTCTTAGAATTGCATTTCGACGAAATTCCTGAAATGGAATTGGAAACAATTATTGCCCGTCGATGCCGCATCGCGCCATCGTACTGTAAAAAAATGATTAGTGTTTATAGAGCACTTCAACATCGTCGTGAAAGGTCGAGAATTTTCGAAGGGAAACATGGTTATATTACATTGCGAGATCTCTTCCGATGGGCAAACCGTGGAGCTTGCAGTTATTACGAATTGGCGGCCGATGGATACATGATTCTAGCTGAAAGAATACGCCATGAAGACGAAAAATTGGTCATCAAAGAAGTTTTAGAGACTGAAATGAAAGTGAAAATTGACATCGACTATCTATATGATTGTGAATCGACCGAAGAGTATCGAATATTTCAATCATTGGTCCATAATCTCACCCCTGCAGATCCCAATTACGCTCTCTTCAGGTCCGTCGTTTGGACTAAAGCGATGAAACGTTTATTTACGCTTGTCGCACGATGTATTCGCCATTGTGAGCCTGTGTTGCTGGTCGGTGAGACTGGTTGCGGAAAAACAACAGTTTGTCAGATGTTGGCCGCTGTATTGGGTAAGCAACTGAATGTCGTCAATTGTCATCAACATACAGAAACATCCGACTTCTTGGGTAGTCAACGCCCTTTGCGAAACAAAGAAGATATCGCCGCCGATTTGAGACGTCGATTGCTGCAATTCATTCCGAAGTTCACTTCTCGCGTCGCAGAGCAGCTTAACACGTCGTCTTTGGAGGAATTGGTGTCATTTTTTGAAGATTTCATGCAATCATTTGAACCTCAGTCGTTTGACGAAGTTGTTGGAGCGGAAATCGTACATCAAAGTCAGGAAATTTCATCTCTAATGGTTCGATTTAAATCCCTGTTCGAATGGCATAACGGACCCCTCGTCCAGTCTATGAAAAGTGGAAACTTCTTTTTGTTGGACGAAATATCTTTGGCAGATGATTCAGTTTTAGAACGACTGAATTCCGTTCTTGAACCGCAGCGTCTACTAGTGCTAGCTGAAAGAGGTGGCGGATCCGTTGATCAAATTTTCGCAGAAGCAGATTTTCAGTTTTTAGCGACCATGAATCCGGGTGGAGATTATGGAAAGAAAGAGTTGTCACCAGCACTGCGCAATCGATTTACCGAAATTTGGGTTCCACAAGTGTCAGGCCGAGATGATTTGTCAAAGATATTAAATGAGAGATTGTCATCTTTCGGACTAGCAGAATTCACGAAGAGAATTTTGGACTATGTTGAATGGCTGACGGCCACTTCTCATGTCGGTTTTAAGTCAATTGTAGTTTCCCTACGAGACATTTTATCTTGGATAGGATTCATGACTGCAACGACTCCGTCAATTGGACCCACATCGGCATACGTGCATGGTGGATGCATGGTGTTTTTAGATGGTCTAGGGGCAAATAGTTCTGGTGGCTTCTTCGCTACCCCGACAGGCCATCAGTTCAAGTCCGAATGTTATCAGAGACTAGTCGATGGGCTTCTTCCCGAGAACGAACAAAAATTTATTGATCCGTCCTACATCAGGTCTCATCCAGATATGGTTCAATTCAATCAAAAGTCAGATTCGTTCGGCATCTATCCGTTTTCGATTCCTCTTGGGCCACAGCAACCGGCCTCCATCAAATTTTCACTGAAGTCGCCAACAACTGCCATGAATTTATTGCGAGTGCTACGAGCTATGCAACTTCCGAAATCGATCCTATTGGAAGGGTCGCCTGGCGTTGGGAAGACAAGTTTAATTTCTGCCCTTGCATCTGTAACGGGCCATAACTTGGTTCGCATCAATCTCAGCGAACAGACAGATTTGATGGACTTATTTGGTTCCGATCTACCTGTCGAGGGTGGAGAAGGGGGTGAATTTTCTTGGAGGGACGGTCCCTTCTTAAGAGCGATGAAGAATGGGGATTGGGTTCTGCTGGATGAACTGAACTTGGCATCTCAATCCGTGCTGGAAGGGCTCAATGCCTGCTTGGATCATCGGGGGTCCGTATATCTGCCAGAATTGGATAGATCATTCGTTTGTTCACCGCGCTTCAGAATTTTCGCCGCCCAAAATCCGTTACATCAAGGAGGGGGTCGTAAAGGCTTGCCAAAATCATTCGTAAATCGGTTTACTCAGGTGTACGTCGAACCTTTGTCCATGGATGATTTGCTTTTTATTGGTCAGGCTATGTATCCGGAATTTGACCGAGACATGCTTAAGAAAATGCTCGTATTCAACAGTCGCCTGCACGACGAAACCATGGTTCTCCATAATTTCGGTCGGAAGGGTTATCCATGGGAGTTCAATCTTCGTGATGTGATGCGCTGGCTAGATTTACTCACACATGATAGAAAAAAAGGACGATACGCCGATCCATCTTCGTATGTTGATATGATGTATATCCAACGATTCCGTGACGAAGAAGATCGGCGCAACGTAGTCATGTTGTTTCAAGAAGTATTCGGGCATGATTTGCCTCTCCGACGTCCTCAGTATCATATTACTCCTACATATCTGCATGTCGGGAATGCACTAATTCTTCGCGATACCAAGGCTCCTAATTTACCACCCGGGAAAAACCTAGAGTTACTTCATAGTAACCTTCGTCCTTTGCAGGCTCTAATGAAGTGCGTCGAAATGAATTGGTTGGCCATCGTCACCGGTCCCGCTGCGAGCGGAAAATCGAGCATTGTAAAACTTTTGGCTCACTTGGTTGGAGTTCCGTTGGTTGAATATTCAATGAACAGTAGTATTGACACCATGGAGTTGCTCGGCGGATTTGAGCAGGTTGACGTAAATCGTTATTGGGAAGAATTGGTTGGATCCATGCGCAAATATGTTCTTCAATTGACCAGGAGGTTACTAGCTCTAGATGGTGACAATTTTGCCGAAAGTCACGACATCATTCAACAACTTCAAGATGCGTGGTTTACAGTAGAGAACAGCATTAATTTCCAAGTAAGCTCAAAGCCAAATGGTATCTGCATTTCGACCGCTCTTGACTTGATTGCTGATGTCGTTACCCAAATCGAATCAGCCTTGATTATTTTGGGGCAAGCTGTCGATATATCCAGTGATCAAGAAGAACTTACTATAATTCGACATCGAGTGATTGAAGTTCGAATTATACACCGACAAAAATTAGTTGGAAAATTTGAATGGGTTGATGGAGTACTCCTCAAAGCCATCGAGCATGGCCACTGGATTCTTCTCGACAACGTAAATTTTTGCAGCCCCTCAGTCATTGATCGACTCAATCCTCTATTTGAACCCAATGGCGTTCTCATGGTGAATGAAAGAGGAATCGTGGACGGTGAATTTCGAGTAATCAAACCGCACCCGGATTTCCGTTTGTTTATGACATTGGATCCTCAATTTGGAGAGATTTCCCGTGCTATGCGGAATCGTGGAGTAGAAATTTCGCTAATTGGTTCAGAATGGCTGGAAGATTCCTTTGACGTAGCGATGATAGTCAACGACATCGGTATTCCGGGTCGTCCCTTATCTGAAGGCTTATTGTCCTTTCACCGTAAGTTAGCTGAAGGCAGCTCACTACTGGAAAAAGATATCCAAGTCCGCCGCTTTGTGTTGTTTTGTCGGTTTTTAGTTGAGTCGACACAGAGGGGATTCGACTTGGCCACTGCGATCGCCCTTTCAGTGAAAGATGCATATGGAGTTACCGATTTAAGCCACCTAGAATTTGACAAAATTGCTACCGGCATCGGTTCTTTCAAAGAATCGCTGTTCCATAGTCCTTCAATTTTCCCTTACACCATCTCTGCTCGTTTCCTTTCTGAAGATTCTACCCTAGCCAGTGTTACACGTCAGATTTCGTACTTTGAAAATATACTCCTATCATCAAAGCATCATTTGGAAACATTCTCATTGGAATTCATACTGGATAATGCGTCGCAGTTTGACCTTCGGACTCGGATGTCATGGCTTCAACATTTGCGGAGGAAATCATCTATCCCATCGGTTATCGTCACTATCGAGCGGTATATGTCTTTGTTGGATAAAATCATCAATCACCCGTTAGCAATTGAAGTTGAATCAATCAAAAAGGATGCTCTCGTAATGGTAGATTTGGAATTTGTGTCAGATTATGAGGTTTGTATTTTCCGCGCATCGTAATTTCCCGTTTCGCTATGTGTCTGACTTTGGATTCAAAATAGCCGAAAGATATGTCGTTCAGTTCGCTGTTATGTGATAAATTGCTAGACCAAGATGGGAATATGTGTAGCGCATCAGACTGTCTATGGGAAAAGTATACAATCAGCTGTCGGGCTTTCAACTTCATCAAATCGGTCGAATTAGCCGAACTTGTTGAATCATCCGTTTATGTCTCGTACAAGTCCATTAAAGTGTCTGAAATGTCTGCTATACTCTTGTCTGCTTGCGCCAACTTGGAACCAAAGCGTCTGCCGAAGCATGAGTTAGCTCATCCGATATTACTGCATATATATCCATTCTTTGTCGAATCTTTGAAATGTCTGCGTATTTGGATTGAGGAACGAGCTTGTTCGGGTGATAAAATCATGCATGTGAGTATTTGACATTACTAATTGTGCTACGTTGCTCGTAACAGTTGTGTTTATGCCTGTATTGACCGCCAAAACTTTTAGCGTATGGACATTATGGATGCAGTTTTACAGAGGCGAAATCAGCTATGGGACGCTGTTCAAGCGAGACTTGATGATATTAGTGAAGTTTCTACGATCATCAAATGGCTTCGAAAAGAGATGTCGTCCGTCTATGAATGCGACAGAATTTATTTATCCGAAGCTTTCAAGCGGTTAGAGGTTCTCGGTAGATCTGTCGAGTATGCGATCGGGGGTTCTAATCGAATATGGAAACATTTGCATCCACAATCTCCGAAATCTTACGAGATATTTTTGCTGGAGAGGAAGATTTGGGATGCCGTTGATAATATGCCAGCTCCGCCCCGTGATTTTAAATGTACGCTTTATTGTAATTGCCTTTACTTGCTTCAGTTTAGATCAACTAATTATTCCGTCTTAGGTCTTGCGATAGCAGAAAAGCTTGACGTCGATACTTCAGCGTGGTTCGATATTACTTCGAAAGTTGTTGAAGCGATTGCAACACTGTATGTCGTAGACAAGTCCGACGAATCATGCCAGATGCAGTTTCTGGATTCTTTAGAGCATCTCCCGCAGGTAAATCTATTTTGTCTCATTCTGTTCATGGCAGGCTTTTGATTGAGTTTCCCTTATTTTCCGAAATAGCTAATCCGAGATGCAACGAGGATTGATCCGGTTAAGCGTGATGAGTTGGATGTCGACAACATTACTGCTATGCTTCAAGCATATAAAACGTACCGACAATTTGGAAAGTCGATTATGTGTGATTATCGTAGTGTTGTTTTGGAAACTCGAGCGATTTCTCTATTCGCGGGATTGTTATATGGCAATCATACTGACTTAGATGAGGTAAAATGTGGATTATTTCTCCTTGCATTGACCAATTTTCTGACTGTAATATAGGTCTGGAAGTCTGTGCGCTCTGCAGTTAATACATTCTACAGGGAATCCATTAGCAGAACGTCTAGACCTCCGCAGGATTTTGTAATGTACCGGCTTTTGCTGTGGATTAGCGAAGGTAAATCCTACAGCGATGTTAGAAATGGTCTGTAATTCTTATACCTGGCCCGTAAAACGTATATCCGTCTGACATTCTCAATTGTTTAGAATTGGTGCCGCTGCTACATTCTTGTATACTATCCTGGTACCACCGACTATGGGAAAGCTCCTACAACTCACTTTCCATCAAATCGGAATCTCCATACACCAAAATGGCGGGAGAAGATTTGAAGGTATCAGCGATTCTTGTCTGATAAGTCAGATACGTAATCCTAACCCACTTATAAATTAGGTCTCGACTTCGGAAGGGCCGTTAAAATTGCGCTATGCCATACAAGCAGTGATTGGCAATTTTTGCATGTGAGTTGAAAAGTTGTTTCTCTTCTTCATTTACGTTGACTCACTAGGTCAATTATTAGGTCTTCCCTCGACAAAACTTCCTTGCTGGCTGCTCCTTTCAGAGCAAGTGAATTGAAAGATTTCGCTTTTCATATATCGTCCGAACCTGTTGCGGAATTTGTATTTGCCAATATTGAATTGCAACTTTTAATGTGCTCTTTCTTCCAAGTATGTGTGAACAATCCCCAGTGCTCGGTTTTGAGCAGTAATAACCCCAATAATTTTCAATTCCCTAGTTCGTTCATTGCTACCACGAAAAGTTAGACGATCCAACGTTGCGAAATATTCGTGAATGCGTCACTTCAGTCTACTCAACCTCCAATTTGCCTCTGTATCATGACAGTGTTGATCGGTTATCTACTTTACTTTCTCGCCATTTGTATCAGCATCTCCTGAAATGCTCTGGATTAATCGACCAGTTTATCGTGTCACTTCATCAAATTCGCAGCGAGCAATCCATAGTCGCCATGGCACACTGTTGGGTTCAGTTGGGGACAATGTTTGTGGCAGAGTACGTAGCGGATATACCATTCGACCCAGCTGCCAAGTCAATTCTTAAAAGGAAGTACGTTACGGAAAGAGTCAGATCGCTTCACAATCGCCTCGAGATATATACCGAAAATGAGAAGTTATTGACCGGCGAAACGGAGAACTTGATAATTGACAGAACAGTCTTGAAGTTGGGAAAACTCCAAACAGAGATGGATGAATTGGCTAACCTCGTCACGTTGCGGCCAGAACAATCCCAGATATTGGATATATTCAATGAAGTTCATTCAATCTCAAAAACGATATTGTCGCCAGAAAATGTGCATTCCCTTCTCCTTACTGATTCACGGAAAGAGCCGATTCTACAAAATACTCTCACGATGTTCATTGATCGACTGACAAAACGATATCCTATGTATCGTGACTTTTTGGAGCCGATATATTTAGCTGTTAATCATGTCAAACATGGGCTGCATTCGTTGGTAGCGCCCGTTTCCGAGTTCGAAAGAGACGACGACAATATGAATTTACGGTCGGTGGCGTTAGCGTTAATTCGAAACAAAATTCCGGATACACATTCAACAGTCTTCCACGAATGTCTGCTTTCTTTAAAACGTAAAGTGTCCCAAGAAAGCAATCTTTACGTCTCGACTCTTCTTGCCTACCTTCAGGTTCACGTATCGGATTGTCGAAATCTAGGATATTTATCTGCCGATTCACTCAAGTCATTGGAACTAATTATGGACAAATTATTGGAAGTTTGGGAAATCTCGATTCAGAATCAGAAATTGAAAGATGAGGAAGAAGCCGAGTTCTACAAGTTTAAAACTAAGAATCATAGCTTTTCAACTGATGATCAAATAGATCTGGAGAACTTCAAACAGATGTTTCCTGATTACAAGGAGGCATTTGAAGACATTTTTGACGACGACGACGCAGCCACTGTGCCGGCAATTGCAGATACGCATGTACCCTCAAATCAAGAAAGCAAGGCAGACTCCCGCTTGAAACTCTTTACCGATGAGCAAATTCTACAGCTTTATCTTTTACACTCCAATGTCATTGATCAGGTTTCGGAAGCTTCCATTCGCAAGATGGAACCAATAACCGATCTTTCTGAAAACGTATATGATATTGCACAAAAAATCTTATCACTCAGCTCGAATGATCTGCCGTCAAATTTCGACCAAGACCTGAAGGCCGCGCAGCTCCTAATGGCTTCAAAGTATATCCAAAAATTAGAAGGCCGGTCTGCTCCTCAATCGCCCTACGATTTTTACAAAGACTCGAATGTGAAGGAAGCTCGAAAGGCAGAGCCGATTTTAGTGAACTTTGATAAAAGAATTAAAGAGCTTCTTGAGCGATGGCCAGAGCACGGCGTGCTACTAAGATTGCGAAGTATTGCGAAGAGGATTGCATCGTTTCCTGTGTTCTCTCCCTTGATGAAGTTTTTAACTGGCATGGAGCTTTTAATTGAGAAAGCAGAAGAGTGGGAACGATATGCTAGTCGAGAAGTGTCCCTGCGGAAAGAAATGACTGATATTAGTAATGCTATCATTGAGTGGAGAAAGCTTGAGCTGAAGTGTTGGCCGTCATTATTAGACTCTCAAGATCGGTACATCGCCCAGAATTGTTCGATTTGGTGGTTCCATCTTTATAAAACTATAACTGGAGATGTAGCAGAAAGCGATGAGAATAGTGCCGCAGAAAGTGATCGATTGCAGCTTCTCCTCTCCGTACTCGATCAGTTTATTCAGTCCTCCTCTCTGGGTGAGTTTTCAGAAAGGCTCAAAATGATTAAATCATTCGCTCGACATTGTGAGCTACAAATCAGGTTCTCCAAACAGGGAACATCGTTTAAAGAGAGAGTATTAAGTTTGTTGCATAATCTCATCCGTTACTATAGTCAATTCGCCGCCAATGTGTTTGATTCAATTTCGAGTCAACGATCGCCCATTGAAAAGGAACTTCGCGACTACGTTAAGATTGCCGCATGGAAAGACATTAACGTCTACGCACTCAAACAAAGTGCTGTTAAGACCCATCGCCAGCTTAACAAGTGCATCAAAAAATACAAGGCTGTTCTTTCTCAGCCGATCACTGGTTACCTTAAAACTTCCATAGGGCGCTCTCCCAGCGGCGACAGCTTAAATTTGACAACGCTTCTGGAAACGATTAATATCTCATTAGCAACGGCGATTGAACCTCTGTCGATTCCGCATGCTGATCACACAATAAAAGCGACAGGGACTTTAAAGCTCAAACGGTTGCCATTATTACAGTCGATCACATCCAAAATATCTTCATACATGCCGACTATTATCTATCATCCAATCGACTCATCTCTCGTCAATGTCGAAGATCTAACTTCCCATATCATCGAACAAATGAAACGGTTTGAAGAGGAAAGTGCGAACTTACCAGAAAAAAAGTCGAGGTCAATTTTAAAGCAGATACGAAAAAAGTCATTTGTTGATTTACTAAAATCACTCCGTAAGATGGGTCTATCCCATCGTACAGGTCGACTTATGAACGATAAACGGGGACCGTCTTCTGTATTTCATCTGCCATATGAAGCAATCCATTTTACGGGGGAGGAGATAGCCAACGTTTCAAGCTGCTCTATATTAGAAAGCATGCAGCATCTTTGGGACAAATCAAACCAATATTATTATAGTATCTTTGCCAATATGAACGCTTTACGGGAGTCATCATTCACCCATTCAGGAGATCTGACTTCAGGCGAAGTCGAACGGGCGACAGGATATGTAGAACACTTGCTTCACTTTATTTTTGAACAGCGAATATTTATATTGAATACGGCTCGCTATATCAACCTGTTCCACGACATGTCGTTTCAACTTTCGCAACTGTATTTCACCCTCGACCATACAAACCCACCCGCCCTGACATCTTTGGCGCTCCGGTCAAAAATATTTAATCAAAAAGCCATTGTCGATCGTTCCATCCACACAATTGACTTTGCTGTGAAGGCTTTTTCAATTGTTGCGGAGCACCGGGGTTCATCTTCAACAGACGAGAGAGTGCAATCGCTTATGACCATTTCGATAACAAAACTGCGAGACATTTCCGATAACTTAGCCGGGATTTTAAACTGCCGTGTACTGAAGTCATGTCGTTCCAAATTTTCCCCGATTCTCACTGCCGAGTTAAACGAAACGGTAAAATCAAACTCTGCAGTAATCGGCGGAGTTTGTCAAGAGTTTAGTAGCCTGGCTAAAATGTATCCGACTCTATCCTACTTGTTCCAACCGACGATAGATGAGTTAAATCGCGGTCATGACAATATTCAATCTGAAACACAATTTTCTGATGTTGACATCATGATGGTTGAGAATGCTGCCGAATCCTTTATTGAGGTTATCATGGTATCAATACAAGAGTTGCAGAAGCAGGTGGCAGAGTTAAATCAGAATTCACAGGAAACAGAGCGCGAGAACTTGTTGGATGAATTCGGAATCGAGGAACACCATCTTCAAAACACATATCGACGCCTCAAAGTGTCAGTCGATCGATGTCGCCTGGAAAAAGTTGCTGAAAGTTATCGACATTTAGACCAGTGTATATCACGAATTGGCTGGTCTTCAGGTTCGACACTATCGGTCGAGCAGCTCCAATATGTCATCCACGTGATGCAAAGCATTTTCCCGGTAGTTCGTGAATTCCTCACAACCGTTCACTATCTGATAGGGAAAACATTCATTCATCACAAGTCCTTATGCAAGCTCACTTACGTTTTATTGAAATCTTTCACAAGCATTTTCCAAAAGGGTTATTGTGTGCCAGATGCTGATGATGAGACGGAGGCGAAGGGTGAGTTTACAGAAGATGCGGAGGGAACAGGGATTGGTGAAGGCAGCGGCAATAAAGATGTCAGTAATGAAATTGAGGAAGAAGATCAAGTCATAGGTACTGAGAATGAAGAGAAGGACGAAGGAGGCAAAGGTGGTGAGAAGGAAGATGATGCAGGGGTGGAAATGGAAAACGATTTTGATGGGACCCTGGAAAATTTGAATTTGGACGACAAAGAGGATGGTGAGGAATCTGAAGAGGAACGATTTAACGAAGACGAGTTAGATGACGAAATGGGTGATGTGGATGGGGAGGAAGTTCAGAATCAAGTGGATGAAAGTATGTGGGACGAAGAAGATTCCGAGAAGCAAGATCTGAATGAAGCCGATTTGAATGAAGATATGAAGCAGGAAACAGAAGGGGATTTAGGAGTGGGTCACGAACAGGAAATGGAGGAGAAGAATCAGTTTGGTCATGGACAGGATTTAGCAGCCGATACAGAAAAGCAAGACGCAACAGACGAGCAAGCTGATAACGACGAAACAATCAATGGGGAGGAACCTTCAGACGATGTTTCTGTCGAAGACTCGAAGGACGAAGATTTTGGCGATGCTGAAGGGGACAATACTGTTGATGTGGATAATGATGCTGCGGGTGAGAATGAAATGGACGAGAATGTGGAAAACGAAACCGCCGAAGGGCCAGAAGTAGAGCCAGAGGGGGAGGTGGCAGAAAACAATACTGACTTCGGAACCGACGACATGGATATTGACGGCAACTCTAGTGCAGACGAAGGCGAAACTGGCGAAGAGACTGCAGATATCATCAATGAAACACTGGATGAAGATCCTGATTCAACGGTTGACAGTACGATGAATGAAAATATTAAGGAGGACAGCGAAGATTCTAAACCGCCCGAGACCAATGACGATCAAGAAGTAAAGCCGGAAGCTAATGGTGTCAATGATACTGTCAATGGAGTCGGGGAAGATCAGTCTACCGATTCTGTCGCTCAGATGGATCCGTCTGAAGAAACGAGTGATGAAGTTGGACAGTCAAGGTCCCGTGTTGGGGAAGATAAGAGTTCCAATTCAGAGTCAAAAGACGCCAGCCGCCCAATGGAATCATCCGAAATGGACAATACGGCTTTGAATGACGATAAGAAACGATCTGAAGATCTAAATCCCGTCCGCAGTTTGGGTGACGCATTGGAAATGTGGAAGAGAAGGTTACAATTGGAGGATATGAGTGACGATTCTAAAGTAGAAGAAATGGATACATCGGACGACGTGAACAACAATAGTTTCGAACATGTTGGAGAAGAACAATCACATGATGCTCAAACTCTTGCCCCCGCTGAAGATAAGCAATTACAGGAGAATTTTACGCAGCAAATGGAGGAAGAGTCGTCGACTGATAATGAACAGCAGCCAAATGACGGTAAAGCCGAAGATGAAACAGAACAAATGCCTGTAACAGAGCTGCCGATCTCAGATCGTAATTTATCAACGAACGCAGACTCAAAAGAGACTTCCGATGATATTCGAGGTGAAAAGAGCCGACCCGAAAATCAATTCAATGTTGGCGATCCTTCCGCTAGACTATCCTCTGCCGATATCGAAGATGCCAAAGTCCCCGAACTTTTATCCCCCGAAGCATTAGATAGCTTGCGCAACAATCTACAGTCATCTGTCGTCAGTTGGCGCAATGAAGGGAAAAGTCTCGAATCGGCGTATCAATTATGGAATAAGTATCAGCTTCTCACGCACGATTTGGCGATGGAATTGTGTGAAAGTTTGAGATTAATATTGGAACCGACTTTGGCCTCGAAGTTAACCGGTACATAAGTTCTACTCATCATTTAACAATCCAAAAGCAATTTTCTGATCACTCTTCTATACTCTAGGTGACTACCGAACTGGAAAACGACTCAACATGAAAAAAATTATTCCATATATCGCCTCCCAATTCCGTAAAGATAAAATTTGGTTAAGAAGAACCAAACCGTCAAAACGATCCTACCAGATCATGATATCCGTTGACGACTCCAAATCCATGTCTGAATCATCTTCTATCCAATTAGCCTACGAAACATTATCCCTCATTTCCCAAGCCCTCACGCAACTAGAAATTGGAGATATCGGAATATCTAGTTTCGGTGAATCTATAAAAATATTACACGATTTCGGTGCACCGTTTACCTCTGATTCCGGGGCAAACGTGATTTCTCAATTCACGTTTAACCAAACCAAGACTCAAGTTAAATCGCTAATAGAAACCATGATATCACTTTTCAATTCATCTAAAAATCTGGTTCCTGGGTCATTGGGTGCAGAATTGTGGCAACTACATATTATCATTTCAGATGGTATCATGGATGATCACGTTGCGTTAAGAAATCTGGTAAGAGTCGCTATGGAACAACGAATTTTGATTGTGTTTATCGTTATGGATAATAAGTTAGAGGAAGAAAGTGTATTGAAAATGACAAATGTCACTTGGGGTGCGAATGGGTTGGAAATGAAAAAGTATATGGATACATTCCCGTTTGAATTTTTCGTGGTGTTGAGAGATGTAAAAGGGTTACCTGGGGTGTTGTCAGATGCGTTAAGACAGTTTTTTAGTTGTGTTAGCAAATAATTTTTTGAGTTTCAGTTTTGTTATGTCATGTAGTTTTATCGTTATTTTCCAATTCCTTCGATGTTATCAATAGCAATTTTAGTTATGTATTAATATTATGTATCATCAATTTCAATAATAATTTAACAGAAAACTCAGTTTTATAATAATCACGTTCATTCAGCATCATTCCTATGGATTGCAAGTATTTCTAGTCATTTCAATTTATTTCATGTTTCAGTTCATTATCACAATATCATTCATCCCATACATTCCTCCCGAACGATCCTTCTTCACCGTCATCCACAAAAAATCCAAACCCTTTCACTCCATTCGAATCCTTAGTACCGCCAACGGTAGCACTACTCTCCGGTCCTAGAAGTCCAGTATCAGAGTCTCCACTGTCATTATGACTGTCACTATCACCGTTCGTATCGTTATCGATATCGCTGGTTGGGGTGTCAAGCTGGGATTGAGGTTGAGATTGGGAAGATGAGATGATGGGTTCTTCGGGTTCATGTGAAATGTAGGAAGAAGACTTTGATGGAAGATTTGATGTTGATGATATTTGAATTTCAGATTCAGACTCAGACGCGGATCCGGATTCGGATTCATTTTCCTCTTCTTCGCCGCTTTCGTCTTCACTTTCATCATCAGATTCATCCGTTTCAAGATCCGACACATCCGAATCAACGTCATTATAAAAAGAATCTAAATCTTGATACTCTTTTTTCTGTTTCACTGTGTTCCATGAACTGTGTGTATTCGGGTTTATTGCCGCTTGGGGAGATTTGTTCATCAGTAGATTACCTGACGAAGGGGATTGAGTCTCGTTTTCGTCAGCTTCGTCGTCGCTTCGTACGTTGACGGATTGGGTTGCTTCCGTGGTAGAAATTTCTTCGGACCATGGCTCTAGAGGGGCGTAATCTTTGACGCTGTGATGAAGGGAATGTGATAGAGTTGATAATGTGAAATTTGTAGAAGTATCTAATTGAGCATACAGGAAAAGAAAGTCAGCTCGATAATCAGTCGAAAATGAAATTAAAGAAAAGGAAGCGTGGCGAACTTACCATTTTTTCTCTTCTCATTCAATTCATTCGCTCTACCAGTTTCCGATGTACCAAACATTACAACCCGTTTCCATCTCTTCACCACTCCGTCCTCTTTCATTATTCCTTCTTCTCCACCGGTACTTTCCATGAACAACCCTTCCAAAAACCTCGCCCGATCACGGACATCATAATCAGGGTCGTAATGTGCCAAGTGAATCATGTGGTTGAATATTTTTCGAATTCGGGTTGCTGAGGATGACGAGAAAGGGTTGGTTTGCCCCGGTGGGGAAGGAAGGAGGGATTGTGCTTGAGGAGGGTAAAGAGAATTGAGGGAAACGAGTTTGGCACCGAGGGTTAAGATTTGAAGTTTTACCGGGGTGGGCTGTATAACATTACGTACGTACATTCAATCGGTCAGAAAAATAGGAATAAAATAGGGAATGAACTGCTAATCACGGGAAAATGAAGATGGCATGCAATACATACCTCGTTAACAAAATCTTTCACGCATCTTCTAAATACATCACCTGCGACCACGCCGACCATTTCATCATAACATGAATACTCTCCCACCAACCAAATAATACTAGCCTTCGCTAAACTTCTTTTATCACCCGTGTTCCCATCCCTCGTCTTTTTGGGTTCATTTACCCCGTCTGCTTGGGGTGCTGAAGGGGAGAGAAACAAAAATCGGAGGAGTGGTTTTATATACAAGAAAGGCGATTCAGATGGGACTCGACAGTGAGATTTTGAGGTAGGGTCAATTGGTTTAGAAAGAGGGATAGGACAACGAAGTTGTACTAAGGAGGTTAGGGTGACGATCGTGTACGTGATAATTGTATCTGTTAGTGTTTGGAAAGTGAATTAAAGGTGGTTAACAGAAATAGTAGCAGAGGATTGTGCCTGATAAACGAAGAAACTACAAAACCATTTCCACATCCCATTAACTTCATCAATGCATCCACGCAACTCTCGCTACACTCTCTCACTTTACCAGCTAACACACCAATTCCTTGAATCAGCATTTCCAACCACTCGTCATCCCCTCCCATCCCTCGTTCCCCCGTCGTCTCTATTTTTCTTCCAGCGGATTTATCCACGCTGCTCGTAACGGCACCGTCATTTCGGGATCGCATGGAAGAACCAAAGCAAGACCACCAAACGATGTATTCAGTTAACTCTTTGAGTATCCTTGTTGCGTTCGTTCTTGTGGCGAGGTTAAGTAGAATACTTAGTTTTAAGGATCGGATGAAAATAGGGTCGGTTGTGTGAATGTAGAATCGATATAAGTAAGACGCAAAGTAGTGCTGAATCACGTTCCCGATTCAAATCAACAAACAGAGGGAAGAAATTCAACAAAGAACATTAATAAAAAGGATAAGAGAAATGATGACTACAGTAGTGACATACAGGATAAACTTCACAGATCGTATTAATATTTTCCAACACAATATACTGAATCTCGATTGAATTATTCAGTAATTTAATCAGCGCGGGAGGGAATGTGTGATAGCTTGGTGGTGCGAGGTGATATTGAAGGGACGTCACTGTCAGAACGACCTACGAATGGAAGAAAAAACTCAGCACAAAAATAACGCAATATTCTTTGTCAAAATTTAAGTTCTTCTGAAGAGGCAAATGCATAGGATGCCACAATAGACAGAAAACATTGGACCACTAACGGGTGTAGGAACAACATACCGATGGATTTTGACTGTTCAACAACGGTTCGGTATATTTCAGCAAAAGTAGTAAATCCTTATCCACTTGTTCGTTTCTCCAAGATTCGTTCTCTGTGCTGTCTTCAGACTCTTCGTCGCTATGAGAATCGCTGCTTGCGGTTCCATCGTTGTAGCCATTTCGAGATTCTCGACTATTTGTACTTCTACCTACAGGTTTCGGTATATACCTCCGTACATATCTCATCAAAAGTCTCATTGTTTCAACTTGTCCAAATTCATCAATATCAACTAAGAGAGCACACAGTCTTCGATAATGGCGGTGTAGTAGATGTAACTGATTCGGTGCAACGATAGAGAAGGCGGTGATGATCGCGGGGACGGGGAAGGGCGACTTTTCAGGGAGAAGGGAAACAAGGATTTCAAGAAGGGACGAATGCTGCGAGGGATCAAAACTATGTTTAAAGTGTTCATATTTAGTAAAGGCGGTTAAGACTAAAGGGGTGAGCTACACATTGACATCAAAAAATTCAACAGTGGATTGACTGTGTTCAAACTGATGTTATAAGGACAAAAGGACATACCGATATACTTTGACCAACCCGGTCGCTACGGCCTTTCGAACCAACGGACTGACATCCGTAGCCGCTTTGCGCAAACTAAGTTGGACGATCGGTAGAATACTTTGAACCCGAATGCCGCACAATACGTTGACTGCCAATGCTCGGGCGAAATGGTTGGAATCGTTTAAATCTTTTTGAATTGAGTTTATCGATAGCAGCGTTAAATCGGGTTCAAGCGGTGCATGGTGTTGTATGAATGTGTAAGCGAGTCGACGGATCTCGAGGTTGGATGATACGATAGTTTTGACGACGTGAGGGAAATAAGAAGATACCTCTTTGCCTAATGATTTCCGGGTGGTTATACATGTAGTTTTGTAAGTTAAATATCGCAGACCATACAAGATTATTTTTTAAAATTGAAAGCTCAAATTATTTACCTTTCACCATCATCTGCACGAATTAATTTAGCAGATCGAAATATGAAAACAAATAGAGAGAACGGTGGATTAGAACAAGTCAGAGGTGAAAATACCGTATCCAACACTGTAAAGAATAAATATCCACAACATACCGCCACTAGAATTCTGAGACCCTCCAACTTTTCGAGGTCAAACTTGGAATCGAGCAGTTCTTGGACATTGGTGCCATCGAAGGAGCGTGCAGAGGATTTTAGGCCCTCTCTTGACTGTATGACGTTTGCACCGATCCGACCGACAGTATTGATTAGGGACGATGCCTTGTCGAATATGTCCATCCTAGAGGAGTGCTCAGAAAGCGTCGGGAGGTAGTAATTTATTTTTGTGCTGCTAACTCGGACTAGTAGCAGGGGTCGCCGAGGCCCAGGTGATTAGGGTGCGTTGTGTGGACAACGGTGATAAATGTATTTCATCTCTGATAAACATTTTGAATAAATCTATTCACTTAAAATGTCCAATTTAACTGTTCAGAATAGAGGTTGAGTGGAATTTCAGTCGCAATACGAGAGCAAAATAATTCAAGGGCCGGTTCAGTTGCAGGTGGACCACCAAGTAAAAGCAGATTGACTATCCAACGAGACAGAAAAATCTATGGTAAATTAGATAAGAATGAAAAAGTGAAACTGTCACATCAGAAGACGATTCTTTTTTTCCCTCAATATATTGAATCAATTGAAGTCAGTACTTGAAAACACTTGCTTCGTTTGTTCCGTCGAATCGCCAAAACCAAAATTCAAGCGTTGAGTTGGTGCACTCAATGTGATCTACGCAAACAGGAACAAGTAATAGTATAGCCCAGTGAGAATATATATTAGATATTCTGGATGGTCCGAGAACACAATTTTCAGGTCATTCAAATTGTGGTATACCAGAAAAAAACAACTATACTTGTATGAATAAAGTAGACATTTAAGGGGCAATTTAAAGAGAAAATATTTCAACTCCATGTACATATCCAGCATATAACTTCCAACTAAAACAACATTCCGTCATACACTGCATAATAGATCCCCAATCTTGAGATATAAGAGACAGTATAAAAAGGAGTGCTATAGTCGTTAGGCCACGGCCAGTCATCTCTGTTAACTGTACAATAACTCATCTAAAATGAGAATATTTTATGAGTTAGCAAAGTGAATTTAGTTATTTGCAGAAGAATAACGTTTACCTTGTGACCGCAGACGCCTATTGCCCAGTCAGAGGCTCTACCTCCAGAAGCATGAACACAGTCGAAGAAATTGCCGCGACAATATCTGGAGAAGGATGTTACCCCCAACCAATTGGTGGCAGAAGGTGGTGGTGGGGGTGGTGGGGGAGGAGGTGGAGGAGGAGGAGGTGGTGGTGGTGGTGGTGGAGGCGGAAGAGGTACTGGAGGCCATCTTGAATATGAATTAGCATTAGGAGACATGAAATCAAACATCGAACGATATATTGCTAATCTCGTATCGAATGGTTCCGTTAAGAATGGTGCAGCCGCAGTGCTGGAGGTTGGCCATACGTTGTCGTTAAAAGTACAAAGGGACATTCGATTTCCACATGTGCCGACCGCGGAGGTACTAGATCGACCTCCAGATGAGAATACACATGAAAAGAATTGATCAGTGCAGGGTAACGAAAATCTAGTGACATTTTGCCAGTGAGTAACATTGATAACGGTTGAGTATCGATTCCATCTCGCGTCGTACGGGTCAGTGTATGCTGCAGTGTTATCGTTCGACAAAGGCCAGAAAGCGTTTTCAAATGTACAAATTCCCATCCGATTGCCACAACTTCCAACAGCAGCATTGCTAGATGATCCGCCCAAAACAGGTACACATTGATTCATCAAACTCCGGCACCGCGGAAGGAATGTTGTCAAAGTTAACCAGTTCCTAGCTGCCAACCCATTACTATAAGCGTTCCTGTAGATTTTTAATCTAGCACTCGAGTAAGAGGTCTGCCAAAAGAAGGTATTATCGGTACCATAAGGCCATCTGCCGTGCCTTGCTGTGCAAATGCTCATTCCGTGACCACATATCCCCACAGTGTGATCATAATTCACACCACCGTAATTGTTATCAACACATCGCCTAAATTCAGCTCTACAATCGGGCAAAAACTCCGTCACATCTAACCAAGCTGGAGATGCCATTGAATTCGAGTTTGTCAAAGCGTTTCGATAAATACTCAATCTTTGGGTAGCGTCGACTGATGAAGGTGAAGGTCTATCCACGCCGGTTGACCATGGCCAGCGAAGATTGCCCGAAAAGGTACAAAAAGCCATCTTGTTGCCGCATATTCCAACCGCAATATTGTAATCTACACCAGAACCATTGTTGTGAGACGTGTCGACACAAACTCTAAACTGTCGGATGCAGTAAGGATGAAAATTTCGAACTTCTTGCCACGACGACTGGCATAGTGTGGTCGTTATCAAGAGAGCTACGATAATAACCCACAAGATTCGGGTAGTGCTGTTGGCTAGATTAAGAATGGACGGTCCATTGTTTGTAAGAATCATTTCAGCTGCTTGCGGAGCTGAGGTGTTGGTGGAAGTCGCAACCGACTCGCAAGAAGAGGAGAGAATATGAAGCTGAATAAAATATTAAGAGATGCTATTTGATAACGGCGAGGGTCTTCTCCTCTGTTGCTACATTCAGTGAAGATAATTTGTAAACCTCCTTATATTGTTGCGGATAATCTTTGAGTGATTCGCAAATTGCATGCAGACCTATGCAGCTCATGCGCGACCGAGTCATCCTTGCGTGTACCCCCAGTTCGAAACTTCGAGACAATTCTTGATATTCGATTCTCGACCGCATTTCCTCGCTTCTATGATCTGTATAGTTCTACCATCGCCGTTTTTCGGATTCTTCACGTCAGTCTTCATATCGGAACCCACCAGCTGCAAAGAATATTTCTATACATTTTCATTCCGGCCGCTAAATATCTTTGGACACTCATAATCATTTATTTGTCATGGTGAAATCAGAACTGAGTGTATGAATCTATATATGCGGCAGGAGGCAAACCATTCATTCATAAACATTACATGATCATCCCGGGTTATCAATTTGTTCGCTTGGATAGATATACAGTTTACTATAACAATTAAGTATAAGATGAACTAAGGCACCTGTAATCATTGTTGCTT
This sequence comes from Paraphysoderma sedebokerense, assembly GCA_025602915.1. Lineage (NCBI taxonomy): Eukaryota > Fungi > Blastocladiomycota > Physodermatomycetes > Physodermatales > Physodermataceae > Paraphysoderma > Paraphysoderma sedebokerense. Next base: position 119,684 of record JAHLJZ010000016.1, read on the forward strand.
CAAAGAAAGACGGCGTTACGTTCTTATGCCTACACAATAAAGAGGGGATATCTCAACTAATCCTCCAGAGCCTCAGTACTCGGATGTCCACACTGTTGGCAGAGTCGCTGACCTTCATCCAGACCTCCAGTTGTTTACTGTGATTACCTCAGATCGGAGGCTCAAGAAACGCAGAAGGAACCATGCAAGGATATATTGATAAACAGTGTGCAAATATCAAAATACAGAGAAGTAACAAAATCAAAGTGGGTATAACAGATATCTGCATTTCCCCGTTCAAATCTCTAATTTTGACCTTACGTAGTCACTAACTAATATTCTCAGTTAAGGGAAGACTCGAATACTTTAGTACATCTACAGGAAAAACGGTGGGGGGAGAACCAGAAGTATGCAGTACCATTGACGACACATGTGCTATTAAGCTTCCATCCTTAAGGAGTACCCTTACCAATGTCGGTTATTCTTCTCCCTCCCGGAAAACCACCGGTAGTTCCGAGATTTAAGCCACTATTTTTCGGTACAATTGGCGGTGCTGCTACTGGTACTGCTGTTGTCGGTGGCCTTCTGGCTTGTCTCTTACCAAGACGGAATTCGCTCAGCTCGCCATCTTCGAAACCAGTCATACCGACATCGTGGTCATCCTGAACAGATAGTGCAACGTCAGATTCAACAGGGGCGCCATATACCGTCACCAATTGGGCAAGGAATAAGACAACCAAAAGAAATTTGATATCGAGTTTCATTTTGTGTAGGTTAGGTGGGGTTTGCTGTGCTAGAAGATGTAAGGGTAAAAGTGATCTTGTTGATCCTGTTTTGCTTTGGTCGAAATGACATTAGGATGTAGGGTCCCTTTATATGCACTTGTCCACTTCTGCAAATACGTCAACCACATTGTTAAGACTGTTTCGTCATTCACAATGGAAATAATAATAAGAATGTACTAAAGAGGATGACGGACCACAGCAACGAGCCGACGCTTTACCTATATGTAAATGTGAAGTAAAAAAGACAGTGAATGCCGCGTTTATAATCATTTCCCACAGATTTCAGGTAATCTTCGTGATATTTACGATATTTACGGGTTATTTACAAATTAGTGAATCAGTGGTTTATTGACGGCTCGTTGCTGTCGACAGATAATGACCAATAGCCGAAGGAATGCCATCACAATTGACAAACGCAACAATTATTCTAGTATTCTTTGATTCCATTGTTTCAAATGCCTACTGTATGCTTCCAATATGTTTCATTTGATCGTCACGAGTTAGAAAGCTCTATGAGTCAAATGACTTAAGCCTTTTGCCAATCATCGGTCAGTCGAGCCAACAGAGGAAATCAGAGAAGGAGGCCTGGATTCGCGTGATAGATGACTCGAATATTCCATTTCCTGCTGATCGAGGTCCAATGGTAGGCAACCATACGAGCACTTGTACTAAACAGAATAGACATGGATGTAGTATAGCAGGTACAACGAATATGATGAGTGCGATGTTTTTACTCGGTCTAAAGTAATCTCTCCAGCTTGTCCTCTAATTACAATTTCATATTACGGTCGCATCGTATCCATCAAAAGAATTTCGGCGTTCAGCTGATGGAATGATATCTAGGATATGTAAATTTAATGCTAGAATGTAAGTAATTTGGGAAGGAGAATCCATGGCTTCTCTTCATACTGTCGAGAACTAGAAAACAAAGATAAAATGATGCAACGGGGATGAAGCATCTTATGTATCTAATTGACGTTGGAATATTCGTCACTGAGCGTGAAATGCAGAGTGCTTTAATCGTGTATTAACAATGATGTCTTACATATAGTATAAACATAAATTATGGTAAAGCGGTGGATCCGTGTGAGATGATTTTAATACAATAATCAAGACAGTCGATGCAGAAGGCGCACCGGAGAGAACGAGGGAAGTCGGCGAACGGGGCGGCAAGCCACTTTGCTGTCCGTTCCGCCGAGGATGTTGAATTCAGTAAGATCAGTAGAAATACAGGTAAATTGGTGGTAAACTCCACTTGCACAGGTAGACTTTGGCTCCACAGGTAGACTTTTGGCTCACAGGTAGACGACCTCTTCCGCTATCGTACCTCTACCACACATTCATACACAGGACATATCGCACACACACTCTCTCTCAGTCGGCACTCTGATGTCCAGCAATGATAGCAGCACTATGGCACTCGCCGTCACTCCACAGCAGCAGCACTCGCATCCCCCCGTCCTCCATCACAGAGTCGCCTCCACCATATCCAGAGTGTCAACCGCAACCCGCTTCTCCCTCAGATGCTCTGCCCTGGTCATCGAAGCTTTCTTTGAAACCGCAAAGGTTTGTCCTGCATTCATCATCCCCTGTTGTTTGCCAACTTCCTTCCAGTGCACTAATCTTCCTAAAATAGTATTCAACGTCTGCTTCCCTCTCCATCGGTCGCAACATTTTGATCTCGGCCCTCAGTTCCGCCCGAAACATAAACTTGTTGAAAAATTCTAGATCTGTGCAAGAACAGTATGTCAATTTACTTTTTCGTTAAATTCTCCACCATCTGTCAATCGCTTGCCGCAAGTCTCACTCTTTTTCACTCTTCTACAAATTCAGTGTCAACGAGTCTCCGTACGAAACTATTCTTGACCGATATACAAATCTGGGCATATACTTCGTCCACCATAGTTTTACCCTCGCCGAGCTCTTTTCCTTGACAACATTTCATTTGACAAGTTCAACGATAAAATTCTCATTAAAAGCTGCAGAAGAAACAGTTCGAGTCATTGATGGACTTTTCGGCTCCACCGAAACATCTAGAGCTTTATCAGCGATTGTTGAAATCGTCAAAAGAGAACTCTACGAAGAACATGAAGGATTCTTGCACAATCATACTTCAAAGTTATCTCTCCTTGGGGGTGTCACAAAAGCTATTACTGCTTTTGCTTGTCTACAGAAAAGGACTCGTCGAAGGCAACATCAGAGGCTGCAATTGGAACCTATCGCAGAATACACTGTGTCGTACGATCAAGTCAGGAGTGGGGACCCAATGAACGATGTCGATGATGATCTATTCATGATGAACGAAAATGAACAAGACGAATACGGCCGAGAATTTGTGGAAGAAGTAGAAGGAATGCTGAACAAATACAAGGACGCTATGAACGACTCGGCCGCAGCTCTGCATTTGGAAGAGCTGAAGATTCTAGGGAAGGATACAGAAATACGCAATTTACAAAACAGCTATCCTTCCGAAGAAACCGTTACAATCGATTCCGTCGAAGAATTACCTCTAAAAGAAGCCGAGTCTTCATCATCTGCTTCTTGTCCTTTCCCTACTCCGCCAGCAGAAGATAAGCCTACAGTTCTGAAACCTCTCCCACCGACGCCTGCAGCCTCCAAATCTAGCCCTCTAGAGCGCTTCAAAAAAAGTCACACTTTGCACCGTAAACTGCGTCATCACGACTTCAAGCACTTCTCACATTCTCCTCATCATCATCGCCATCAACACTCTTCACACAAGCCGACTGTGTCGCAGCCAAAACATATTTATCCCCGACAGCCTCTTTCTGCAAATCTTGCTCGATTCGTTAAATTTGCGACGGGAGCTTACGGCAAACGTTTTATGCGTATATTTGGAATCGGTCGTCATGTACCATCAGTGATCGGAGACATCCATCATGCAAACCACCACTCATTTGCTGGCCATACAGATATTCCAGTGCACTGCATCCTTTTATCTTCCTTCCAACCTCCATCCCCGTCGTCATTTTTGTTTGAATCATATCTAGCATCTTCCGGCATCTCAGGCCAATCAAACGGTGGACCAACAAACTTTTTCAATTCGTCAATTCACAAAATCACTACCAAAGCACCGAAAATATCGCCATTAGTCCACTACCTCGCTGTTGATCACAAGTCGAGAGCGATTGTGTTAACGCTTCGCGGCACCCTCGGCTTATCCGACGTCCTGACAGACTTGACGTGCGACTATGCTGACATTGAAGTTTTCGTTCCCAAGGTTGACGAAGATGGGAAAGTGGTAGGAAAGAGGAGAAGAATATTCCAATGTCACGAAGGAATGCTCAAACAGGCTCAGATGATGGCTAATGAAATTGGGCGATACGTCAAACGAGCGTTAGAAGAGTATGATGAATACGGCCTCTTATTATGGTACACTGTCACATTGTTCATTCTTGCGCTTTCTCTTACATCTCTGTCGTCGCATATATCTGACTCAACCTCTCGCTTGTCTTAGTGGACACTCCCTTGGTGGTGCCGTGGCTTCATTACTGGCTTTACTTTGGTCTGATCGCTTCAACGATCCCGAAGATTCAGTTTCAGATTCCTTTGTTGATTTAGCTAGCGAGAACGAGTTAATTGACGAAGACGTGTTCCTTGATGCGCAACTACATAGAATTAGTGCCAGTAGTGGATTGCCTAAAGGCAGACCATTACATTGCTATGCGTTCGTATTCTTTTATCTTCTCTGCTGATACCCTGGCCGATTTTGTTTCCTTTCTGATCCTTAACATTCGTGATGCCTCCTTTGTGTCTTCCTTCCATAGTTTTGGATCTCCGTCTGTTATCTCCCATGAACTGTCTCAATTGTCCTCTACCCTGGTTACAACTGTTATCCATGGAATGGATCTTGTTCCCTCCCTGTCACTTGGTCTCGTCAAAGATTTAAAATTAATTGCGAAAACCTTAACTGATGAACGCAACAAAGGCGTCGCAGAAAAAGTCATCACCAAAGTACTCGGTCTCGACGGCCACGAACAATCTTCGAATCCTTCGACCGCAGAAACGGAAATTGACCCCGAATATTACTGGAACAACAGCGCTTCCATGGATTCATTAGAAGAGGACTGGTTTTGGTCCTTAATTCAAACTCTTAGAGCCGAATGCACTTCTGAAAAACTATACCCAGCCGGCAGTATTTATTGGGTTCGGGACAACAACTTCACGAAACGTACCTACATCACCACCTCCTCCAATTCCTCTCCCATCTCACCCCCACTTTCACCCACTTCTTCCGCTATCGTTCCCGTTTCGTCAAACCAGAAACCCCAAAAATCATCTTTCCTTCCCTCCTTCCCAACTCTCCCCTCTATGCCATTCCTGTCCTCCTCGTTATCCCCATCCAGAGCTTCCACATCCACCGCTATGATTCAACCGTCCCCACCCAACACTGTTATCCAAGAAAAAGTATACATGCACGTGTCCCTCGATTTAGTCACGGATGTTGCGTCGTTAACCGGGGAACTCAAATTCTCTAGAACAATGTTCACAGATCACGCTCCCAGGTTTTACGAAGACGCATTAAAAGGTGTGGAAGTTGGGGTGGCGGGTGGTGGCGTTGTTTAAATTCATTAAATATATAACCTCACTGAATATGTAACTCTATACATTTTCTGCACTTAAATATCATAGTTTACAGTTTTGGTACTTTATCCGGTACTTGTTTGTCCTCTTTTTTCTCAATTTCTTTTGTATTTGGATCTTCTGGTTTCACACCGATAGCGGTTATTGCAACATGTATTATACATATAACATAATGAATTCTCGAATAAATCGTCAAATAGCATAATTAATTGTAATTCCCCCTTCACGAATGATTGTCTTTAATGCCCAACCTCCGTTGACTGGTTTCTTGGTTAGCTGCCAAACCTTCACCCTTTACTCCATGCAACAGCATGTAACCCCTAAAAACATCATGTAACCCCTAAAACCTGAACAATCTATTCAAAGAAATCAAAACGCGACGGTACACCGCCTAGACAATCGAACCCGGTTTTGTTATGTTCGGTGTACTCGCACTTGGAAAAACGGGGCATTCACGCTCCCTCTCCTGACGTTTTATTTGTAATATATGCAACTCAATAGTTTTGTTACAGTCTTTTGATTTGCATTCAGATGTTCAACCAGGAATGGATTGTCTGTATTCTGAGGTTTCAGATTTTGGGTTTCCAGTTTCGGCGACGGCGGTTTGAAGATTGGGTATTTAAACTGGTTCTGGGGAGTAGTTTTGTGTTCGGGGCCCTCAAAAAACCAGAAAGAAAAGAGAAAGAGAAATACAGAATAGTGTTTGGTTAACGTTCGAACTTAGTTTTCGAAGTTGAAATATTTATTTTGAACGGGATATTCTATAGTTCAACCAAATTTATTGGATTCGTTACAATTCACAATTTATTCTGAATCATCAAGCTGCCGAAAATGGTAGACACCAAATCGAATTTTCTCAAGTCTCAACTTCGACATTCGTACATCTCTTCAATAATAATACTCTACACTTTAACCATTTCATTAATCACCTCTACCACCTCAACAATTCTTACAACGCCTTTACAAAATTCTATATCGGGTTCAAAACAATCAATTAACCGTGTACCACGTACTTTACCATTCAGTATTCCACATTCTATAAAACCGTCGCCAAGATCATCAGATTTTCGGAATGTAAATCCAAAAGTTATCGATTCTCCGGGTTCAGTTGATTCTCGGTCTCGCTTTGGTTCTTTCGAGTCACAGGAACTAGAGAACCGTAGAGCAGTGGATAAAATTGTACAGAATAGAGTAGCAAAAGGTCATACTGTCTTGGTGCAAAGTGAGTTAGAAGAGGAAGGTAAATTCGAGAAAAATGGCGGTAAAAGTAAAAGTCAGTCAGGGAAGATAGTGGCTGAACGATACGTGGTTTCGTTTAGACAGTTTATCAGTAAATCGGAATGTATGTTATTATCTTATGTCTTCAAAATTGAAAATGAAGTCGTATTAATTTATTTTATTTGATTTTGTAGTTTTGAATCATATAGAAAGGGTTAAGCAATTAATACGCGAAGAAATTATGAAAGGAATTAAAAGTATTGATGGTGAAATACCTAGAATTACAAAAATTATGATGTTCGATCCTACTGAACGATTGCCTGAAGGTATGGTTGTTTTTTCAAAAGGATAACAGCGAAATGAAATTCTCAAATAATGGATATTGGATAGGTTTTCATACATATATTGCCCTTCTTACGAATACCATCATCGAGAAAATTTCCGCTGTTTCCGGAATTCATATACTCAAAGACTTCAACATAAAACTTTCACTCGGTTCCTTGGATCCTACGGTTTCCAATCAACCCAATTTTTCACCTCTCGTACACGCAATTTCTAAACGATCTCCGATCTTGTCCGATGACTTTGATCCAAATCAAGCTTATGTAGGATTAGCAAGACAGAAGGTAGCCACCGAAAGTAGGTTGGGTAACTGGGGTTTAGATCGAATTGATCAACCATCGTTCAAAAGAGATGGATGGTATCATTATCATCCATCAGGTGGTGAAGGTGTTAGAGTTGTTGTAATGGATAGTGGTATCACTCCCCATCGAGATTTCGAAGATCGATTACTCCCATCCAGATCATTTATCCAAGATAACAACATTCAAGATGATTCAAATACATCTGGCCACGGCACTTTTGTAGCATCCTTTATCGGATCTTCTAAAACTGGGGTAGCAAAAAAAGCCAATTTGCAAAGTTTCACCATCGTAGACGGCTTTGAAGCCAAGTATTCGCGTATCTTGATTGCCATGTATGTGTTATCAGATGATGTCGTTACCAGCCGTAAAAGAAAAAAAGAGAAAATAGTAGTGAATATGTCTTTTGGATTCCCCAAAGCAACCGCGACTGCGTTTGATCTTAAAAAGGGAATGTACGAGATCGAGTCACTCGCTGTACGTTTCTTTCATATAAAATGAAATCTGTTTTTTTTTTAGATATTGACTGGTTTTGCCTTTCTCAACATTTAGGTCCGAATGGTAGAAGTAGGCGCAATCTTGGTGAAATCCGCTGGTAATTCAGGCGCCGACGAATGTGATATGGTATTAAATAGAGTACCAGAGATTATCAATGTTGGGGCCATCAACATGGACGACCAAAGATGGGAATTTTCCAACTATGGCGACTGTGTGGATATTTATGCGTTAGTTATTTCTTTTGTTCCTGTATCTGGAATCTTCGTAATGCGAAACAACATAGACTGACGCTTTCTGTGATCTTGCATTATTAGTCCCGGTCATAGAGTATTAGGTTTTGATCCCGATTTAAATGTTTACCATCATGGATCGGGAACTTCTTTCGCAGCTCCACATGTCGCTGGAGTGATCGCACTATATTTATCTTCTGAATTCTTTGATGAAGTTCCAATGGGCAAATTGGCGGCGATAGTAAAAGAGCAGTTAATCAAGAATGCGTGGATTTTGCCCACGCGAATTGATTCTTTTCAAGGAACGTTTCCGAGAGTAGTGAATGCGATACCAAAGTTTCTATACCAAAGACTATAACGTATTTATGATATATCTGCAGGGATAATTTAAAATCCCAATGATGAAGATGACTCGTAGAACGAATTGCATTTGGGGCTCCGTTTAAATTGAATAAAACTCCTATATATGCGCAGTTCCGGCTACCCATCGCTTTGGCGCCACTTCTCGCGTTGAGGTCACGTCATGCGTCCATGGTCTGGAGGAACGTATCCGGAAAAGATAGCGGAAATAAAATAACTTATTTATCTAATCATTCTAATAACATTGACATTGTACAGATGGAATCAATTATTGCTTTACTTATTGTTCCGAAATGAAAATTTCATCTGATTTTTCTTGGCGGCGACGAGCGAGAGGCCAAGTCTTCATAGAGAAAAACAGATCACCAGTTTTGCCAATATATATATAATCCCTGAAGTGCAATATTCATCACAGGTTCACTTCAAATTGTCGAGGCACATTTGTCTCCAACAGCTCTGTCCTGTTTGCAATGTAACAGATCGTCTCAATCCGCTGTGCGGATTGATAATTGAACGCAACGGTGCATTGTTCAAGTTACAAGTGGTTTTAATCGTCATTTTGTTTCGGTTTAGAATTGTGCACCCTAGGTAGGGGTGATGTAAGAATTAAAGGGATGAAGTATGGTGTTATTGCTATTTGAGAAGTTTCAAGTTTCGGGTACATCTTTACAATTTTATATACATTTTTTCCTTTATCTCTGCTTACGATCGAGGCAAAAGAAAAGAGAGATTGCAGTCTTCATCCGCCTGTTATTTGATACCTCGTAGTTCAGACTATTCTTCAAAATACAGAAGAATAGTTTATTCTAGAAGAAACAGCGATTTGAGAACGGTTCATCGTAATGGTGCAAAGTTTTGAATCCACCTCGATCGGGGCAAAGTCCCAATCATTTCGAATACCATATTTTTCATTCGTACTACTCTACGCCTTCATAGCTACAAGCATCAAATCCACAACAGCGACGATTCTTACGTCCCAAATTCACAATTCCGTTTCGGCGAGTTCCGTATCACCAGGTAGCAGCATAGCCCGCCCATCCCAATTCACAGTTCCACAATCCGCTCGGCCACCTCTCAGATCGTCAAATTCAAAAAGTAGAACATCGAGCGTTATTGAGACCCCTTTCTCTGTGGGTTCGCGAGCTCGTTCTGTGACATTTGAAGAGCCAGGAAGAACAAAAATAACAGTCGATAAGTTAATACATAATCGGGCGGTAAAAAGCAGACATGGTTTGGTTCAAAATGAGTTGAGAAGCGAAGGACGATCTGCAAAAAATGATTTTCGAGGAGGAGGTCAAATAGGAAAAATGGTGGCAGAGCGATATGTGGTGTCGTTCAGACGGTTTATAACCAAAGTTGAGTGTATGTATTCCGTTTTTGGTAGTTTCACTGGTTTTGTTTTGAGGGCCTAACCCAATAACTAATAACCGTGATTATCTGGTTTTGGTAGTTCGAAGTCATATAGAGCGAGTTAAACAATTAATACGGGATGAAATTATGACAAAAGGTATCAGGAGTATTGATGGCGAAATGCCCAGAATTACAGATATCATGATCCACGATCCGTCACCGCGGTTACCAGAAGGTACCACTTTTTTATCTGTATTACGGTAAAACGATCAGCAACATAACAAATTCACTTTGTATGGTAGGGTTTCATACATATATTGCACTACTCACGAGTACCATAATCGAGAAAATTTCGACTATTAGCGGAATTCATGTATTGAAAGATTTTGATATAAAGCTTTCCTTCGGTTCGATCAATCCTACATTTCCCATGAACCCACTCACACATTCAATCTCAAAAAGAGCTGCCCCCTCGTCTACACAGAATACACCAAGTCTGGGTTATGCGGGGTTGCTAAATCAGCGCCTCTCAATGAAAATTTTGTCGGATAACTGGGGGTTAGACCGTATAGATCAGCGATCTTCTATAAGAGATGGATGGTACCATTTCCACAAATCCTCTGGAGATGGCGTCAGAGTGGTTGTCATGGATAGGTACGATTCTGCAACTTGTGGACGAATTACATGTCCAGCTTACTTTTATTTCTGACATTGAACTAATCAAATTACTATCGTCTGCTGCCTTCCATTCGAAAATTAGCGGTATTGAACCCCATCCGCACTTTGAAGATCGGGTACTCCCACCTGTGTCCTTTGTGGAAGACTCCGAAAATTCAACTACTTCAAGCCACGGAACAATTATTGCATCAATTGTAGGATCTTCAAAAACAGGGGTTGCGAAGAAAGCTAAATTACAAAGTTACACCCTTGTGAATGGAAACGTCATTAGCTATGCCCAGATTTTGCGTGGAATGAATGCACTATCGAATGATGTTATCACCAGCCGAAAAAGTGGCAAGGAAAAGGTTGTAGTCAATTTGTCTTTTGGGTTCACCAAGACATCCGCGGCATTTGACCTTGAGATCGGATTATATAATATCGAATCTCTAGCGGTAAGTGTCAATGATATGCATTGATGTCAAGCGTTTCCAAAATTAACATTTTGCCCATCTCAATCATCCAGATTGTAATGGTCGAAAACGGCGCAGTCTTGGTCAAATCTGCCGGTAATTCCGGATCCGATGAGTGTGATATGGTGCTGAATAGAGTACCAGAAATTATCCATGTTGGCGCGATCACAATGGATGATCGAAAATTAGAAGAATCAAATTACGGTAGTTGTGTAGATGTCTTTGCGTTCGTATATTCATCCATTTCTTCTTGTTTCTCCATTCATTCATTATTGACTGATAGTATCATATATCTCATTTATTGCTTTCCTCCTGTTTTACGTTGGCTATATAGACCGGGACATCATGTATTAGGCTATGATCCAGAGTTAAACGGTTACCATCCCGGATCGGGAACTTCTTTTGCAGCACCCCATGTCGCTGGCGTGATCGCTTTATATTTATCATCCGGCCATTTTGATAATGTTTCAGACGAAAATTTGGCAGCCGTTATAAAGGAAACTTTAATTAGAAATGCTTGGACTTTACATGGCGGAGACTTGGCAGGGATTGAATCATTCGAAGGAACGTTCCCGAGAATAGTGAATTCGGTGCCAAAATTTATGTATGAAGGCTGATGTTAGATACGATTTGATAGGAACATCTTCTAATCCCAGTAATAGACTGAAAGTTGAAAATAATCTCAGTAAATGTTGAACATATGTGCTACATATATTGGCGTCGTTGTCCCAATCATAAAACAAGTAGCAGGAGCCCGAAACATTCAGAGAAGAGCATTGTTGGTCTATTAAAAGACTACATTGGGAACAATCGATTTTCTTTGATTACATTGACGCATGACTTAATTTACAAATATATAAATAGCTATCTCCTTTGTTTCTTGTCCGTTGTCGACGGCAAGGAATTCAAAATTCGAGGAACGGATGATTGAAAACTAGTTAAAGCTTCTTCTCCTATATGATCCAATTTCCATGCATTATCCCTTATTTCCTGTCGGAGAATGTCGGCCCGTTCTTCTGAAGCAATGTGATCGAAATTCCCTGTCGCGAGGAAGATAGCGATAGTTCCAGTGACAAATGCTGGAAGCGAAGCAAGTTATTATCCTCTTTTAAATTCTGTCGAATGAGAACAAAGTAAAATAACTCACGAGCAGCAAACGACGTTCCATCGCCAAGTTCAAATTTCTTCCGAAGAGAATTATACCCTAGGACGTTTTCGCCTGGACTGAATATCCTAGTGAGTTTGGGACCTAAAGATATACAATGCGTAATTTTAAGCATTGTACGTACGCAAATATGTCTATGCATGTCCCGTAGTTTGACATTTTTATCTTCTTGTCATTTTCATCTATCGCTCCAACCTTGATCACCTCAGGGATGCGCATAATCAATTGATCACACCCATCGACGTTGTTATTACCGGCAGCTTGTACCAAGATAGCTCCATCTTCAATCATTCTTAGCTAAAAGTCTGCGTTAGTTTCGTTCGACTTTTTCGTTGTTCTAATTACAATGAACGACCATTACCAGTAAAAATTCTACCTCATGAAGTGGTGAATTCTCTTCCACCTTTTCGTCAATACCGAAGGACATGTTTATCACTACATCCTCTCCTCTGCGGCGAAATATCGAGACATCGCTGGAAAGCGTATATAACGAAGAAATCAATTCGGAATGCCACGACGACGAGGATGCTCCGATCATTTTATACGACTGTAATATAACTTTTTTTGCAACACCAACTTTTGCAGAGCCAATCAGAGATGCTACAAAACTTCCGTGGCCTAATTCATCATCGTCTCGTTCTCCTTCGACGAAATTTTTTCCAGGCAGGACACGAGATTGGAAGTCAAAATGAGGGGTGATTCCACTGCAAATCACTCAGTTAGTTTATTTCTACTTCTACGCAAACTAATGATGTCTCCGACTATACCTATCCAGTACGATGGCACGAACGGAATCCCCGGCAGCCGAATGATACTTGTATACTCCATCACGCCCGGATGGCTGATCAATTCGATCCAAACCCCAATTCGACTCCGTTAAGTTGAGAGAGAGCTGCTGCTTTTCAAGAGTGTGGGCAGATTCAACGACATTTCTTCGATATAGCACCCGATGCCGCTTGAAACTTTTGTCGGAAGTTAAGTTACCTAAATTGTATTTAATTTTATAATCTAGCACAATGTGAATACCGGGCAGATTTTGGAGGGTTTCGATAATAGTTTGTGTTAGAACTGCAATATAACCTCGAAAGCCTAATACCGAATTCCGTCAATTATATGCACGTCAAAATGAATGCCTTGTCGTCATACCGTTTGGTAAACGTTTCGAGGGACCGAGATTAAATATGTTCTTTAATTTGGGGGATTCGCCCTCGACTGATTTTGCACCTTTTTGTATCTCTGCAGCTATGAGAGCCTGAAGTATTGATATGTGTTGTTGAACTATTAAGATGTTAAAACGGCTTCAGCTTGATGGTTGGGCAAAAAAAGTGATTGACGTACACTCCATTTTGGAAATTCTTCTCCTAAACGTGACCACATATCTTTCGGCAATAATTTTTAGTATACCTCCTTTTTTATAGCTTATACGTTTCTGCTGATTCCCCGATGCAATAGTTCCATCATCGTTCGCAGAAGTTATGAGATTTAACGGTGGGCGATTAATCGCAAGATTCCTGAAGGGGGTCTCTGAATCTTTCAATCGATCTTTATGTTCTTGGTGATCAACCATACCTAAGGGTGATCCCAAACCGGCATTCTGAAGTCTTACATTGGGGCGGCCAAGCGGGATAGTGATTGAAGGGTGATTCCGATGGGGAAAACTTCTAACTCTGGGAGGATTGTCAGCCGACGAGACTGGTGGAGTCACTGAAATGGGAAGAACGGCGAAACCCTTCGCTGAATAAATAAGGGCCAACGCCAAGACATGAACAACATTCCAATACATTTGAGCAAGAAATGGATGCTCTTAATTCTTAACTTCTCGAGGAAGGCAGCATGATATTTATTTCTGATCCCATGATGAGTTGAAACGATGAAACTTTTCGATTGAATGGAGCCGTTGCGTTTTGTGACGAAACGCGAAAGCGCGCGGACTGCGGAGTGAGTTCAAATAGATATTTTGATTTATTTACAATGTTTGTTACATAAAACTTGGTACGGAATTTAATATCTTGGGAATCTGACCGTTATATGTATCTAAAATCTCCTGGTTGACATCCCAAGCCTCGTCTATTAAAGTTTGCTTAACCGCTTCTGCTAAGTTATTTGCATCAACATGTGCAAAATGCCCAGTTGACAAATAAAGGGCGACCACTCCAGCGACATGAGCTGGAAGTCCCCGAGATAGTGTTAATGTTATTGGACGCCTACGCACAATGAAATGAGTGACTTACGAGTTGCATACGACGTGCCGGAGGCTAAAACAAATTCACCTTGATTTGGATTGTAGCCGAGAACGCGATGACCGGGTCTATTTCCGCGTACAGTGTCAATATTCTTGATGCTTCATCTGTGAATAGATAGAGAACATACGCATAAATATCGACGCATTCCCCAAAATTCGAATTCTCCCATTTTCTATCGGAATTATAGCTCATGGCACCGACATGGATGATTTCTGGTATACGGTACAATGCATGATGGCATGCGTTGACATTATCGTTCCCAGCTGCCTGTACAACAACTGCACCAACTTCAATCAATTTTTTCTACGGATGTGTTAAGTGAGTAAGGGTATGGGTTACAGTCTCTAAACTGAAAACGGTAAAACCAAAGTATACCAATAATAGCTCCAATTCTAAATCATTGCCAATATTACCGCCATTTTGAACGTTGAATCCCAGAGCAATATTTATCACAATATTTTCACCGCTTATTCTCTTCCTCTCCTTGACGTCCAAAGACAATTGAAATATCGCTTCCAAAACGTTGGAATATTGGGCTTTGCCATTTTCATTCATTATTTGATATACCTGAACATTTACTTTTTTAGCGACGCCAACTTCTCTTGATGCGATGAGTGAAGCAGCGAAACTTCCATGGCCTAAAATATCTCGATTTTCGTTTGCTCCTTCGACGAAACTTTTCCCGGGAAGAACTCTATCTTTGAAATCGTCGTGAGGAACTAATCCACTGGGTAATCGGATTTTCAATTCGTATCAATATATTATTTCTGCAACAAGACCAAGAAGGAGGATGATCTACCTGTCAACAAGGATCACAGTCACATTTTCACCCGCAGAGGGATGGTAAAGGTACAACCCATCGCGGGCGGAAGAGGCCTGGTCGATCCGATCCAACCCCCAATTTCCGTACTCAAAATCGGTTTCAATGTTTTGAGACGTTAATTTCCGCCTTAAGTTTGCGCCAATGTCATTGACAAAACGTCGGTGAAGACCTGCTGATTTTGTACGTTTGTGTTGTTGCCCAATGGTGAGAGTCACTGAATAATCTCGAACAATTCGAATGCCCTGAAGACCGGAAATTTCTTTGACGACTGTTTCCGTAAGGACAGCAATATATGCGCGGAAACCTGCGAAATATTCTAAATGTTAATAACACCGCAATATCATGTTATTTTGAACATGAACTTGCCTTTGGGGAGCCTGGCAGAGGCCTCGTGCATCATGACTTTGGCCACTCTTGGCAAATCCCCAGAAATGGACGTCGTCGCATCCTTCAATTCCCTTTCAATTAAATACTTTACAGCTGCAATATGTTCTAAAACTGAAATTATTGGAATGAATAAGATTTACTTGTTCGTGGTATCAAGTTAAAACTTACATTTGTCTCGTGATATTGCTCGTCGAAACGAAACAACATATTTGTCGGTCACTTTTGTTTTTTTCCCTGACAAATTATTCATTGAAAGCCTGTGGCCAGAGCTGTGCCCTGCAGTTGGAGAATCTAAGGTGTCCACCGATCCAAGCGCCAAAGACGGCCGAACCTGCACTAGAGGAGGGACATCTTTCGGGTCTATGCTGGAGAATGACCTAGGTTGACTGACAATTCGAGGGCGATTCTGCACAATCAATTTATGGTCTAAATGCGCCGGCGGATTTTGGTGCCTTGGAGTCGAAATCGAATGGGACGGACCATTAAAAAGGATGCTCGAAGCGACAATGGGACCCGCCTCGGTGTTAAGGGCGGCCGAGAAAAGTAGTACCGACAAAAATTTGAATCGCATTTCTCTAAAGCTGTGCTAACAGATTGTCTAACAAAGTTTTTTTTGCCTTGGAGATGAGTTTGTAAATTTATCTTTGCGTTGCGTGCACAAGGCTAGCGTGTAGATTGCCAAACTGGCGTGGTGTAGAGAAACGAAACGCGGATACCGTTATCCACCGTGATTCTTTCGAAGTACCCCGAAACAGGTGTTTTATTGTTTGGTGTTTCAATCCCTCTACATCTTATTCATAAGTTGTGGGATTTAATGCTCGAAATAGAAGGAAAGCGAAGGCCAGCCGGTATCCTTGCGGCGCCGTCCAAAATACCGGATTCGCAGCATAATCATTTTCATGGCCTTCAGTTCGACACTATCAAAACCTCAAAAATCAAAATAAACAAATATCAATCTATTATGAGCAAGTTTGAGTTCGAAGAGAAAGTTTTAGAACCGCTGCGTGAGTTGGAAGGCACTGAAAAATTGGTTCACATATTTATTAAAATATTTGGTAAACTCTGATTCAATGACTACTTGAGACGCGTGCTTGCCTCATTTTAATCTGCATGGTTATCACTTGATTTAATGCTTAGACGTCTTTTCAACAGTACTGAATGAGAATTTATTCGAACTGCTGAGATCGCACAATCAATGTAAAAAACAGCAGCGCAAAGAGCACCGCCATAGTGTTAAACTCGCTATGCCTCGACTGTATTGGCATCATAGCCTCCATACTAACCATTGAAGACAAAGCAGAGCTGATGTTGAAGAGTATATCTGTTGCGAAGCAAGCAAAATGCACAATTCACATCCAGGTTGACGACATTATCAATCTTGAAGACTTTCTGCGTCGCAAGATATTGCGTGAGATTAGGTTTATTGAAACAAGTTTCAGCATTCATTCTCCCGTTTCGAATCGAGTGAGCGCGTATTGTGCGGAGACTGTTGGAGATCAGAATGCAATTTAATCGTCTCGGGTTGTCCGCAGAAAATAAAAAAAAGAGAAGCAGCCACTTCAAAAAATACACATTAAAATAGATAGAGATAGTACGGATTCATTACCAACGATGGGAATATCTCCATTGATTGTGTTATTAATATGTGTCACCGCTGCCATCGCTCCTCTTCCTCCGAGCTCGGCCCTGAACCCTGGATTATCGGCAAATCCACAAATCCCTTCAGGCCACCTCGCTAAATCAAACCCGCTAGTCTCATTTTCATCCAGAGTACATCCTGCATCAATTTCTAGGCATCATCGTTTGCCTTTAGCAGCTAGCTTAAATTCTGAATCTCCTAATCAAAATCGACAAAATGAAGTGATTCGCATTACCCATCCGACAGAGTTTGACAAACACAGATCGACCTTGTCTGACGACGACGAAGGACCAATCATAGGTCCACCGGTTGCAGTTGGAAATAGCATACCCCCGAATGATCTGAAAATGAAGGCAGAAAGATTCTTTGTAACTTTCAGGAGAAAGATATCTAAATTGGAATGTAAGGAATTCATGTGTGGTATCGGTCAATTTGAAAGATGTTCTTACCCTTGAATTTCCAGTCTGGAATCATATTCGAAAGGTCAAATCACTGTGTCTTCAGGAAATTAAAAGAGGCACTCACGGATTCAACGGTGAATTACCCCGGATAATAGATATATTGGAATTCCAGCCTTCACAGAAACTTCCTGAGGGTAAATACAGCTTTTTGTATCTTGCAGCCGTGAAGACGATAGCATTCGTTTAACTCAATCCACTTAAGGAATTCACGCATACGTCGCAGTTCTTTCGATTACAGTGCTCCAAGAAATCATCAAAACATGGGGAGTGCGCATTGTGCGGGACTATCCCGTCAGTCTAGATATTGCGGAACAAACTTCTGCATCGCGGATGAAGAAGGAAGCCTTAAGACTCAAAAGAAGAGCTATAGATGAAGGCGAACCTGAGGTGGTTTCTCCACTAATTCAGCAGAGTATCGGTACTGACAAAACAAAGGGGAACTGGGGCATTGATAGAATAGACCAGCCAAGCAACATCAGAGACGGATATTTTAACTACTATCCAGCAGCCGGACAGGACGTTCGAGTGTTTGTGTTGGACAGGTGAACCGCTTTTCGTGATTTTTGGAATAACGCTTTCACTAACAGCAACACATCACAGCGGGATCAATCCATCTTCCTCCTTCGAAGATCGGCTGCAAAAGAGTAAAAACTACATATATCAGGAGAATGATAGGGATTACATTGAACATGGTACATTTGTTGCGTCCCTTATTGGATCCGTAGAATTTGGTGTCGCCAAGAATGTCATATTACACCCATATAAATTCATTCAGAATTCGCAGTCCACATGGTTCACCGAAATCATGAGAGGAATGTATCACGCCACCAAAGACATCGATGAATTGATAAAGAAGAATCAGAATGAAAAGATCATCGTGCATATTCCTTTCGCGCACGATTTCAAGGATCAGGTCGTATTCCCACCACAAACGGGGGCTGAAGATTCGAAAAGACATGAGATTGAATTATTAGCTGTATGTTAAACTTCCGAATTACAGTTATATTAGGCACATGACTAATGTTGTAAGTACTTTCATAGTTAAAAATGACCGAATCAGGAGCCACGGTAATTCAGGCAATTGGTAATCGGCGACAAAATCCTTGTCGGTATACACTTACCCGCCTAGATGAAGTCATTAAAGTTGCGGCAGTAGACGATAAAGATTGGTTATGGGAAAACTCAAATATCGGGAAGTGTGCTTCACTTTTGGCGTATGTATCTGAGCACTATTCATCAGACGATCAAAATTAAACTTTAGTCTAATATTTTTACCAACAAAATTCAGACCAGGTGTCGACGTTCTGGGATTCGGGACGTCAGCTAAGAAGGCTGGTATTCGATCGAGCACCGCATTTGGGTCAGGTAAGTTATTTGTTACCTTTGATGAGTCACTTGATAGAAACTAATAAGGGATTGCAATAGCTCACGCAGCAGGGGTCGCGGCTTTATACCTATCTCACCCTCGATTTGCTTCTATACCTGCAAAAGATTTGCCGGACATCCTCAAGAAAGAATTAGTAGCCAACGCATGGAAGATACCCAACGGTGATTTGCTAGCTCATGCGTCATTCATTCGGCAAGAAAGCGTGAAAACCCCCGGAATAGTTAATGCTCTACCGCAGTTCATGCAATAGTCAAATAGAGCCACTTCTTTCATATGTACTCTAATATTAATGTAATGATATCTCTTACTTTTGAATAATACGTTATTTGCATATGGACAGAAAGCTACAGCAGCTGTGGAAAATTATGATGTACGGAATAAGCCAGTGACAAGGGATCTCACATTCAACCATTCTTTTCCCATTAATCCTCCTGATCCTGCGCTACCACTTGTTTGGACACCCCAATTGGATACCAAACTCAGAACCCCTTTGACTGAACCACTAGCAAAATTTACATTAACATCCCGCCCTCGTTCAACTAAACAGCCTCTAATACATTTCAACACTGTTTCTGCTCGTTTCATTAGAGTGGTAGAATCCACGTGTTCGATTGCCGTGTCAGGGAGAAGATATATCGGAATCGTCAGATTCAACGAGGGTGATGGCGACTGCGTAGTGAGGATGGTACGAAGAGCGAAAAGCACAGGAGATGATGAAGGAAGGTCGGATTTTTTATGGTAATCTGTATCGATTACTACGTGGTATAATATATGAAGGAGAGGAAGGGTCGAGTGTCGTGTTATGAATATATCACCTGATAATATTTTAGACAAAAAATTCAGAAGAAGTCATGAATCAGCATCTTGAAAGATGACGTACCTTCTTCCACTATTGGCACGCCTTTCGAATCTTTAGGTAGGTGTTTCTCAATATTATCGAATTGTGCATCCAAGTCCTCAAAATGGAATTCAGTCGATTTAGCACAACAATCATGTAATGCTTCAAATTATCAGTTAGTATAGGAATTCAAAGGCTAAGTTTGATGAAAATAATAAGCAAACCCACCTTTGTTACCGACCCATCCCCTTCGAAATTTGACCCAATCCTTAGTTGCGACCGGTACAATAATAGCTTTAACATCCATTCCATATATTCCAGTTACGGTTTGAGCTTTGACTGCCATATCAGATAAGCTCGGTTTCGTGAATAAATCGTCAACAGACTGCTGAGTTAAATGAAGGTGGTACGTGAACTTGAGCTGTGTCCCAAGCGTGATCGAAAAGCTCTCCGTAGGAGGTGGAGCAGGCGGTGTGTTATTCCTATCGGCGACGTAAGCAGAAACGGGCGTCAAGTGGGATTTTGACGACATTGAGAAACTATGGAGTATAAACACTTACGCATCTTCATTCCGTAAATTCTCCATGGCTTTCCCTATCCAACTCCCGAGTTTCTTGACCGCTAAATTTACGTTGGTTCCTGTACTCCCATCTTTATCCTTTACTGGAATTGGTTTCTGTTGTTGGAGAAATGTCAATGGTGACCACATTGGTTTTTTCTGCTTGGGAGTTAAAGGTGTAATTGCGGTAGGTGATTGTGTGAAAGGGATGGACGAGCTTGATTGAATTGATTCCATGGAAAGGCGTCGATTAAGAATTTGTTGCTTTTGAGTTTGCGCGTTGATGTAAGAGTTCACTTTTTCGGGTGACTCGAGAAGTAACGAAACGGCTTGTTCCTGGGTGTTTTAAAAATGTCAGACTCGTATAAGGTAGAACTATTAAATCCACCGACTCACCATATTGCTCTGAGAGAGGTTCAATGCGGCCGCTGCTTGTTCTTTACTAAACCCCATTTCTTTGAGTTCTTTTATCTCTTTCAGTCGACTGAAAGAGTCTGACCCGTCCCCCTATACATGAATGACAGCATGAGCATTTGAACAACTGCTAGCACACATTAATGGAAAATGAACAACCTTCTTTTTCCGCTCATCTGATGAGCTGCCCGTTTCTCCACCGTCAATTTGCAACAACTCGGCTGAAGCACTCCGCTTTAGGGAAGGTTTATTCAGAACAGTGGCAATTAAGGTTTTGCTATCTAGTGTTCCAGGTTTAGCGTCTTTCGATTGTTGCTGGTATTCGAGGAATAGGTTACAGATGAAGTCACGATACTCTCTTTTTTGGGAAGACCTAAGTTCTTCAAGTTCCGAATTCCAAGTTGCTTGGGCAATCTCTAGTTCCTAATGCCTTTTTTTCAGTATAACGACTTCACGAAATGACCAATGCCAAAGATTACCTCGAGGTGCTTCGCGACTAGTTCGGAGACTTCTCTAGATTTGTTAGCCTCCAACTCTTTGGCGTGTCTGATTAAAATAAACATCAATTAAAGATAGGAATGGAAAAAGTTTTAGAACTATATCATGTCGGAACTTTACTTTGTTCGAAGATTCGCTAAATCTTGTTCCTTCACTTTGAATACTTCCTCCACGGACTGCGTATAGCTCTGCTCTAACTGGATTAAAGTATCAAACAGACCACTTATCGGAGCGTTGATGAGGGCATTGTATGCTTTCGGAAATAACGGCTGATTCGAAATGAGTACCGCATGTTTAAATGTAGCGAAACGTGAATACCCTACTCACCGGATCTTTCAACACTTTGCTATATTTAAGAGTTTGCGTTTCATACTGCTTTACGATACCGTCTATATTGTGTTCAATATCCAGATTATATCTTGGCACTATGAAGTATAATCCTGTTGAGCTTTCAAACATCAAGCATGCTGGAGGTGTGCGGAAACAAGCCATACCTGCTTCCTCTTCCATACTAAGAAGTTTGGCGTCCACTGCCTGCTGTATACTTTGCAACAATTCCACTTCCAAGTAGATTGGTATTTTGTGAACTTCCATCAACTTTTTGAGGGAATCCCACACCAATTCCCCTTTCTTGAACGCGGCCTCTACCGTGACTTCATAATTTTCGACGTGAAAATGAAGTTTGGTGGAAACATCAACCGGAAACTTGGGAATGAAGAGCATTGAGTGTATCTAGTTGTATAAACACCAATTGGTGGCTGATATAAGGGGATTTCGTTGTGAGTCCAAACGCTAAATCGTTGAGTGTGTGTCGTCGCTGGTTGAGGAACAGATGATGTGGTGGAGTGTGTAGAATCGATTCGAGAATATAACAAAATTGAAGAGTCAGACGTAGATTTATTTGTTATCGACCCTGATACTGCATTTGAGTATGTATTATCATTGAGAGGAATGTCACAACACCAGGAATTTATTAGGTGACCATGGCGGCTACAATAAACGCAATTTCCAACTTAGAAACTCTTGTCATTCAGAAATATAGATACAAGCCGTAATATTCCCATGTCCTCTTCTTGTAATCAACTTCCTAATGTACCATCACATCCTGAACAGAGCGCCGCTATGAATATTAATACTGACTCTGTCATCGGTCCGCCAGTTCCTGCTTCTCAAGCAGCGGAGAACGCACCCACTCATGTCGTTCAACCGGTGTCGGTCCCGCAGCGAAACGAATCAAACCAAAGTAATAAAATTGAATATGATTCTAATTGCTGTAAAGATAATTACTAATTAACTGTTGGCACCTCCCGTTTCGTACTTGAAGGAGTTCGGTATGCTCATGACCGGCGGCGGCGACAGGCAAATACTCAGAATGTAGGGAATGGTTAACTATTTTTTGCATTATGCGACATTTCTTTAATTACTCGTATCCGTTTTGAATAATTAGGTAGAAACTTCTGACCCAGTTCCGATATACGAATTCGGCATTGACCCTGATGCAGCTAGCGAGATCAAATATTACAGCGAGCAATTGTACCGATTATTAAAGCCAGTGATTGCATGTATATGGTTGTCTATCCTCTGGACAAAAATCTCACTATCAGGAAGCGATTTTAGGTGCGTAAGTCCTGGATTAAATCTGAAATCGAGCAGCCTGAAATCGAGAGAGAGTGGCTAATCGTCATTTGAAAACTTCTCTGTTCTCCCCCAGACCGGCCCAATCTGCATGGTCAGTGTTTGATGAATCATCGGCCAATTCGGCGTCGGAGCAGTTCTTGGGCTCATTAGCGAACGCCGGTATTGTTATTGCCCAAATTATTGTGATGACAGTTATTATCGTGATTTTGTTCAAATATGGATACTTCAAAGTCTGATTCTTAACTTCGCGTTATCTGGAGGAACGAATGTATTAACTATGGCGAATTCTAGATACTGTTCGGCTTCTTTGGAATCGTTGTTGTCTTTATACTTGGATTCACAGGCTACGTGCTTTTGCTGTTTGTAATTTTCTTCGCGGGAACTGTTCGTTTGGCTCTAGCCTGATCGACTTTCTAATCTTTTCAGATCAATACTACAAGTGTGGGTTATTCCGATCGATTATATTACTTTAGGTATGGCATTCAAACTGAATTGTTGCATTATGGTTCCCCTCTATTGACATTAACCTTGCTGGACGGTCTACAGTATTCGGGCTCTACAACTTCGCAGTTGTCGGTCTAATTAATGTGTTCTGGCATGGTCCACTGGTTACTCAACAAATTTATTTGGTGTTAATGTCGAGTTTGATGGCTTTCGTATTAACTGGCATTCAGGAATGGACTACATGGATACTTCTCGGCTTACTCGCTATCTGGGGTTCGTTCTTTTGTATTTTCATGCTCTGTATCCGATGCAAGTATTAATCAATCGTAAACGTTTTTCCACACAGATCTTTTTGCTGTTCTTACACCGTGCGGACCCCTTCGCATTCTTGTTGAATCGTCACGCCAGCAGGACCAGGAAATTCCAGCTCTGTTATACTCAGTAGGAACCATGGTTTGGTTCATGGCCACACCTCAACTTTCGACATCTGCTACATCCTTACCAAATTCAAATTCGAGCTCAAATTCATCCTTTCCTCCACGGACACAGAGTTTAATCGTATCAAGCAATAACCGAAATACAATACAGGAAGGAAATTCAGCAAATCGGAATAATGGAAGTGCTGCGAATGGGAACCCGTACAGTGATAATATACCTTTGATTGATAATGCTAATAGCAATTTGACGACGACTGCTAGATCCAGTGAACCTTTAATTGGGGTATCGGGGCCGGGCCAGTCGTCGCGGAATCGAGAGGTTCATGGTGGTCGTCAATCTGACGCGGAGGCGTCCCGAGAAGAAGACATTGAAATTGATGATGAAGGTTGTTTTTCATTGCTTCCCATCTATATGATTCATTTTGAAGTCCTGTGCTGATGATTTCGTTCGTGATGTTCTGGATTCATCTAGATTCAGAATCAAGTGGTCTCAAACTGGGGCTCGGAGATTTTGTGTTCTACTCTGTGCTAATTGGAAGAGCATGTATGTTACCAATCATTGTTCGATAAGGATAGAATTGTTGAAATTTAATTTTATTTCATTCTTTGTCACTTGTAGCGATGACCGATTGGGTTACCACGAGCGCATGTTTCGTCGCCGTCATGACTGTGTGTACTATCTTTACTTCAATAATAAATTATAATATTCATGCGCTCTCAATATCTAACGTCATTTAAATGTCTGGATCCATCATATAGGGAATGACACTTACTATCTTTCTTCTTGCCATATTTCAACGGGCATTGCCAGCATTACCTATCTCCATTGCCTTCGGAATTTTATTTTACTTTGTTGTCAATATTGTTGTGACACCGTTCTTGAAGGAAATGCTCCAAGCCGGGTTGATTATTTAGCGAGAGGAAAGTCTTGTATAGACAATCTCGGAAAGATATATAATATTTAAGAATGAATAAAATGATTTCGTCATATCTGTGGTGGAAGGACACTGCATAAAAGCATTTGTAAATAGATCTGCATCTGTTCAACTCTAAGCACTACAACATCAAACTACTTGAATGTGCGTTCACACTCTCTTTGGCTGTTCCCAGTCTGTTCCCTCTGTGCTGAGGAGTCGCGGACTGCCGGACACAACAGAGTCACAGACAGGGGACACACACTGGACACACACAGTCACTCTGCCTCTGATCATGCAAGCAGCACTGTCGATATCATAAGGGACGAGAGTTCTGGCAGAAAAGTCTCGACAGCTGAGAATACTCTGAGAATTCCTGGATAGTGGATCGACCACGTCCTAACCACGTCATCTTGGTCTGAGTTGGTTTTTGCCACGTATGTTTCCCATTGTGAATTGTCCATCCATGATTCGCACTATTCCTTCTCTTCTTCCCTCCCCAACAATCCCAACAATCGCAACAATCAATTCATCCGCAGTCTACTACCTATATCAAAATGCTCAGAGACGCATATAGTCGCTTCGTCCTTCTCTACGTCGTCTGTCTCGTCCTCATCTCTACTGTCTATGGACAACAGTTGCCTGCTGCTCAGCGATCTTGGACTTTGACTCCCACAACCGGCGCCATTTTGGACTCTGTTATCACCGATCAGGCAATATATGCTATTGATTCAAGCTACAATCTCCATGTCATGTCCTACAATGGTGACAACAGAACTATTGCTGCTCCCACTTCTACTCAACTCGTAAACCTCTTCCGCTCGTTGCCAAACAATGATTGGTCTTTCTCACGGTAGGCTGATACCTTTTCCCATAGCACATTTGTTTAGTGTACTGACCTATCTGATCTTAGACGGGAAGCTACTGTCGCTATGGCTGTGGGACCAAACAATCAAGTTTACATTGCGGTGTGTATGCCGAGGATGATCATTGAGAAATCGAAGAGTACATAATGTTGACTATAAACTTTGGTACAGGCTTATCCTCTTCCCACAACTACTAGAAATGCATTAGTTGTATGGCAAGCCAACTTAACCCATACCGTACAATCAAATCTTGTAATCCTGGAACCAAGAAACGAGACATTTGATTTGTTCGGCCGCGCGTTGTATACTCACCCGTAAGTCATTTGGTCTTTGTCAATCAATCAATCGTCATTTCATTAACTAACCATCTACACAGTCGTCTTGATCTTTTTATTCCAGATGCCCAAACCCTCTTGGTTGGATTCAAGAACAGTGCCGCAGACTTACCCAGGGGATTTGCCGTTTCCAGAATCACTATCCCAACAATGGTTGAAGAAAGAACTATTTTTGGTGGTGCTGCAGAATCTATCATCTTGAACTGTGGTAACAACGAAATCTGTGTTTGGGACACCAATACCACCGGCTCAATTTACACATTACCAAATTTATCTCTAAGCCGAACTTTCTCCGCGTCAGTTCCTATTGCTTTTGACCCTGCTGTCCTCACCACAGCAGATAATCAACAATTTTATCTTCATCGTAACCCAAGCAATTCGGCAATCTACAATTTGATGCGAAGAACTACATCTTCTTCCGCTCCGCTGGCTTCCTTCTCCTTGCCTTATACTATCAACTACGCCAATCCCGGTGGCGCCGTCGTGTTCGGCTACGGACGAGACCAAAGAGGGGCAGGTTCAGTCTTCGCAGCTTTTACCACTTCAACCAACAGTTCAGTTGGAAGAGGTGGCTCGGATGTGATCATTGGCCATTACGATTGTAACGGTCGTCAAACTGATAGCATTGTGTTGTCAACTCCATTACTTGATGTCCTCAATAACGCCGCCTATGTCACAACTGCATCGGGTGCGGCAAACATCATCGTGGTTGGAACAACTGATGGCGACATTACGAACCCTACTTCCACAGCAACTAGTAGACGAGCTTTTGTTTCTCTTTTCAGACCTTTCACATTGACCGAGACTACTTGCTTCGCTTAATGATGTGTAACTGCAAAGGTGGAGTCGTTTCTATGTGTAAATACAAGAAATTTTCGTTCATATTCTTTTACTTTAAGTACTGTGGAAAGAAGGAGTTGAGCTGGCATAAATAAAATCTAAACTTTATTCATCCGTGGCAATACTCTTTTTTTGAATCAATCGCTCGCGAAGTGGCGAGCATAACCTGACTTGAGCAGAAACAGGTAGCGCGCTCGAGGGACCAACATTTTAAAGGCATAATATATATTCTTTTTCCAGTGTGCAACAGAAAAGATGCTCTATTGGAATATAAATGAAACTAATGCATAAGCCAAAATCTACCAGAAATTACAATTCAACACCGTATAAGCTACTATATTTCTCCTTTAAATACTTGATTAAGTAGTTAGGGTTCAATTTTTCGCCTGTTACGTTCTCTAACAGTTCATCGGCGCTACGATACAAGCTGCCTTTGCTGTGAACATTGGTGGATAGCCAGTCTTTAATTTTGGAGAATTCACCCGCTTCGACAAGCGAAGGGATATCAAGCGAGTCCTATTTCCACGATTCGATTAGCCCTCGCTTAAGCAATTAAAGAAGCGCAAATTTATGAAACCAAACCTTTTGCATTGCATTGTACCATTGAGCAGACATAACTTGTCCTAAGAGATAAGTAGGGAAATACCTGGAGGAAGATTCAGAATCGGATCAAGGAATGAATAGTTTAAAAGTCGATAATTACCCTAACATTGCATGAGGCCAATGCACATCTTGCATGACCCCGACTACGTCATTTTCAGGAGTCAATCCCAAATACTCTTGCATTTTTTGATTCCATTTCGCAGGCAACTCATCCACAGTTATTCTACCATCCAATAATTCTATCTCCAATTCATATCGTAAAATGACGTGAAGAGGATACGTCAGTTCATCTGCCTCAACTCGAATCAATCCCGGTTTGCATTTGCTAACAGCTTGATACATGACCGAGGGAGGTGTAGATGGATCAACTTGAGGGAAATGTTTCAAAAACGATGGCCACATGTACGTCCAGAAGGGCAGAGTTTTGCCAATAAGGCGTTCCCAGAATAACGACTGACTTTCGTGAACTGGGAAATCGGAGAGCAAATCAGTAAGGCTAATATAGTTCATAGGAAAACAATTTCAATCATTCACTCACCACCGAGAGATAATGCTTTACCAGCCCAAAGAGTTGAGTGTTCTTCTGGCAACCCTTGTTCATACATGGCGTGTCCGGTTTCGTGAATTGTTCCTATTATTCCTTCCTACGCAATAGTCAGTCCATGAGCGATATAGCAAATGGCAACAATCAAGAATGTAGTTACCGGAAGATTAGAATCCGTGTAACGTGTAGTAATTCTGACATCGCTGGGCGATAAGCCGGATGTAAAAGGATGGACCGATACATCTAATCGGCCGCGATCCTAGACAAGCCACGAAACAGAATACTGTGTTGAGTAACAAGTAAAACAGAACTTTTGAGACGTTAATCAATGAACTGAACTCACGAAGTCAAAGCCAATCTCTTTAGCAAGAAACTTGGAGAATTTCGCTTGGAGCTCGATATCAAACTTCTGTTCTGTGACGGCAGCATCAGCAAACTTCTTGTTCATAGAAACTATTTTTTTGACCATCGGAATCAACTCTTTCTTTATAGCGCTGAACACTTCTTCAATTCGATCTCGTGTGATTTCACTTTCAAATTGATCCAACAAGACATCATATGTGGATTTTTGTGGGTCAATAAACTTGGCAGTCTTGTGACTATAATCAATACTTTTCTTCAAGAAAGGGGCGAATTTGGAGTAATCTTTGGCCGCACGAGCTTCTATCTAAAAGAAAGACAAATGTCACCGAATTGAGGATGGTCAAGGTACGACTATCCGTTAGCTTACCCAGGCTTGATACGAAGCGGATCTATGCTCTGCAAACTCTTTGACAAGTTCGCCAGGGATTTTGACTTCACGGTCAAAGCTTTTGATCGCAAGTCGGACGTTCGCCCTAAAGTTACATATTTGAAGTTCTCGGTTTTAGTATTATTTAGTAACGGTTACCGGGCAAAATACAACGAACCGTTCAAAGGCGTCTAGGCCACTTAAATCAGCTTTTCGAAGGGTTTGAATGAGTTCACCTCTTTCTTTAGATGTCGATTGCGCATGCATGTAGCTACTTAAAGTAGCTATGCATTTCCCTCTAGATGCAGCGGCCTTTGGGGAGGGCGGTAGCTGAAGTAAGGGGCAAATACCTGGCGGTCAATGGGATGGTTTTACGTGCATAGTGGTTTCGAAATACGAAGTGTTGAATATGGGAAGAGATAGATAGCTTTTTAGACATACATTAACCATTTGATCCCATTGAGCAATTGATGTTGCCTGCGAGAAAGCATTCAGCTCTTGTTCTTGCTTGCAGAGTGCATCGTAAGCTCTGCGGGTTTGAGTTTCGACGGTTTCAGAGACCATGACTAAAAATCTTCTTTGACAGTGGTATTTAAGAGGATAAGAGAGAGTTCTTAGCATTTAGCACCGGGACCAAGATATATAAATAATTGTACTCGTCAAGGCGCTTAGGAGTGGTGCAGTCAGAAGAGTGGCGAAGGCAACATGGATCATCAGTTTTGTGCCAATCTCCGCGGAATGCTTGATCTGGTTGGAAGCGGACCTCTCAACTTTGTCGCAACTTTAGGATGAAGTACAAGTACTGAGACACATACAACTATTTATTCTGTACTCAATAAAATTATAACCCTGAATGCGGGGCACGGATATATCGCCAATATCGCTAAGAATCCACTAGTTTTACCCATCCCGTGTTTTGCGCGCACCCAGAGATTCAGTCTATATAATAACATTCCTAATCTCTAAGGGCTCCGAATTTAACAACCCTTGAATGGAAGAAACTATGTGATTGGCAAAATGAATGAGTATTAGCATTAGTGTGGACAGACACTCAATAATCAGCAATCGAACCATGGATGAGCTTGATTGTACAATAATAATATACTGGATCGCCAGGCACCGAATTATTGACTGTGCTAATTTGAAACAGCCCAGTATTCTGGCTATCCGTCATGCAGAGGTTATCAGTGAGTCAAGAAACGGTTGCCCTATATTATTTCGATGTCAGTGACTTGAAAGGTGAAGAAGTACCCATTCATATGCATGTATCACTGTGATCTTACCAGTTTTTAGCTTGTCTCACAATCATGGGACCTGTCTAGTTATAGAGAGAGAGAACATTTATAGATTCATCAACCAGATATAGCGCTAGATTTAGCGTTGGCAGCCGCGTTTATGAATATGCCACCCCTGTACGACATGCATATTGCCATAGGAAGAGTTGATGCAGCAACCTGCATCCCAAGCAAATCTAGATAATCCATTACATTCTAAAATAAATGCAGCCCAGAAAAAATGCACGGCAAATTGAACATATTATGTCCGGTTGTAATCTGTCGAGACTTTATTATAGAATTTCAATACCCAAACGTATCATTAATAACCATTGAAGAACTATTTACAAAGATACATGCGTTCACATGAATCGACAACAAATTAATGGCGGCCGTATGATATTCTGTTTTATCTTTTTGATATTTGTAATGACGTCACGGAAAAATTATACCAAACATAATAAAAAACCCGAACAGGAAGAAAAGGGTCGTCATGAGCTGGTGCATCTGCGCTTGAGCTGATCATAAATAGCAATGCGACAAGACGTTAGGGAAACGACACAACCTAATAAATTCACTCCGTATGTATGAACAACATACCTTCGGTCATTTCTTGATTCCCTCCAGAGTCTCCTGCATTAGGGAAAGTCCACGAAAATCCAACACCAGGAAAGACCCCAGCATGAAATTGGAATCCCCCGCCGCCTCCGGCCTGATTTGCCCCGAATGGGTCAAAAAAGTTGAAACCACCGGCCGCTCTATCTGGTTCAGGCCGCTGTGGTTGTGGCCTAGGAGGCACTCCGTTGGCAGGACTCGCAGAGGCGGATGAAGTCGTTCGTGGATCCGAGGGTTCTTTTCCTCGAGCATACACCGGTATCACTTTATCCCTACCGGACCCAGCTTTACAGACTGGACACAATAAAGGCTGATGCGGCGGTATTACATTGAACCATGAGTGCAAACATGGCCAACAAAACAGGTGACCACAGAGGGTAACAACAGGGGAAGAGGCCGTGTCGAAGCTAGGATAAGGGCGAAATTATCATGAAAATCATGAGTTTCTGGCAGCTACTTCCAGATATAATCAGAAAAAAACTAACCATATATTGCATTCGAAAATACCGCCTTCTTCTTTTGTGGATTTTTCCTTCTGCTTCTCTTTCTCCTCTGATGGCTCTTGCTTCGATTGATTTGCTTCATCCTCAAACTTTTTTGAATTATATGAATTCATAGAACTGGAACGCTCCTTCGTCCTTCCTGTCTCTATTGATCTGCCTGTAGAAGGGGAAGAGGCTACACTGGATGATATCACTTTTGTTCGTAGAACGGTTGCCGCTGGGTTTATAGTGTCCATAGCCGCATTTGATACTTTCTGCTTCAAATCCATAGTATCTTTGGCAACGTTGGAAACTCGTTGCCTGAGCTCTGAAGCTGCATCACTCGTTGCACTCGATATTCTTTGTCGTAAATTTCTAGTGTCGAAAGCGAAATTCGATCGGCTGGAAGAGGACGCTTGTGACTCGATATGTGTTGAGCTAGCGTCGTCTGCGTCGGCTGTAAAAGCAGAATCCAATATCGTATCCTGATTTTCTGAAGTGTCCGATGGGATAGAATCCGTTGGGAAAGAATCTGTTGATATCTGGGTTGATGGTATATTTTCAGGAAATGAGTCGGATGAAGATTCAGCAACTTTTGGAGGGTCAGTCCCTCGTATACCGGGACGAAACGAATCTTCCTTCGTCAGTGTTGTGCAGTTCATTGTATCATTGTCAGTGCTCGATTTACTTTGTATGGTGACTGCACTCGGAGATTCGCTTATAGAACCAATAGGACGATTACTGCCCTGTAGACCGCTGTTTTGCTGTGACGCTACTTCACTATCGTCCAAGGGAATGTTCGTCATCTAGGAGTTGCAATTGCAATTAGATGGTATAGCTTAGAGTGGTAAAAATTGCTTTCTACAAATATGTAGCACTGTAATCATTGTCAATGTCCCGCAGTGAAATGCTGCGAGGTAACTGACTTCAGCGAGTGGCTGAATGAATTGCTTTACCAGTCGCCTCGCTTGGACTCATTTGCCCAGAAATGCTTCAATACTAAAGTCATTATATATTTTTATGCTTTACAGCCAAATTATATAACTCGTACATAACCGTTTGAAGTAATAACTTATTGTTTTCATGCAAGCGGGACCATCAGCGGTCAGGCAGAATCCAGATACCTGTTCAATCCTTGCGCAAGTCTCGGGATGACGTTATCTACTTCTTCAACTTGACCCATAATCCAGCTGCCGCTGCAATTCCTACGGCCAAAACGCTGTAGACGCAAATTGTCATATTCTTCTGCTTCTTTTTAAGATCGTCGATTTCTGTACGAAGAGTAGAATTTGATTTGAGTAAAAAGCTATTGTACTTTTTCACGCCTTCCTCCTTGTTATGCCTGGGTTGAAGACGGCGCAGACGTATGGACAACATGTTAGTATTTAATGAGGTTACACTCGGGTAAATTGGGCACTTACGTTCCATCACAAAATCCGACGGCGTTATGGGTCAACTTACAACCGCAAAGGTAGTACGCTTTTTTCTCCGAAACCTACTGATCGAATTAGCAAGGGACCGACACTTGCCTGCCAATCAATGAAATATTATACATACAGTGACTTTCTTTGGAGTGAAGGCTGTAAAGCAACCGAGGAAACTGTTAGTAATTATAGAGAGGCGAAGGATTCATCTGGAAAGAGAATGTTGAACTGACCAGTTCCTTTATGCGAACCATCACAAAACGGTTGATTTCTAGATCGCCCACTATAAAGTAGAAAAGAGAGAATGAGTTTTCCAATAGTATGAATCAACAGTGTAGTCTTTATCTGGATACAAACCACGAACACCACCAGTAGTCCTTGCCCGGTTCTAATGAAATATAATTGTCAGGTGACTGAAACATGTCCTTCCCAAATCAAGAGTTGAATACCCACCAAGATCGACTTTGTAAGGTCTAGGTTGAACAAAGACGGCTTCGTCGGAAGGAATAGTTGATGCACTCATTATAGTTATGTCGAGACGATGGCAACAAGTAAACAGTTGTATAAGTTGTATTCACGAAAAAGTGTTGGAGACCGAGAGGATCGATCGGGTTCTTTCCATTTGCCAGGGTCTTCCACAGGGTCTTTCGGCTCAGGGGTCGATCCCGATCTGGATTCTGGTCGCCAAACATTGCAAGTTACTTGCAAGTTGGTCATTAGTTAGTCAGGAAGAGTTAGACTTTATGAGTATGACAGTTGGAAAGTATGGTCATCCACCAAAGGTATGTCTATGAATAGATTATAGAAGCCATGCTCAGACTGCCGCACGGATATCAGTGCTTTTCGTGGACGGTGGAATGAACTCGACTCGACGCTTTCCTGACGGGGCGAAAGAGAAGCCATATTATTGAAGCCAAGGTTACATTTACGAGACAATTAATCATAAGCAATAACTTTAGAGCTGCCAACATCTTCCTACTTTCACGCCCTTCTCCAAGGAGCGCAGTTCATGTATTGCAAAGTCAAAGCCAAGTTGTAATTTCTCCGCTGACCGTTGTGCAGAGCTCTAACTTCAACAAACCAAAGGCACCGAAAATAAGAAACGTAACTAGTCTAAGTAAAACCACAAAGAGGGAATATGAGAGAATTGTCCAATTTCTCCGCACATTCTGACAGTGACGGCAGACCGACGCCCGGTACACTTTCCCACACTTATCCCAATCTGTCGCCTCGTTAGGATAAATTAAGGGACTGATCGCCAGTGACGAATAAGGGAACTGCTAGTTGACAAAAAGGGAAATTGACTAGATCCTTTTCTGCAGCGGATTGTGGCAAAAGGCCACGATTGGGGGGGATATTAGGGGAGCTTAGGAGGGACCCCAGCAGCACCAAGCTTCACAATCATAGTGATTCATCACTGAATGCCGAGATAATTGAGATGTAGCAGAATTGGCCATATGACGCTATCTTGTCCATTTTTCCGGTGTTTGCCACACGTCAAGTTTGCCACACTATGCGGCCCGTCCGCTTTTTGGAATTCATACATAATAGGCCAGTATCGTGTAACCCACTCCCTCATTCACCACTAGTCAAAATCTACCGGGGTCTCGGTCTCTCACGGTAAATACTTTAGATAATTTCCCCACATAAGGCTACCCGGTCGAAGTCTTCTTCATCCGCACTAGAACTCGCTATCTGCGCCATCTTTGAGTTACATAATTTTCCCCTGGGACGATATTGAGGACACTAAAGGAACGTCGAGACATGCAACACCAAGCTCAAGAAACGTTTCACGGTGCAGTAGAAACAGTAAACGAGGCATTAGCAATTATTCAAGGTATGCAAACTCGAGAAGTGTAGGGTGGATGATGCATCCTACATAATCATTTTAATATGTAGTGTAATATACATGAATTAACTGCTCAAGTCATTCTTAGCTGCCAGGACAGGTGTACTACCTCGAATTAAACGTCGTCTGAACGAAACTGAGCGAAGGATAATCAAATCTGGTTTGTATACAATCAGCTCAAGAGCTCTAGGGTCAACTTTCCATAAACTCACTCAACATAAATTATAGGGTCAGTCTTCGTTTGGGAGGAAGAAGAATCTGGTATCATGCGTAAGTTGAATGACCTTGGAATAGTCTTTCGTAAACAACGTCCCCTCTAATAACTTCTTTCTGATAGGTTGGACGGATGGACGATGTAAGACTTCATTTTTTGCTCGAATAATTTACAGTCGCGCTTAACACTAGAGTATTTGAAAAGGTTGGTCCTCTTCTAGAGTAGTTGGGGGTCACTTTATCGTCTATCTTGAACAACCAAAAGGACATTCGAAAAAGCGATTCGTTTCGCCTGAGCTTGCAAGAACTCGGCTGCATAAAAAGGTTATATCAATGGTAACTCCAGACATCAAGCATTTCCACCTGGTGGCGTATTATGTCCCGATGGACGTCGACAGCGGCCGACTTCGACCGGCTTCATCCGACCGAGAACTGGCTTCTCTGCGAGTACCACCAAATTTCTTCACTCCAAAATTAAATTCTCATCACTTTCTACTTCCTCCCACAACAGGCGGACAGGAGCCGCCTGCTGTTTTTGGAGGTAGGTATTTTTCTGTGGTGCGGCGTCCAACAATATAGCACTGAAGTTCTTATAACATTTCAGATTCATTTCCGATAATCAAAAACGAATTATCTCTTCAGTCACAAAGGTGGAATACATGCAATGAATCTCATAGAAAACCTGACTTTGACAGTCTGCGGTTTGCCCCGGAATGGTCTAATAGAAAATGTCGCCTTCCTTCAATTTCTTCATTTTTGCCTCCGGAAACATTAGAATCTATAGACTCAATTAAGGTTAGGAACTCGGAACTTCCACATGATAGTATAACCAAACGGGCATTCAAAATTGATCATAATACACGTCGTCTCCCGCCCCTGCAAGTTCCGGGTTCCCGGGTAGCAGCAATCTCTGACCAGAGGGATTCGAAGCGATCACGCCTACTACCCTATAGTATACATAATCATCAAAATAATCAAAGTACATTTTCTTCCCGCTCTATTTCGATTGCAACCCACTATCACACAGAACCCAAGAGATCCCGGATACATCATCAACCCCGTATCATGACCACCGTCCCAGAAACGACATATCAGCCGACTTCACGCCCTCAACTATTCTCAAAAATCGTTGATAAAGAGGGTGGATCAAACCATAAATACCCTTTCCTGTTTGAACTGCCGCACAGAGGACCGTCAATGTAGAGTAAGGCTGGCCGATTAATTAATGGACCCAAATTTATTGATTACATCATACTCAAAAATATAAATAATACACCGTTATAAGTTGCATGTAAAATATTTTCTTTTGCAACAAATATAAATAGCACTATTCATAATAGAAGTTATTAGGCATTGCTGAAAGTGGGACGTAAACGTTGTAATGAGTATCAAACAAACCTCGCAAAGTGACCAGAATAGAGGTCACTTTGCCTATGAAGGGAAAGATTTCGGTTACAATCTCCAATTTGAGCGTAAACGATGAGAGTGGAACAAGTACTCTGTGTTAATATGTTATTTGTTGATCATGTCCAATCTTCTGTACTGTACTCTAAAGATGAAATACACTAATAACGAACTTCTCAAATGCTACGCGAAAAGTGACGTCAACTCATAAAAGGTTGCTGGCTTTCCTTTTGGTATGCAGCCAGTAAAGTGACTTTTTGTACTTCAAAATCTACAACATACTAGGTCTGCATAAGAATGTTTTGATATTTTACGCACATTGCTGTTATAACTGTCCAGTCGGGGGGATACGTGGAACTGGAATTTGCAACGCCACTTAACTTGATCAGTTTCTTTTCTATTCAATAATTTTTCCCTGACATCTGAGTACAAATTCATTGGTCAATCATATGACTAAAATTAGTTTACGACATGTCATTCGCCTGGAATTTCATTTTCAACACGGAGATATCCTTGGGTTCACAAATTTGAATGTTAACATAATTATTTTAGATTCTAGAATGTACAAGACATTCTGTGGAACATGCTTTTTGTAAAAAATTTGGTGTAATGACGTAAGGTTGTTAGAGGAGTATTGAACGCTGTTTTGCCACAGTAATTCAAATTTTGAAAGACCATCTATCTATCAAGACACTTGTGTCACCAAATGTAACCCAAAGGCCAACCAGACGTAAACTCGACCCCAGGTTTCGGTTCCTTTACGAAAAATAGACATCCGGGAGTTCGGTGCATATAATACCTCAGTTCAAGGCCGAATCAGCTACATTTCAACGTATACGGGTCCAATAGCAGATACTCCTAGTCGTCATATCAGAGTGGTCATAAAAAGATTAAACCCACGGATGCCACATCAGCTACAGGAAACATTTTATGGGTCGATAGAGACTGTCAATGAAGCGTTGGCTATTATAGAAGGTACTTCTAGCACATTGTTAAATTTGTCTAATTTAATGTGTAGCTTTATAGCACGCCCTTTATTCTATATTAATTCTGACGTTTAATTGACTTGAAGCGACTCGACGAGGGGTTTTGCCGCGAGTACTGCGGAGGTTAAACCAAAGAGAAAGACTATCAATCAAGTCAGGTTTGTTGCTTGCGGAGTATATAAAGATAATGTAGATTATTTTCCTTATCCGTTTTCCTTGTTTGTAGGATCCGTATTCGTTTGGGAGGAAGGAGAGACGGGCATCTTGAGTAAGTTGACCAAGCTATAATCAATGTAGTTAATTCTAGCATTCTTTATATCTCGCAGTACTAAATACAATTTTTGTAACAGGATGGACCGATGGACGATGTATGCAGCAAAATTTATTGGTTTTTATAATTAGTATATGAGCGTGTCCGAGGACTAATTGCCACAGAGGAATTCAACTGACCTCCCACATTTTTAGGCTGGTCATCCTCCAGAGTAATTTCGGGTCACTTTATCCTCTATTGTGAGCAACCTAAGGGCCACAGTAAGAAACGCTTCGTCTCAGAAGAATTGGCCAAGACAAGACTGCATAAGAAGATTTTATCTGTTGCCACCTCTGACGGGAAAAATTTTCATCTGGCAGCGTATTATGTTCCTGAACAAGTAGAGAGAATGCTTCTCCCCTCGGCATCAGCTTTGCCAATGATAAACAACATGATTGTCCCTGCTGGTTTTTATACTCCGAGATTAAATGCCCATCATTTTTTAATACCCCCCGTGACAACTCGTTTGCCATCTTCAAAAATTCACACGACACCGCCAGGTTAGTCAGAATTTTATAATTTATAATGACGTTATATCGTTTTAATTAATCTAATTATTTAGGTAACCCAGTATCCTCGTCGACCCTGAAAGCACAAAGCCATTTTGATCAAATGACTTCAACGAGTCCTCGAACACCTGCTTTTAAATTACCCCCTTTCTCATCCCTAATTTCTGGGGAATCAGATTATGCGGTAAACCCAACACTAGATCATTCAAAAGCTCCCCGTTCCTTGCCGTACTTGTCAACGACCGTTACCCATTCTACGTTGACCCCCACTAGAACTATTTGTCATCAGGCGACAACGTCTGGTATGTATCTATTTCATTATTCATTGGCCTCATCAATATCGAACTTACAGTATTCGTTCCAGAATGTGATAACTTTGGTACTCGCCATGAGCACCGCTTATCCCGACAAACCAATTCTTCATCTTCGGTTCAAAAAGACTTTCGACCTAGTAGTTATATTCATCCTCACTACAACCGTGATATAAAAGATCGAAGGCAGATTACATATTATTGAACGCGCTGTAATGAGTACGTTTAAAGATTTGAAGGAATATCGTTGATTCCTTTCTAACGGTACACAAATATTATGTTCTTAATACTAGCTCGGCAGGTATTTCACGCCTGCAATCTATTACTCAAAATATTAACACATGCAGGCTGAAGCTGAGCGTATCTGCGGAATCGAAATTACCAATCATTAATCAATTAATATAACTAAAAATTGTTGTGCTGGACAGTGCAGTCGACCATTAAGCTATTAGTTAGTTATACTCCAAGCTACCTGAATGATTAATCCGAGACTGTAAGCGCTGATATTCATATACGCTGTACATAAAGATATAACCGAGCACTGTGATATCATTACTACGAATTTTCTGCATTACAATGACCGAATGAATCAAGATTATGAAGGATGGGGTGTTTTAGAGTTGCTGAGTTTACAATGAAGGCTGTAGTTGATTGTAGTTGTGGATGTAACAATTGACGCTGATGCCATAGAGAAGGCGAAGATGCTGTCAGATCGGACCATCCGACTATTTGATTATGGATATTAGATTTATATCTCCGGATAGATGAGAATCATTCCCCTATTTTCCATATTAAGGCAAGGTCTTATCATTAATAATATTGTGGTTTCCAGCACTGCGTGACAATTCAATCATCCATTGCTGAATCGTCAGGATAACGGCTTAGTGATATGAACACAATTAACGCAAACACTTGAAATCATTGCAACAAAATCGAAATATATTAATTGCTTGCGGACATATTTCGCACGCAATTCTCAGGCTTGAATGCCGCAAAAAGTTATTCAATGTATTTGTCCGACCGCAATTTATTCAATGATTTGACAATCCATTCAAAGATCTGTTCTAAAAAAAGTTGTACTCGGATGAATAATCCGGGTTGTCCATATTGACGCATTCCGCCCTTATTGATTCGAAAATTAAGGAATCATGGGTTCCACATAGCAAATCGAATTCTATTTGTTTCCCGCTACAATAATGCAATCGGATTACTAAATCTCTATTTCCGATCAAGTTTCTGGAAATTCGTTCGAATAGTTGAGAACTCTAAAGAAATCTTATAATCTGACGTCATGATATCACTTGATCCGCATAGAACATACCTGCCTGTTGATGTTCACAGATATTGGGTTCGTCGGCATTCCCACACTATTCCTACCCCAGTTTTGGTGTTACCGATAATAAGATAGATCGGCAATAGCATCCATATTTTCACCAAATAAAACCGATATGGAGGAATATATCGAAAAGGGCCTCTGTCTTCCATCGTGATGTTCAATGGGAGGGGAAACCGAAGATTGAAGAAGCTAGGGATCTAGATTATGGCGGGAGTGAGATAAACATCGCTTCGATGCCAATCTACTTGGATCGAGTCTGCGGGTTGACATCATTTCATGGAGCCTGGAGGCCCTCAGAGGCCATGAGACTGATGAGACTGATGAGAGGGCCATGACTCGTCGCAGGCGCCAATCCGGTTAGCAGTTGGGGCCACCCGTCCGCCGACTTGATTGCATTCATCATTCGACAACTCTTGAGGGGTTTGATTTCCCAAACTGGCGAATATTATTAAGGGGAAAGGGCCAAAGGGGTCTCGTAAAGTCTCGTTCATTTGTGTAACTGCCGCAGAATCAAGGGCAAAGAGTTCTCATTGCACACAGATAGCGCAAACAATTGTCGGGCACAGACAGAGATCGTCACCAAGAATCCAGTGGGCGTCACAGAGTAATTGCGAAAGGTGTCACTATCAGTTTGGCCTCATTGTTGCCTCAATTCGCTCATACCACACATCCAGGATTTCCCGTTGATGTTAGGCGGGGCAGTGGCGGGGCCCCTGGACAGCAAGGAGTGCTGTCACACCTGTCGGATAATGTGTTTGCAGGCAGAGAACGGAAGACGATGGATAATGATGGGTCGACAATTCGTGCGACCTGATTTGCCTGTTCGCCACTTTCAATTTCACTTTGCACACATTGTCGCATCTCCCTGCGAAACAGATTGCGTTGATGGCCGCTACTATATAAATCTCCGTGCTATCTCCGTCCGTCCTGTATATAATCGTCGCACACCACTCCCCGCATCTGTAAATTTAGATATATCTGCGCATCATGTTGGGGCATCCGCACTCGTTATCTCATTCCAGACCTGCCATGTCCGCACGGTATTCAGACACTTCGTATCCCTCTCCCGGCGAAGTATCCCCACTTGCAGTACCTACTCCAGCACCTCACGAAGTGCATCGTTTGCCAACCCCCAATACAGAGTTCCCTGAACATTCTCGTCTCGAGAGCTTCTTTGGGATTGTGTTAAACGTTCACGATGCAATGCTGATAATTGAAGGAGCAAGATCCAGATTGACCACATGCTTCGAATATCAAATTTCAATGGATTGGGTCAGATCGGGCAGCGTTTTCGTTGAGCGTTACAGTCGAAGGAACG
Source organism: Paraphysoderma sedebokerense (assembly GCA_025602915.1). Taxonomy (NCBI): domain Eukaryota; kingdom Fungi; phylum Blastocladiomycota; class Physodermatomycetes; order Physodermatales; family Physodermataceae; genus Paraphysoderma; species Paraphysoderma sedebokerense. The sequence goes on from JAHLJZ010000016.1 coordinate 160,273, forward strand.
ATAACGTGAGTCTTCCTGTCTACCTTTAATTTCTGAAATAATCATTCCCTTTCTAACAAATACGAATGCAGCCATTTCCCGTCTACAAGTTAGAACAGTCTGATTTCATGTTATCAATTAAAGGCAGACCGATATTTGAAAAGCGTGTGACAGTCACCACTTCAGACAACGAAGAATATGTTTTAAGGTCTTTTTATTGCAAAGAAGATGTTAGCTCTCTGCATCAACCGATTGCTTGGGCAAGGAAAGCAGGCATTCGCATTAAAGCTGAGTCGTATCCTATGTATTCAGAGTTCGTGGTCTCCGAATTGCGCAGGGAAGAATCGACACGGCAATCTCAATCTCAGCGTCAACTCCCTAGATCTCAAAGTCATGATGCCAACCGTCGACAGAATACGACTGGCGAAGTTCTTCCTCCTCCATCACATGCCCCTGCCCCCGTACCGAACCGTCTACCTGAAATTCCGCATGTATCGCGGACAGAACCATCATCGTTCAGTTCAAGTCAACCTCAGGAGCCCCTTCGGCTACCTCCGCTTTCTTTCCGCAGGCAGACCACGAATAATCTAGCACGTTTAAAGTCTCTTCCATATCCTTCTACACGACCATCTCAAGACCATGATCCTCTACGAAAATTGGATCCGTTTTTCTAGGGGCCATGCCAGTAGGATTGATGAATGTTGTATGAGTTTTTGTAATAAATAATGATTAAGCTGCTATGTACATATAATTGAACGACTGATTAAATTGTTGTAACAAATTGAGAATAAAAGAAATATATCAGACACGCATCGTTTCTTCTCACGGCTCAACAAAAATGATTGTCACCTGTGTCACATCGTCGTGCGGTCCCAGCAACTCGAAGGGTCGTCAAAGTTCTTGTTTATTTTTACCACCACCGGACTACATCAGATTCCTCTTCGCATCTTTGATTCAATGCAATTGGTTATGTCAATGGCTTCACCCCACACGGCCTCCGACGTCCTCTCCCGATCAGACTCTGCTGTCCGGATTTCACCCTCCCCAACGCCGTCCGGTAAAAATTCTTCAGAAGACGCCTCGGGCCCTTTCATCGATAAATTTTTGCTGGCTGCCTTAAGAAACCCAAATGATAGAGCTTTTCTTCTCAGGCTGGATACTGACATAGAAGCCTTCATGAATGATGAATCGTAGGATTGCATTATTGCATTGATTTGCCTTGGTTGTTAGAATCTGATGAGCATACCATTTTTGTTTTGTTCTTCTAGCCGAATGTCGTTGGAATTCCCTCGAATGAACTCATATCAACGCCTTGTAGTCCACAGAGCCAGCGCATATTGGGGCCTTAGTCATATGTTGAACCAGGTCAAACAATGTGTGGTATTGCACAAGACTCCCGATAGCACCGTGTAAGTGTGTTGTTTGAATGTTCGTTCGTCAGTTACAAGTACTAAGTTATCTTTATGTCTATCTCAACAGTCCTATTCTACGATTCGCAGATCTCGTCACTGAGGACGAAGATTCCGTGCAATTGTCAAGTGTAAATATTATTCAGGGTACCGTGTCGGAATCACTTACCCAAGAGATATCGACTGTTGTTGTTCGAACACCTCAGTCAGACATCGAGACTGCATCATCTTCAGATACAGCTTCGTTGCCACCATCAGAGAAAGCCAGTAGTACTATTTCTGCCGAGGACGCCGGGTCGACGACACCGTCGCAGATTCTGCAATCTCCTGATACCGTTCGACAAAATTTTAAAATAATGCAACGGCGGGATCAGAAGTCATCGACCGAGCGTTTGGGCCCAACGAAGAGTAAGACTAGCGGACCAAAGCGTATGAAGACATTAGAAGAAAGACAAGCAGAATATGAAAAGGCTCGGGCTAGAATATTCCAAGAAATGAACAAAGGGAAAGAAAATCGTGAACAGCGGGCCAATGCCCAATCGTCCACATCACATCAAAATTCTCAAGACGGTACATCCTTTTCGACGGTGGTATCGCCCGGTCAGACAGATGTCCCGATATCGCCGGCGGAAAATGGGGTTGATTCTGCTGAGATCGAATCCATCAGTTCAAGAGATGGTATCAATGGGTCGGACACTTTGTCGAATTATTCAGCAGGAAGTAGATCAAGTTTTCGTTATAATAATCAAAATCATCAGAATGGGACTTCTGTGCCTCCTTTCATGCCTCCTCCACACATGTCTTCCGTTCACGATTACAATTCTTTCCCACCTAATCCAGCTTACTATATGCCTCCGTACCCCAGTTACGATCCATCATTTGGCTACCCGACTCCGATGGGCCCGCCTGTTCCCATGAATGTTCCATATCCAATCCCGCCATCACAGAAATTGGCCGATGCTGCACGTCCGTCGTCTGTGCAAGAATCGAATTCCTCCATTACTTCTGGACCGAGGTCTCCGATAGAGGAATCGCCGTCTTCTGGCGCTTCGTATGGATCCCCGCCAAGTCACCCGAATCCTTACGATAATCATTATGCCGCACCATATCCGCCAATGCCTTCGGCTTTCCCTCGGCCCCCGCATCCAGCTCCAGTTCCCCAGTACATGTATCCACCAACACCATACTACCCTCATCACGTACCTAATCCACCCCCCTATCCAGAGCACATTCAATATCAACAGCCTCCCAATTACTACGGATCCAGACCGCCTCCACGCCAAGGACTTGATTCAACGGCATCATCCATGTATCCGATGTATCAACCTTATCAACAAAGAGATTACAATGCCCCACGTCCCATTCGTCCTCCTCCATTGTCGCGGTCGTCTTCAAATTCAAGTATGAATTCTCTTTCGGACTCGTTTGGATCAATGAATGTGAACTCATCTAGAGGAGGATATGGCTCTTACCAACAGCGACCGCGCAGGTCTTATGGAAACGGAGGGCAGTACGGTAGAATGAACCAATATTCTAATCAGTCTAATCAACCTCGTGGTAACAACTTTTACCACTTCTCTTATGAAGGCGTTAAGCGCGACGACATATCAGGTACCTTTTTTACAAATGCATCCATACTTATTGGGTTTATATTTATGTTTAAATATTTATTTTGTATTTCCAATCCTTTAGAAACACCTATGCCCTCGCATATCCTTCAAGTCATTCCGAAAATGAGCTCCTCGCCAACACCATCAGAAAATGACCTAAGTGCGGATATAGACTTTGCTTCATCAATACCCGATGCCACTATAAAAAAGATCAGCAAAGGATCGACCCAATTGTATTTAGCTCTATTTAAAAATGGCAAGATAGCGGAACAAGCGCTAACAACTGTAAAGAATGACAAGTTTGAGTTACGAAGGTGGGAGGTAAAGGTTCTAAAAACGGCAGGAAAAGGCGATAAATAGGTTGATCTGAAATGATGGACTCGTGACAGTTATGGTACGATCCTGGATGAATTTGTGAAATATGTGGATATAGAAGTCGTAATAGATTGGTCGTGTAAATTTGAACTGTGTTGACTTGATTTACTGATCTGAGAGCAGTGAAAAGGTGAAAAAGAAATATAAAACTCTCATCTTAATAGACATGTTTGTTTGTGATTACCAAAGTGTAAGCAACAACATTTTTTGATGTTCGCGGAATGCTTCTTTCAGATATTGACAGTGGTTGCACGAAAACCCTGGGCTGACTTTAAACTAGTTTATCTATCCACAATCACTATATATTGTTACTCACGGACTCGCTCTGTGAACCGTTTAGCTGTTCTTTCACCATCCAATGATTCTCGCCCAACTTGGAAGTCCACTCGCTAATTTTCATATTCTCAAATTCAGTCAAATCTACCAACTCAAACGGCCGAATTCTCTTTTTAAATTCTAATTCTTTGACTCCTTCAGCTCCAAGCACAGTACCATCTACATTACTCGTCTTTTTATTTCCAATCAATCCATACGAAATCAATGCACGTTTTCTAGATTTCTTAACTCGATCCGTTTCTACAAACGCTTTTGAAAAATCGGGTCGAACCTGGCGACCCTCAGTCCATTGATTCAACTCCGTCATTCTTTGGACATTTTCATCGGTAGAATTATCATTCCCTACACTAGTGATCGGAAAACATTGTGGATGGGTAACAGGATTCACGATTTGGATATATGATTTCTCCTTTGTGAGAAGTTGTGATGTCCGTTTGTTGTATTTAGTTTTGAAGGCTTTAAAGAAGTGGACGTAACCGGGTGTAAGGGCGTATAGTGTGTGGTCTTTACCTATACCGACCTGATGAGAGATTGAAGATAGCGCAGAATCAGGAAAACAATTGTGACACGGGGTAGAATATGGAAGTATGAAGGTTAAGGAGACAGACAAAGAGAAAGAATAACATATTCACGTACATTAGGTCCGGGGTGAAATTGTGTACCTCTTTGTCGGACTAATATGTTACCGGGAGCGACTAATTGTCCTAATAAACGATGATTATATGATTAATTGATTTGTCGGCTTTCTATAAATGGCAACGATCATCGTCCGCATTGTGAAGCGAGTTTCCGCTATTGAGAGGCACAAGCGTTGTGGATACGGCAAGAATATTTACCTCCAAATTTCTTGACTCCTAGCCTTTTACTTTCCGAATCTCTTCCATTTCTGGTTGAACCTCCAGATCGTTTAGTGGCCCAACGTTTTTGAACTGAGATGATGACGGAGATGGGTGAAGACGATCCACGGAGGGGGAAAGTATTAACTGTGGTCGGTGCAATTGATCTGATCGTTGACAAAGGTGCGGATAAAAATCGAAGCAGTGACATGGTTCGTCTGATAGTGGGTAGATTCCGTTGGAATTATTCGATAGTGGGTGGAAGGACAGAGGACAGAGCGCGTGTAACGTTGCTATGACGACCATGTACTAGAACAGAATTTTGAACTGCGATGACAGAGTCTCAGAAGATTTTTGTGTAACTAATATACAGACAATTTGGATACAGTAACATAAGGTCATCCCATAAATACTATAAGGTCGCGGTTTCGTAATGTGCAAAGGGCTGCAAGCAGCTGGTTTTTTTTTGGGTCTTGCTAACTGAATAAAAAGTGCTCAGTGATGCACATGGATTTGTAAACCGGAGCAATCTTTTGTCAAGCAAAGTAATAATCTCGTAATGAATCAAAATATTTTGAATGTAAATTTTATTGGACTCATCGCCTGTATCACTCGACACATTCGGGATCCAGACCCACGTTCTGGGAGTCGACTGAGTTGGCCTCATTCGTCAAGATACACAGCGGTATTAGTGGCACGAAATCAATTGTCACCTATTCGGCGAGGATCGGTTGTTATTTCACTCTTGCTCCCAACCTTCGGAGAATCCAGAACCCTTGGCTAGATTGAATAATTCCTTGTGATCTGGATCCTTTGGCAGATTTGCCACCGTGTCCACAGGGCTCCATTCGCGATAATACAGTGGCTTCATTTCATAGAGATTGTCTGGAGGGAAATGACTCCATAAGATTATGATGACAATATTCTGACATGACGATATAAGACGGGAAGTAGCAGATTGCAGCATGGCATAGCACATTCTCTGCGCGGGCGAGGACCCCCTATGACGTCACTGCCATTGTGCGCTCTTAGTGGTGCGATTCCCTCTCCGCGGCAGTCCTCCCAGCTCATACAATGTATACAATCGATATACAATGGATGCCACAACCACAACAATAGATGATGAGGACACCCGATCCCCTCAAGAAACATCGGGGATGTCCCTCGGCCGCCATCTCTGCTCTCGCTGTGTGACCTGTATCGGGGAAATTTTAATTTTTCATCTTCATCTCTCCAACACACTCACCCCACAACCTCCTCTCTATAAACCCTCGTCCTAAAAGACAAGAAGACAGCGGCATCTCCTCCGATCCCTCCATTATTCTGACTCCTGTCTCTCTCAAAGAACGGAAAGCGTGAACTTAAAGTTTTTAATTTGCGCTTGTATTAGGTGGTCAGTTCGTACCTCTTGTCTCCTCTTCTTGCTTCTACAATCCAATCTGAATTGGGCCCCTCTTCTATATCCCCCTGAAATTGCTCCCGGCATCTTAATTGCACTGTGAACTGCGGTATTTAGAGAAAGAGCGACGGACGAAAATCTCAACGACACAGCAGATGGACACAAAATTGTCGACTGCTGAAGACACACTACGTTGGGTCAGCGAGATTTCAGATATCTTCATCGCGACTGCCTACTTTGCCATTCCATGGTATGTTCTTGTTAAGAAGTCATAACAGTGCATCGGATTCAAAGTTGTAATATTGCTGCTTCCTTCTATGCGCCTCAATGTAGCCAAATATTTTATTTCCAGCGGCTTCTGCCTAAGCAATTTCCGAGTCACTTGATGAATATTGTCTACTTATTTGAAGCGTTTATAACTTGGTGGTAAATACATGAAGTTCTCACTACACTGAGTTAATATTGGAGGGCAATGACTGATTTCATTGATTTTTTAGTGGGATCACACACTTTATAGCGATATGGAGGAATCATCCCTTGATTGTGATGACTGCAGCGAAAATCGTAACGTACGTCAAAGTGGAGAAGCTTTTATATATATATGTATCTGACAGAAATATTGGCAATTAGTGCTATCGTTTCGCTATGTACATCAGTACTTCTCATCCGGATCATGCCAAAAGCTTTATCGATTCCTTTTCAGATCGTCACTTTGGAGGAAGAGTTGGGATTGAGAATGAGGAATGAGCAGAATCTCCAGATAGAGAACGATAACCTTATCAAGGTTCCTTATGATCAATTCGCTGTTTCTTCATACCACCTTTTTATTAACTGTCTGAATTCTATTATCAGCTTCGACGGATCACCCAATCCATCCGCAGAACTTTAGATTTTCAGACGATATGCAAGTCAGCTTGCCTCGAATTCTCGCAGACAATGATTGGTGTAGATACAGTTGCTATGTATATTTCTCGAGATGGTGAGAGTTTCGAAATGGTCACCCAGTGCCATTCAACTTATTCTGCAAGCACCACGGACATTCTCGATACTACGATACCCTTGGATATCCCAGTCGTCAACCGATCAAGTAACCACGGGTTTCCTGTGAATCTAACGACGGTGGAATTAAGAAGCATTCTGCCAATGTCTAAATATCAGTCGGCGGTCGCCATTTTGTTGGAGTTCAACAGCAGTAAAGGAGTGATATTGCTGTGCTCGAATACCTACGGGTTTGTGGCTTTGAAATTCTCGAATCACAGGTTAAAAGCTAGTTCTAACTTAATGGCGACATTTAGTTGGACGTTGCAGGACCAAGACAATGAATTGTTGGAAGATTGTGCTGGTCAAATTCAAATAGCACTTCAGCAAGCGATACAAATCGAGACGGAGACAATGAGGTTGGAACAGCTCGCTCAACAGTATAGACGTAATGCTCTATTAGAGAAAGCGAAACAAGTAAGATTCTGGACCTGGTAATATCTATGAAGAGGTATTGACATTTCCTTCAATAGGAAGCTGAAGCTTTGGCCAAGATGAAAACAGAATTCTTGGCTACAATTTCACATGAATTGGTTAGTCCATTTTTTGTTAGCTATGGAAGAAAATGAATATTTGCTAACTACCCTTCTTTCTTAAATAGCGAACCCGTGCGTGGATTTTATTAAAATCTCCTAGGACTTTCGCGCGTCATGCTTACCTTACATTTCCATAGCAATGAACGCAATCATCGGTTTTGTCGACCTTCTGCTGCGCTCTGACTTGACACCTGATCAGAGAGAAACATTAGAGATTGTTCAACAAAGTTCCGGCACTCTGTTGAACCTCCTGAACAATCTTCTTGACGTGACTAAATTGGAGTTTTACGGTCACCAATTCCAGTTAGATGATTCCAAATTCTCGGTTAGAGACGTCATAGAGCATGTTACGGATTTACTTAATACCGCCGCAGAGAAGCGTGAGATCCATTTAAATTATTTTGTTGATCAAAATGTACCAGAATATGTTATGGGTGATAAAACTCGACTGCGACAAGTATTGGTGAACTTTTTATCAAACGGTTTGTCTTACACATGCATTGTATCCTGTTTTGGGTTTATCTAATTCCAATTATTTGCAGCTATTAAATTCACCGAAAGCGGTGAAGTATACATTGCTGTCTCAGCCAAAGAAATTCCCATTGCTCCTGCATCGAAGTATCCTACGTTTCGCTTTCTCGATTTCAATAACTCAACCGGCGAAACGGTACATCCCGATCTCGTTTCCCCATTCTCAGAGACTTCTATTACTCCGACCAATCCAGAGCCTGGAACATCTCCGTGGAACGGCACTGCTGGTTCAGATCCCAAGTCTCGTCCACCTAAGATGGCCCGAAACAACTCAAACTCGGATGATTATCAGACATTTTACTTTCAGATTGTAGATACTGGAATTGGAATACCCGAGGATGCCATGTTTTCGTTATTTCAGAAGTTTAGGCAGGTGGATTCTAGCTTCTCTAGACGATTCCAGGGTACTGGTCTTGGTCTTGCTATTTCAGCCAAAGTATGTTATACGATGTTCTGTGGTGTTACGTTTTGATCAAATTCTTACATTTTCCTTTTTGGTAGCTCATTGAACTGCATCGAGGCAAAATTTGGGTACAATCTCAGTATGTTGTATTTTTTTCAGGTGTAGCCATCGATAAGTTTGCTGACCTCGAGTTACCTTATTTTAGGAAGGGAGTAGGATCGGTGTTCACCTTTACGTTGAAATTCAAGAAATATGTCAACCCATCTCCTCCTGTTTCTCAACCGCCTTTGCTCATGGATGGTGTCCCCAACGGTGATCCCCTGAACGCTGTCGTCCCAGCAACCAAAGATGTGGTGTTAATCATTGATGAATGGCCTACCACTCGCAAGGCCATATCCCTTCTTCTGGAATCCTGCCATGCCAAAGGACTGCCGTTCGATAGTTGTGGTAGCGCACTTAGGCATGTTAGAGAAAACAACATATCCCCCGTGGCAGTTATAGTCGACGAAACTACCGTCGCCAGGCTTCCGGATGATGTCTCTTCTGCTTATGAACTTGCAAAATCATCGGCATTTATTGTCATCACTCGGCCAATTAAATATAGCCATTCCCTCTCTCCGTCTACGTTGCAGAAGATATTCGAACCCAGGTACTATCAACATACCCTTCATAAACCTATAAAACGATCGACTATATCCCGCGTTCTTCGAGAAGCTATCGTGGCGCAAATGACCCAAAATCATTCAAGACTTTCGCAAATATTAAATCCAGATGGTTCCTTTTCATCCACGGAATCGTCGCCAACATATTTAGCCGGATATTCATCTATCCTGGCTGCGTTGGCGAATCAAACAGATAAATCATCAGAAGAGGAGAATAAGACTAAAGAGGATAATTTATTGGATGCTTTAAGGCCATTGAGGATATTGATTGTGGATGATAACCCTATAAAGCAAGTATTCCCGGGTTTTTCGGTTGCTATTTGACACTGTTGCTAACATTATGGTATACAGTCGAAAGGTTGCGGTCAAGTTGTTGAATCATTTGGGTTTTAAGAATTTAGATACAGCCGTAAACGGATTAGAAGCAGTACAAATGATTCAAGAACATCCTGATATTAAGATTGTGTTTATGGATATAAGTATGTATTATCGTTTGTCTTGTTTGTTGTTAATTCTACTGTGCTAACAAAACGATTATTTCTTTCAGGTATGCCAATATGTGATGGTGAGTTTAAACGGTTTCTGGGTACACGTAAGGTTAAAATTTTGTACTAAACGACGATCTATTTTTAGGGTTGTCCGCCACCCGCAAGATTCAGACTGAATTGAGTCGATCGCCTCCCTGGATCATCGCAATGACAGCGTCAGCGATGATGGAGGAAAGAAAAATGTGTTTTGAGAATGGGTATGTCTGCGGTTACTGACATTCCTGCATTACGTAAACTGACTTGTCGTGTCTTGTCGCAGAATGAACGATTTTCTACCCAAACCGGTCAATCGTAATGATTTATTTGAAGTGCTGAAACGATACGTAGATAGTCCTGTTAACCCGCACGGCAATTCGGTTTTAAATGGCAAAACTGTCGCTGCTTTACTGGACTAAAAAGAATATCTTTGGTAGACTTTCGTTTCAGTTGTGTTGCGTATGCTACATTGGTGGTTTAATTGTGTTAACAATTAAAATATTGGGGTGTTGAAGATCTTTCTTTTTTACTTTTCCTGTAGTCTAGTTATCTGACTTCATCTAATATTCTTAAGATTGTGCCGGCTGGATAATTATTTTTAAGGTTGTGGTTTGTAATATAGTTTAATAATTCATATGTATTCTCTTGTTTACCATGTTTTACGATAACATGGTCCAAACAATTATTGTAGATGTTTTTCGTGATGTCTAAATATGAATGCCCAACCAGTACAGTGTCCTTACGTTGATGCTTGTCTTTGCTTTCAGAAACCATACTAATTCGAATGGATTAATTGATAAAATACAATATTCAAAATGAATGAATCTAAGATAATCTACACGTATACACATAACATATACTGATAACACCTATTTTTCCAAGTATTACATCCCAAGACTGACTCTTACATATATTAAACCCACTACTACTAAACATCCTCTAATTCGGAACGTCTCCATATCCCTTTTAATCCAACTAAGCACAACCCTAAGGTAAGGATTCCAAAGAACGACAACACCGTTGCCAAAACAACTAAACGATACAGTTCCGGAACCCAAAGCCAAACTCCCATTGAACTCAACACCAAACATAACAAAATAAAATAATTTCTTTTAGAATGAATACATCTGCTGCGTTTGTATAAACCTACATTGGATGATGTGATACCACTATATTCGTTGTTACGCGGGAAAGATGACGACGGAGTAGAAGTTTCGGAAGTGGTATTGGGTGAGCGGGAACGAGATGTAGGACGCCCATTCTCAGGTGGTGTAGCGCCTAACGCAATGGCAAGATTGTATTCATCGTCAGTTAGTCCAATTGATTCCAGCATCTCTGGAATAATGATTCCTTCGTTTAATAATAATTCTATGGGTATATCGAATAATTCTGAGCTATCATCGGTCAATCCATTCGCGGAGAATATCTTTCGTATGGACACATGAGTTAAGTAGTCGTCGTCCGTACCAATGAATAGAGCTTTGTACTTTTCTGCTGGTGTCTGGGAATTGATTGACGATGTATCAGGAGAAATGGCTGAAGTGCTGTGTGTTAGGACCGAGTCGGATTGAACAGGGATTGCAGTTGCGGATTCGACGGCCAATGTAGCCGGTGAACGATTAGAAACAAGCGAACTGTTTGATACTTGTTGTTCCCGTTGTATTTGTAAGGATGATGCAAGCAGTCCACTGGATACTTCTCCCGCTGTATTTCCTACCGCAGCGGTGGTATTTTTCTGAGCTTCTTCATTTTGAAGACTTTTTCTGCGTATTGTAACCTTCCATGAAGGCAAATCTCCTTCGTATAGGAGATTCATCGGAGACACATTTGTTGAAGGAATTTGCTGCTTATTTCGTAATGCTTGTAACGATGTGGCAGTAGCTAAGGAACGGTTCACTTCTGGTGTGTTGGACTTCGTACGACCTATTATATCTTCAGCGGACCAAGAAGGTATATTCCGAGCTTGCAAAGACATATTAGCGTCATTTATAAAACGTCTGTTAGATTCCGACCTGGCTTGGTGCATAGTCGAGGGTAAGGTAGCTGTTGTCGAGTTTACCAATTTCTTAAAATCGACATCGGACGAATTTTTCGAAAGCTTACCACCGCTTATCGACATAGTTAAAGATTGAACCGCTGGTAACATTAGGCCAGACTTATTCAATGATCCTGGACCGCTGAAACTGGGTTTCGGACCACTGACATCACTGGCACTTCTCAATGCTTGTTCTGCCAATGCTTCTTTCAACATTGGTCCGACAATTTCAGCAATTTTGATATCGGTTTTCCCTAGACTTCTCTGAAGTAAACTGTCATTCAATGACTGCACTTTCTTCGCATTGAGTAATTGAGACCTGGTTGCACTCCCACTTGGCTTTAATACCTGTCCAAGTGAAGACTTGAGAATCTTTATGGGGCTTTTAGGCCCTTCTTTCTCCACATCTACCAAGAAATAATGAACATCACCGACAATTTCGGTATTAGTGAGCGGATTCAATGCATAGAGCCGAAAGAGGTATTCGCTGTTGTTTCCAAATTTACTACGAAGGATGAGCTTATTCAAACTGTTGGCTTCATAGTAGAAGTAGCGCCTCTCGGGAGAGTCAGTGGGGTTTTTAGGAGGTATTTCTGTTTCAACCCTGGCAATTATCAAATTTTTCGACTGGTTTCTGTACGCCGTAATCGAAGGTTTCAAGTGTAAATGGCTCTTCCTGCGTCAGGGGAAGGGTATCTATATGATTCTTTTGACTATCGAGAATGCGAATACCTTCGGCCATGCTTTAGTTTTTCCCGAAAAGTATGCAAATTATATGGGTAGTTTTCGGTACTGTAGTTGGCCACTTAAGTGAAAGAGGCAAATTCATTTTGTCGTCATCGTTCCATGGGCCAAGTCAAGACAACGAAGCCGTTAGGAAAGAACACAATCTCTCAGCGAACAACGGAAATGACGTGTCACAATTCATCGAGGGGTCGTACTCCGCGCAGCAATGCGCATTCTGAAAGATATTATTTATGTATCGATATTCTACCAAGGGTGAACGTACAATCATCTACATGTCTTAGTGAGAAAAGCTCACTCCAGTTGAAGTTTTACTACAGTCGACGTGTTTTCTATGTACGCCCAACAGTAACATAGTCATCGTCCTCGTCTTGAATCAAGTCTTGAGTATCAAGCCGTCTCAGCATCCGCACCATATCCCGATCGGTTTTAAGAGAAGATTTGGTAAACTTTCGGTTGCAACCTACATGCAGATTACATAATAACAATGTTAAGAAGCTGTCTTCACTACTATTAAAAGCAGGCAAAGTCACGGTTTTCCCGCGACAGGTAGGGGACTGAAACGGAAATGCAAGACATGTACCAGAGATAGGACACTCAACGTAGCCTCGATCAGCTGAAGTATCAAATAGCCCATAGATGCCTGCTCTCGAAAACGTATGCCCGCAAATATCACTTTTTACAGGGTCCGTTATTCTTGAGCCCAGGATAGGACAATTCAGGGATTGCTGAGTCCCAACAACTACCAGATCATCATCCTCCCTGTCCCCTTCTTCACGATAGCTTTCGCCAGGATTCTTCGCTTCCTATATATATGGAGATGTATGACAATGTAGATATAAATATGACGCTTCGGTATTGATACACCACAAGAAAAATCGAACAATTGAACCTACCCAAACATTCTTTTTGAACTTCTTGTAATCCGCATGATTGGCGTAAAGCTGCGATCCCGACGACTTTATGGTCTCATACTCTGGACCAAGCTTTTCTTCGAAATACTGTGACACATTTTGCTGCATGCAAAGTAACAAATTTGGTAGCAGACAAAGTGAGCTTTCGACCAGCACGCCAATTCTTGCGAAGAGTATCAACTTACGACGGCCTGTGAATCCTGAGTTACTGTTTCTTTAATATGTGTCACTACCTTCTGTTGAGCTTTAAGTTTCGCAAGCATTAGAATATACTCTTTCACTGCTGCCTCCATCTCAGTCACCTGTGAATACCGCACAAACATTGAGAATGCAACCACACAAAAGATAATTGGCCCAAGATCAGTTAAGGATACTTCATATTAACAGCGCAAATACAGTTTCTAAAACACACGAGGGCTCTAGAAACAAATCTTACTTGTTCATCCAAGTCTACATCCGCCAGTTCCACCGCGGCATCGATCGAGTTTTCGAGTGCTTGTTGAATGGTGTCTACAGAATCCTTGATTCCTCTAAGCATATCTTGAAGGATTGCAGGGGCATTGACCGAGGCAGCACCTGACTGCGCATTAGATTGTCTACTAGCGTTGGAATATCTGTGAGCCATTTGAAAACCCTTAGGTAACGAACACTGTGCACGAGAGGGGAATTGAAGATGTCGCTGGGAAGTTCAAACACGTAAGGCTCCTGCCCTGCAAGTAGAACTGCGATTGTGGGTGCGATAATTGAACAACACCACTTTTTGGCACAGTGATTTGGACTACATTATATTCGTAAGTAAAAAGGTCTTTCGGGTTATATCAGTTTAGAGAGAGTTTGCCAACCTCTGATTGCAGTATTGCGGAGATGCGTCTAGGCGGCCATAATACAGGATTTAGGCTATACATATCCGTAATAAATAATAATAATACAAATGTACAGCTAGACAGCTGCCGTTGCTCATATTCTTGATCGATGGATTCCTGTTCAAAGTTATCTTTGTGGCCATAACAATAACGAATCATTACAGGCCGCATGCTGAAGTTCGACAACGCGCCGAATGCAAAGGTAACTGTGAGGTCCTTTTTACATCCACACAGATTGAAATATCTAGAAGTTCAATATTACAAGAAATTATGATTTCAATTCTCAAATAAGAATATTTGATCGGAAGCGGAATGAGAGAGAAAGGGAGAACTGCCGGAGTTGAGGTTAAGTGCACCTAGCAACAGATCACGTGGGAATACATTGCAATTCAACCTGTAATGTAAGGCTACATACTCGGCGACATTGTCTCGTACAAACCACTACACACATGATTTTCCCCTTACATATACTACGACGTAATTATTCTCGGTTAATTCCGCAGATCCGACATGCGTCATCGAACGCAACATCTTCAAATTCGAAAGAGGCCATTGGGGCTTCTTCAATTTTCGACATTGCTGTTAAAGAAGTACAGACGAAACGAATAACAGAGTCTTTGAAAACTGGGAAGCCAAGAGAGGTGAATGATTGATTCTTTGAATCATTCTTCGTTGATTTTGTTTTTTATACAATTTTAATTCTAACACGATTAAATCTATATTGGGATCCAAAATGACTTCTGTAGCACTTAGTAAATACCGGACGAATCGATTATTCACCACAGAAACTGAATATGTTGGCTAGACAAATAAAAGGATTAAGCGTAACGTCTGCAATCCATCAAATGCAATTCTCGCTCAAAAAACCGGGACCTATTATCGCAAAAGCGCTGAAACGGGGTATCAAAGAGTCACTTCACATTCACAATAAATCAGTGAGCTCCTCCTCGTCGACATCTATAGTACAGCCGTTGACTACATCATCGCTATACATCGCTCAAGCTTGGGTGGGTAAAGAAATATACGAAAGGGGAATTCGGATAATGGGACGTGGTCGATTTGGTATCATGCATAAACCGGGTTCACATATGAAAATATTGTTGCGGGAGAGCAATGAACCACTGGCACCTAATAGAGGAAATAGATGGCAAGGGAAGGGTGGATTAGTGCCACCGAAGAAGGAGAGAAAGAAAGTCTGGGTACCTCTGGTAGAAGACAAGCCAATTTACAATAAGTGGAAAAAATTCTTTTATGACGCATGAACTTTGCCCATTGGAAATGTGCGAAATAGTGGATAATGGTGATTATCTCCTGAAGTACGTAAAGCAAATTAACAATTGCTGTATTGAAAAATAAAACTTGTACTCTACTCGAAGCGTCACAGACCCTCTACTCAATGTGTCCCTATCACGCAACATATGTAACTTAAAAGCAAGTACAGCAAAAAAAAAAAAAAATACAAAAATAATGACGACATCAAATGTTAATTGAAAATTTGAAAACCTTTTCACCACCAATTTCAGTTCAAGAGTTGAATTCGAAGCGGAATAATCATAGCTTCATCGTTGGATTCCTCCCGAGTAAATAGTTCTTCATCATCTGCTGCGTCTGCATAAGCGTACATGGGACAATGCTTTATCGTTTCTTGCGTAAGAAAGATAACCAACCAGGAGTAGTTTCAGGTGCTGTAGCGCCAAATGCAAAGGTACGATTGCGTCCATTTTCAATTTTCTTCGGTGCTAGCATCTCTAATATCGATTCTGTAATAATTCTTGATTCCTCAAATAATTGTGATAAAGAAGGAGAATGCGCATTTTCAGGTGCTGTAGCGCCCAATGCAGTGGGACGATTGCCTTCATCGTCAGTTAGATTCCTCGATTCTAGCATCTCTATAATTTTCTTTGAAATGATCCTTTCCTTCTCTATTAATTCTAGTAGAGGACAAGAAGTAGACCGCGCATTCTCAGGTGGTGTAGCGCCTAATGCAATGGCACGATTGTATTCATCTTCGGTTAGCATAATGGATTCTGGCATATCTGGAACAATGATTCCTTCGTTTAATAATGATTCGTTGGGGACATCATATAATTCCGAGTGATGTAATCCATTCGCGGAGAATATGCGTCGAATGGCCGCTCTATTTAAGTAGTCGTCGTCCGTGCCAATAAACTGCGCTTTATATCTTTCTGCTGGGATTTGAAAATTAATTGCCGACGTATCAGGCGAAATAGCCGAAGTCCTGGGTGTTGAAACCGACTCAGATTGTACAGGGACAGCAGTTGCAGATTCAACGGCCAATGTAGCCGGTGAACGATTAGAAACAAGCGAAATGTTTGATACTTGTTGTTCCTGTTGATTTCGTAAGGACGATGCTAGCAGTCCACTGGATAGCTCTCCCGCTGTATTTCCTACCGCTGCGGTGATATTTTTCTGAGATTCTTTATTTTGAAGACTTTTCCTGCGTATTGTAACTTTCCATGAAGGCGAATCTCCTTCGTGTAGGGGATTTATTGGAGACACATTAGTTGAAGAGCTTTGCTGCTTATTTCGTAATGCTTGTAACGAGGTGGCTGTTTTGGAGTTTACCCATTTGTCGAAGTCTACGTCAGATGAATTATTCGACATCTTATAGGTGTTATATTCCATCAGTAAAGATCGAACCGCAGGTGAGATTAGGCCAGACTCATTCAATGATCCTGGACCACTGAAACTGGGTTTTGTACTGTTAACATCACTTGTACTTCTCGATGCCTGTTCTGCCAATGCCTTTTTCGACATTGTTCCGACAATTTCAGCAATTTTGATATCGGCTTTCTCTAGACTCCTTTGAAGTAAATTGTCATTCAATGACTGCATTTTGTTGGCGTTGAGTAATTGAGAGCTGTTTGCGCTTCCACTTGGCTTTAATGCATGTGCAGGTGTAGACTGTAGATTCATTATGGCCCCTTTCCCTTTTTCTTCAACATCCACCAAGAAATAATGAACATCACCCACCATTTCTGTATTAGTGAGCGGATTCATTACACAGAGCCGAAGAAAGTAGTTGCCGTACTCCCCAAATTTACGAAGGATGAGCTTATTCAAACTGTTGGCTTCATAGTAGAAGTAGCGCCTCTCGGGAGAGTCAGTGGGGTTTTTAGGAGGTATTTCTGTTTCAACCCTGGCAATTATCAAATTTTTCGACTGGTTTCTGTACGCCGTAATCAAATTTCCAAAGGTCTCGAGTGTAAACGGCTCTTCCTGCGTAAGGGGAAGGGAATCTATATGGTTTTTTTGACTATCAAGGATGCGAATGCTTTCGGCCATGTTTTAGTTGTTCCCGCAAAGTATGCAATATGGGAAGCGTACTGGTATTCGAACTTCGTTTGGTCGCAAAGGTTTCAAGGGCCAAGTCAGGAGAACGAAAGTCGCGGACTAGTCGCGGGCAAGAACAGGCAAGAACATAATCACAGATCACTCGCGAACAAGGCAACAACTGAAATGACGTGTCTCGTTGACTGTGGATGTCAAGTCTCTCGGCACCCCACCGTCACACCACACCATACTCATAGAATTGTCCAAGCTATTGTCCAACCTATCAACCCGCTGAAAATTGACGATGGCAGGCATATGTTGCGGAGTAGTTGGCTGAGATGGAGGAGGAGCAATCAATCGAAATAAGTGGAATCCTGAAGAAATGGAAAACTCGCAGGCCGGGGCCGGTAGATGGCGGGTCAGTTGAAATTTAAACAAAGGTGGAAACGAACGAGGAAGCTGCATTGGCTTTGGATTGATATAAAAATCAAAATGCTCTCCCTACTTCGCAATGACTGAATTCTTGGTCAACCGCACAGCGAATCTTACAGATTCCACACCTATTCCACGCGAGTGTATACCATGTGTTTTTCAAAGCCGGAGTATACCTGGGCTAACAGAATGCGACTGGTAGGCTTTCAATAGCAACTATAACCAAAAAACTGACAAATAAAATAGGAATTATATGGCAAGGAATGTTGGATTCTTGCCGCTGAAAAAGAAGAGGGAGGAAGTCTGGGTAGTATTGGTAGAAGACAAGCCAATTTACAATGAGTGGAAAAATTCTTCTATGACGCATGAACTTTGCCCATTGGAGAAGTGAGAAATGGTGGATAATGGTAATTGCCTTTGGGCTACGTAAAGCAAATAAACAGTGTTTTGTATTGAAAGAAACACTCGTACTCTACTTTCACCGATCAACTAAACGTAACAGAATCAGCCTCCTTCCTTCATCTCATTTATACCAGTCAACTTGTCCCTATCATGCAACTAATGAACCTTGAAAGAAGTACAGAATGAAAATAAAATAATGATGGCAACATAAAACTTGGAAACCTGAATATTCATTCCTTTCTGACGGTTTCCTGTATGAAATAGGAGTAATTATGCGATTTGAGGAGGAGAGGCAATACTACATGCACGAAGAGAAGTTAAATGAAGGTTCCAACGAGAAAACTCCGTGCTTCAATGGAACGACATCGATTGAAATCAACAGACCTCAAATCAGCATCTGAGCCTTCTTTCCTTTCACGCATTTTCAGTTCACCCTCAAGTTTGACAACTTTAATGGGACTTAACGGAATCTTGACTTCATTCTTGGAGGCCTCTTGAGCGACGTCATCATCAATTGAACTTAAAGTTTCGTCAGAGCTTTCATATGTATCAGATTCAGAGAGCGACGAGTCAGGGCTCGCCAAGGATGCTGATAAGTTTGACTCCGAATGAGGTAGATCGACAGGACCGGTTGTTGTAGTAGTTTCAACGGTAAGGATTGAGGCAACAGACTGTTGATATTTTAGTAATGGTTTAATTGATTAGAATGGTTAAATGTGAGACAGAATGACTACCAATCTTACCTCGTCAGTCGCGATATGGTTGCCCGTCGAATGCTCCTCGACCGTCGCAACATCACTTTCTCCTCGATTTTGCCCGTCAACTTCGGGCAGCTGTTCATGAACACTTTCAGGCGTGTTCTCTGCGACAACAAACAAAGCCCACAGGTAATACATGGCGAATTTTGCCGATTTCTTCGCAATTTCTGGAGCGGACGGGGATGCAGAAACGCGTTTGAGGATTTCATAGAATTGTTTTGCCACTCTCTAATCATCCATTCGAATGTGAGCCATATCATGCATCACATACAGAAAAGGAACAACAGAACCAACCAAAATATAAAAGAATAGATGATGTTAACCCCACACTATAATCATAAGCCTGGTCAGACTAAAACAAAGCTCGGCACAGTTATCCCTCATCTCATTACGGGCAGGAAATATAACCATAGAATGTCGCACAAAACTTCTTTTGCCCTAATTAAGACTTGTTGGAACAATTGTCGATTTACCTGAACCAATACATTTTTCACAACTTTCGCTTTCAAAATTTCCACGAATCGGGCTACGGCTCTCACATAGATCGTCGTGATGAGTTTCTTTGATTTAACTACAATTGATGTATGTCTTGATATCCTAATCACAAGAATTGTTACTATATGCATACCGATCAGAAGGAATTTGGCGATTCCGGAAGATTGGACGAACAAGAAGGATGGCGAGCAGCAAAGAAGACACACTTACTCTGTTATGATTCGGATACGTCGAACATCAAGGATTTGTATAGAATGGTAAGATGTTAGCATTTACATACTATTTAGCGCATGACAGGTATGCTATAATATGCACCTTGATTTGGACGAGATGACATTTGAGCTTCGGCCTCCGATTGTTGAGATTCAACTGCAACGGGAGGTAGCATTTTATCAACGGCGGCTTCAGTAACAGTCATAACGTTATGAATTATTTGAGTAGCTATTTGGCTTGTGGATGTTACGATTGATTCAACCTAGTTGAGATGGAGGAAAAACGACGTGTTAAATTAAAACGGTGGACCCATCACATTGGTATGATCATTGGCAAAAATAATGCCGATGACAATATATGGTCAAGATGGCAAATGAAAGATAACGAATACTTTTTGAACGATAGGTCTGTTCTTTGTATTCTTGTACAATAACAGACAAACCAAGTGCAAGAAGGAGGTAATAGTAGAGAACGCTGTTGCTTCGGTATTTGAAACGGAGCGAGAATATGTTGATTGCTGATGCCGATTTCTTGATCTCTGGTTTCGTCGATGGACGTGAGAATGAGATTGCATAAAGTACGAAATGGGATTTAAGTTTGCCTGCGGTCGAAGACTCGAAGACGAACAAGAGGGCTCCCAAGTCCCCGGAGAAAACCATTTCAAGCACAGACACAATCCGCGCTTGAGCACACCTGAAAATGGCGCTTTTGCTGTATAATTTATTTCATATATCATATAAATACATTCATGCTTTCACCGTCCACTCGCCTTTTAATGTTACGACACCATCGTTTCATTCGATCCAATCCCGCCATCGGAGGTATTGTCGTGCTTCCGACTTTGTTCCATGTTTTCAACAGACACAGGGGATTCACTTTCGGAACTGGTAGAATCGGCCTTCTCAGTAATGACTGCATTGCCGTCTAGTTCTGGGACAGAATGACTGGAACTGCTAGAAGAGTTGTGACTCGCAGGATCAACCGATACGGGTATCACTGGTTCGGAGGTGTGAGTTGTGTTTTCAGAGTGGGAATCTAGGTTCGAATGTGAAATAGATCGGGAAATAGGATTAGAGGATAAAGAGGGCGCTCTCAGTACTGATGACATATGAGAATCTTCGAGGTTGGGTATTGACGGAGATCTTGATGCAGGGTTAGACGAAATCGACGGAGGTCGGGAATCTCCGTGAGACTGATCTAAATTAAGATTGGAATGCAGCCGCGAAGCAGCATTCGACGAAATTGAAGGAGGACGGACTTCAGAGGCTGATAGGAAAAAGTTATTGGGATTACTACTCTCGGCTGACGCAGATGTCGATGAATTCGCCGATGCAAGTAAGTATGACTCTGTCAACGCTGAGTTATCCGTTGCTACAGTCGGCAGCACCTCTGATGTTTCGACCGTTGATTCAACCGCTATTTGCCTTGTAACCGGCACATCTTCAGCTGACTCCTCCATTCTAATCTCCAATTCTTTCAGCTTTCTAATCACATTTTCTTCCACCTTCTTCAATTCGTCAACTCCCTCTGTGTCATTACTCGCCGACATATCGATACCGACCATTTCATATGTTACTATAACTTTTAACATTTCCGCTTCAGCATTAGGGAACAGCCGTGCAATACGGTCAATTAGAGCGTGTTCTTCTGACATTGTGTCTGGCTGTGAAGAAGGTGCCGCAACAAAAAGAGCCGAATTGGAAGATGTACCTGTAGCTGAGAGAGGTGGCAAATGGGGATTGGAAAAGTTGGAGAAATGAGATGATGACTTCTTGAAGAGGGAAGTCCGCAGGTTGATAGGCTTACGAAGTCTCTTTGGTTGGGTCGTTGATGCTTCAGATGCGTGCACGGAGGATGTATCCTGGGAAGATGAACTTTGCGCCGTCTGGATTACTAGCTTGGGCTGGTCATCAATACTGGAGGATGCGATTGGGATTAACATAGGTGGTGCCGTCGATGATTCAACATTAGGTGGCAAGATTAAGTTATCGATTTGAAATGACTAAGGTAAATGTTAGTACTGGCTCCCACGGTCCACATTGTCACAACGGAGGACAAAACGTACTTCTTGTATCGGCGGATTTAATTCTTGAATTGCCCGCGGTTCGCTCGCTGTAATAGTATGTGGTCGTTCAGTCTCGGAAAGTTGAGCATTGTCAACGTTCTGTGATGCCACTGTCTGTTGACATATCAAGCATTAGTAACATAAAACGTCCAGTTAGAAGACAAGTTAAGAAAAGCGACACTGACCAAATCTCCCGCCGAAGCTATCGTCCTTCGAATATCGTCAAAACTTGACGTTCCCGATACAGCTACGGAGTCATCCCTGGGCAACACAGAGCCAGAACTCATGGATCTATTTTCGTTGATGTAATCAGCAGCGGAAACTTCTCCCGTCGTACCAGTCATCATCTCAACGGGCAATGACTGTATTCCTTCATTGGCGTTGGTTTCCTCCATTTTATCAATATAAATATCAGGATCGACCAATTTCAATTTATAAGCGGGGAATCTATGATCATGCTTCCAGGCGACTGTGGCAGTCGTTATGGCAGTGCGTACACTATCTGCCGTGATTCCAAATCGTTTCAAATCGTCGTCCGTCATTCTAACTAACTCGGCAAACGTCGCTATCGTCTTGGCTTTTTCTACTTGGTCTTTATGTTCTAGCAAGGCTTGGGTCCCGATGAAAACCCAATCTGACGTTGAATGAAATAGCGTGAGTTAAACTAGAATAACTGATTGTAAAACTAAAAGAAAATACCTAGATACGACTTGATTTCTGGTATTTCCTTCTTGCTAGTAAATTTTCTTCCCAGGGCGAGCTCGTCCCCTTCATATATTTGCATTCTGCGACCTTTGCCGAGAGAACTTCCATTGACAAATGTTCCATTCGTACTAGTTTAAATTTTAATGAATATGGTTTCTCTAAACGAAGTTTAAAAATAGACTTTTAATGTTGATTACTACAAACCTTCTATCCTCGATATAAACTTCCCAAAAACCGTCGTCACGTCGTTGCTAGGAAGTCGACGAAAATACAAGATTGTTTAACTTAAATTATGGAAAATGTCAAATAGCGAAAGTAAAATACATACTCTCCAGAGATAGCAATGCCTCGAGCTGATTTCGCTTAATGATATCCGTGTATGAGAGGTCGCATGTCGTCCTATAAGATATTTCTCCCGATTCAATGCTGTTCTCGAGGAATACATGAAACCGTTAGATGTCGAAATGTGCCTTTCACCCATCCATTTCCACACATCCTTAAAATAACCGAATGAGCTTACCAATGTTATCATGGAAATAAACCAACGGTTCTAGCACAGCCCAAGTGGCGACGACATGTCCTTCGGAGCTGGTTCCCCCAAAATCATCTGAACTCTGCCTTCCTCTGTCTTTCTCTTTCCTGCGAGAGGAGCTGGAACCAGGGGAAGGAATCTCGGCTTCCAATCCTATTCCAAAGACATTCCAATCTAATCCTTTCTTCTCTGATTTCCGTGATAACGAGGCCGGAGGTGAAGCTGAGCTGGAGGATGCAGCGGCGGAAGATGATCGCTTAAATAGTTTGTCCTTCAATTTGTTGGTCAATGTGATAGGTTTCGAAGTCTGCTGCATATAAAAGTATCGATGAGTTTTATCATGTACTTGCATGTGCAAAGTTTCGACTATTAATCCATGACGGCAGCGTTACGAACCTCCTGCACTGCAACAGTGTTTCCATTCAGATGGTCTTCAATGGCGGTTTTTATAGGAAAGCAAGGCGACAGCTGTGGAATAGAAGGTTAGATGAGTAATAAAAATTTATAATCGCGGTCGCACAGTTACAACTGCAGCATTAGATACATACCGAACTATCATCGATAGGGCTATGACAGACGGGACAATTCCGTGAGAATGTCGTTTTAGACTAATGCATTAGCACGAAATTGAGAATATTCAAACCAAGATTAGTTATTTATCACACTGTCACATTTATCATGTAACAGAATCATTAATAAACGAAGATGAACCGAATTTAGATATTTCGATACCAACCGGGTCGTATTCTCCTTTCATCCATTTCATTATTGCTTCTCTGTCAAACATGTGGCCACACTTGGAAATAACAGGGTCTTTCATTATTTCCAAAGTTATTGGGCAGACAAAATAGTCCGGAACTTCATCGGTTTGTTTCTTTTTGGACTTCTCTTTGTCCTTCTTGGTGGTCGGATTATCGGGTTTGCCATGGTTGGACTTGTTCATGTTTCTGGATAAAGAAGCAGAAAGCTGCTATAATGCGCCGGTGCAATGACAAAATGAAGCAAAAATCTGAGACGCTACGATGGATATTAGTAATGGAATGAAGTTCGAGCGTTCCTGGAAGTTGGGAAGCAGTTGAGCAGGAGTTTGAGAGATTGATGCCAATAGCCTGGTTAGCGCCATCTGAAGTCAAATATCTCCCGAACCAAACATTTTAGCATTGCATCGATGGAGTTCTCGACATTTCTCGGCCCCGTTTTCTCCCTTAGCTTTGAATTAATTAGAATTTATTTCATGAAAATGATTCATCCCGTTACAGTATGTCGGTTCTCAATGCATATGTCCCATAAGTACAGAAGTCGCCATCGCGCAGTTGTTGCTGCAGCTTTCAAAAATATCCGCCATTTCTGAATTATGAATAGCTAGCCGAAGGCACATCCTTACCTCTAACCTTCCGTAGGTCAACAATCAAAAACGTAAGTATCCCTAGAAGATACCCGAATAATCGACACACATCTCGTAAAGAAACGAGTGACGTCATTCGCCGTCTATATAATCCTTTTGCTTCCAACTTTTAGCAGTTGTCTTTCGTACTCGATTATCCCACAGTCTAATCGTACATAACATCCAGATAGCAACAAGCAATCCAACAACCATGTCTCTCATTCGATCCATGTTCCCAGAAATCTCTAGGGATTTGCAACGGGCATTCCGCACTCTTGAAGACCCGTTTATGGATATGGCTACTCATGGCCGCAGAGGTCGAAACTTTTTATCGCCCTTCGCTGCATTACCTTCTCTTCCATCTCTAGCTGAGCAAATGGGATTCAAAGCACCAATCGTTGATTTAGCGGGTAAGTTGATCATCGCCAATGAAAAGTTTTAACCAATGTTCGAGCTTGAGCTAGACCTAATTTTAATGCACTATCACAGAGACCGACAAATCCTATATAATTGAAGCCGAGCTTCCTGGAATAAAGAAGGAAGATATCGATATCGAAGTTTTGGACGATAGCACCGTAGTGTTAAAAGGGAAAGTCGAGTCGAGTCGGGAATACGGGCAACCACCTTCATCCACCGTGCAATCCACGTCTGACGTCGGAGACAGTTCCTCCGGTGGTGGGGAGGTAATGAAAGCTGAAGATAAAAGTAAAGCGGTGGAAACATCCAAGGAACAGGATAAAACATTTTGGACCCAAGAGAGAGTCTTCGGAAAATTTCAGAGAGTGTTCAGTTTTCCTATGAAGGTGAGCTATTTAAGATTCAATACTAATGTATGATTCTATGAGCATATATTAAGTAATGTAAACTTATGATAGGTCGATCCGAATCAAATCAAGGCTACTTATAAGAATGGAATTCTTTCAATCTCGGTACCCAAACCCGAAGTCACAAATCGAGCCAAGGTAAAAATTGAGTCAACCGAAGAGGTGGATCAAAATGTGTCCCCTTCAGCAGTGTAATTCAGGGACCCGAGTGGAAACGCGGGATGGAATTGGAAATGAGAGCAAAAAGTCGGATTTGCAGTCACAGCGAATTTCCAGTATCGACGCACAAGCTATATCCAAATACGACGGGATAGCCGGTGAATGTTAATGTACATATATAACCTGAACTTCTGTATCATGATACGTTCTGTCGTTTGATAAAAAATGTGTGTTTTGTATCAGTGTGTGGATTGCTGTGCAGTACGACAGTTTGAAGCAAAGCGGCAAAAGGGAAATAAAGTTGCTTGGCAACAAACACCTGACCGCGTAATTAAGGTTACTAGTCCTTGAATTGACGACTGACGAAGCAGCATAATATACAGCAGTATCACCAAAAAATGACTTCTTCTTCTTCTCCGGCAACATCATCTATACCTGATAATGTATCTGCGGCTGCCGCAAAGCCTCGCAAGCGGTTTGTCGGAAGTTCACGCAAATCGGAAGCATCGAAGAGTTCGAATACCACCCATGATGAACCCGGAATTGAGGATTCAGGAAACTTAGTAACTACAGGTATCCTTAATGATTTTCATGAGGGAATACCTTCTTTCCTACTAAAGTACAGCTCAATTAACACACGACAATCTGTTCTCGCAGCGAGATCTTCGAAACGACCTGTGGTGTTGAATCAGATACCGGATGACATATTGAATAACGAAGCATTAAATAGAGCAATTAAACAGGTAATATTTGATATATTATGTCTGTCTCGTTTGTTCAACGGACGAGGCGTTAACTTATTTGCAAAAAGCTACCCCCAAACTATAATTTTGAGATCCACAAAACTATTCATCAGATCCAAAAGTTTGGAGCTAAAAGAGGTTTGTATTAACGTTATGTATTCGTTTGAATCAATATGTAACTAATAGATAATAATTGTAGTTGCGTTACAAATGCCGGAGGGATTGCTCATGTTTGCTTGTACCATCGCCGATATTCTTGAATCGTATGTTCCGTTCAAATTTTTCAACACTTTCGGTGTTTGATTTTACCATTTGTTTTGTCAATTTATCACGATCCACTTTGTCTCGTTCATTGTGGGCCCATAAGCGTTGTACTCACTGTCATCCAACTTGATTAGATTCGCCAATGTTGAAACTCTCATTATGGGCGATGTTACCTATGGTGCATGCTGCATCGATGATTATACTGCAAGAGCGTTAGATTGCGATTTTATGGTTCATTACGGCCATAGTTGTTTAAGTAAGCGCTGCCTGCATTCGTTTATATCACTCATACATCTACAACACCTCATATCGCATGGCTAACCTTTATTTGCTCTACTTACTCAAAAGTCCCGGTTAATATTACAACCCTAAAAACGCTCTATATCTTTGTCGATATCCAGATTGATGTCAATCATTTCATTGATACCATACGATACAACTTTTCCCCATCAACAAAATTAGCCGTTGTTTCGACTATCCAATTTGTTGCATCTGTGCAAATCGCAAAGAAGATTCTTGAGACAGATTATGGGTTCGTCATACCGCAAAGTAAGCCTTTATCGCCGGGTGAAATATTAGGATGTACAAGTCCCAAGTTATCGGGTGTCGATACCATTGTGTAAGTATTGATGAACATAATTCTGTCGCATTCATTGTCACTGTGGCTTCAGCATCGATCTGATAATGATGTCGTGTTTTATTTATATAGATATTTGGGAGATGGTCGATTTCATTTGGAGTCAATCATGATTCATAACCCAACCATCCCCGCCTACCGATACGATCCGTATGCCAAACAGTTTACTCGAGAACGATACGACCATTCAGAAATGCATTCTATTCGTCGCCATGCTATTACTCAATCTCTGCAAGCCAAGAGATGGGGAATCATATTAGGTACTCTGGGTCGACAAGGTAGCACAGTTGTGTTAAGCTGGCTAGAGAATCAACTCAAATCGCAGAACAAGGATTACGTCGTCGTACTATTGAGTGAAATATTCCCTAAGAAGTTAGAGGAATTTAAAGATGTTGACTGTTGGGTTCAATTAGCATGTCCTAGATTAAGTATTGATTGGGGTTCTTTCTTTAAAAAACCATTGCTGAGTACGTATGAGGCTAGTGTTGTGTTGAGAGAAACTGACTGGAAGGAGGTCTACCCGATGGACTTTTATGCTAGGGAAGATGCAGGAGGGCCGTGGAGTGTGAATTGGTGGAATCGGAGGGAGAAAAAAATGAAAGAGAAGGAGCGGAAGTAGATATCATTTCCGGCTGCCTATAGACTCTGGCAACCAGCTCTTCACAGTAAATTATTCAAATGTCGACATGACGTCCATAAAAGAAAAGATAATTTATATCCTTTCATAACATCAACCACAAACTTGATTGAAAATTATTCGCATTAGGGGATGAACTTCATGTTATATTACTGTGCAAAAACAAATGACATCTATTTTACATTTAAGATACAATCACGCAAAGTCATTCATAAGCGGAGGGATCTAGCAACTGTTTTGCTTATTCTGGGGTGAGGAAGGAATAGACGAATGAGACTCGGGCAAAGATTGACGAGTATGGAGACGATTGAAAAGTGAGGACTTCTAACATTAGGCGTTCTCGGGTATCGATTATATGTGATGGTGGAATCAATCTTAAAAGCTTTTAGACAACCATCTCGTTGACGCAGCGCACTTAGTAATGAGCGTTATAAGAGGTGAAGTTCTAGTGGAGCAATCGGACCAGTTAATTTCTTTGTCATCTCGCAATATCCAAGTGATTATGACGGTGCAGGTCACTGGAACAACTAAAAAAGTAATAATAATATTATAAATAGCATATAGCATACCGAATATTTGATTTGATATAGCACATTCGTCATATCTTGTTCTCTACTACGGATGTCGCTGTTTCTTTGTTTACTCTCAACGGCACCTTCTCAACTTGAACAGTCCTCCTTATTGTGGTTTCATCGACAGTATTAAACTTCCCGGAATTATTCCGCTGATCCCCATTCATCTTTTCTACCCCATCATTATTCATCAACATCATGTTTTTATCGACCACGGGACAAGGAAATAATACGGGACCGGCAACAGTTAGCACTGCACCGATAGCGGTGAAAAGAGTAAGAGAGAAAGAGAAGGATCGTTTTTGTCTGTAGGTGAGACGGTATATTGATTCCATTCCGTATGTGGGAGTTGTTGTGAGAAGACTGAAGTCCACGGATTGACAGAGCAATGGAGAGATACAATTCAGTCGACCTTGAACCGACTGGCAAAAAAAACGAAACAAATATTAGGGGTGAACGGTATCCTGTGAACGGGTGAACTTGAATAACTAGCGGCTCGGTCCGGCTCAAATCTCGCGATTAGTTTAAGCACCGTTTATTATATTGGAGAAATTTATTACCCCATAAATAAAACATTTGGATTTATCGTCGCTCACATGCAATCTGAACATCCTTGTCAATTCTGGAATTGTATATTGATAATTACTGGAAGTGTCCTTCCGTTGGCGAATACATTATGTAGTCAGAACTAGTTCAGTTCCTCCAAAGGACACAATTTCCGATATTGTTGAAAGCACACCCGTTGACAGGCAATGGTCGAATTGAAAATGCTGGTAGAACGATTTTAACATCCATGGTACGTAACTCGTACTCTATTATGTAGACTGGCGCACGACGTTGATACTTGGATTGCTAATGAGGATGAACTGGAGAAAATAGAAATAAAATAAAGGGTGAACAGTGGGGAAAAATATGGGTCCGGTGTATTAATGGATTAGCGAAGTTGGGTTTTTGTTAGAGTCAACGGATCCCAACAATAAATAATAATGGAGGCACTCATGCACCTTGTGACTTCATTTGGAGGGGAATGCGTGGGAAATATTAACTCTTCCGTCCAATTCCTTGCGCGCAGTTCATTCTCATCCTCTGCTCATTTAATATATATCCACTGAAACAGCGCTCACAATCAATTGGACAACTGCACTTGTAGTGTGTGTCTGTCTGCGACTCCGCTTTAAAATCTCCGTCCGCGACTGTCCTTGTGTTACCGACCGTCATGAGTGGCCGGTCTTCGATTAATGTAAAGTATCAGTTTTTGCGTTCTCAAGTCGCTTCTCACTCTAGTGCCCTTGCCCCTCAATCGGCTGACTTCTATCGTGTTTGTTAAACCCAGCATCTCAACACTGAGATTCTTATCCTCATCTTTCTCAACCTAGACCACCAGTCCCTCGCTCAATGTCTGGCCGTGTCAACTCGGTTCAATGCAGTCATCACAACATTCGATTCTACGCTTTGGCGTCCTTTGATCAAATCTCTTAGTCGGCCTTCCATTAAATGTAATTGTTCTTCGCAATCAAAAGTGAAGGTGACGACGCCGCAGGTTCGGCTCGACCAAACCAACCTGATTTCTATGTTATCTATTCCGAAATCCTTCAATTCGACAAGATCGTGGAAAGATGCGTGTAAGTTGTATAATGCATGGAACGATGGCCCAAATTTCAAATACACCTCGAGAAAGGAAAAGCTAAAAACTGGAGTTGAACTGTATCCTGGACAATTCCCTGTTGCAGAGGTTAATTGGAACGAAAGAAGTCATGAAAGCGTGGGAAATCGAGTCTGCTGGGTCGTAGCCGATTATAGCTGCGATAAACCGAGTAATTTTCTACCAGTCCGGTATTCGGTAAATTATGGTTCAAAATTCTGTTTAGGTCAGTTGGCTCATATTTGGGTGATATATTTTTTAAAGCATAAAGTCTGACGAAAATGTTTCGATACAGTCAATTTTGATATTAATGAACAACAAAGCTGTGTGGTTTCTGCTAAAATTGGAGATTTTGAAGACAATGAAAAGCAGTTACCTCTCCTGTATTCGAACATAAATGTTACTGGTAAGTGCAAACAACTGCTGAAGAATTTGAAATTAAGATTAAAGCCTTTCCTGTCTAGATTTCACTCCGTTTTTCGGGGAGGATAACAGCCAAGTCATGTTTGCACACAGTAGTGGGATTGAAATGTGGAGTCTCTCTACACTGCGGCAAATTTCATTCATTCCCTTATCCGTTTCCGAAATTGAGGCAGCGTATCACGGAAATTTCATGGTTTACACAAATCGAGATCTCTCCTACCCTCTCACCCTCTTGGATCTATCAACCAAAAAAATTGTTTGGCAGAAAGATATCCGTCCTGACATTTCGGATATACTCAGGCTCACGAACGACGGGCTTGACTTAATTTCAATCTTTGAATTATCAATGAATAGTTTTTACTTTGCTATCGCTGCCGGGTTTACAATTGAGAATCCCGATATTTGGGTGTACACGCTATCCGATCCCACATTGATTACCCACATTCCTTGCGACTACTCACTATTTAACCAAGACGAATCTGTATTAGACGTAATATCCATCGTTCAGTCATTGTATTTACCTTCCACTCCGTTACTCCAAGACAAATTGATATTGAACCGAGGTTTACGATTAGACGTGTACGATATTAAGAGATCGACCCTCAAAAAAGCTAAAAAAGTGTTTTCGTTGAACACACCATTCCGCAAGATGACAGAAAAGCGAAGGGTTAGATCAATGAGAGAGAATGAGGGTGCTTCGTGGCTTGATACCAGTGCTGAGATAGAAGGATTGAATGTCGGTAATGTCCACACTGAAAATGGAATGGCGGCTAATGACTACAGCCTAGACTTGAATGCCGGTGAAAATGCCGTTGGCATTGAAAATGATTCACATCATCCGACACAGACGAATTTAAACGAAGACTCAACTGCTTCGCAAATACCTAATTCACACCAATCGAACCAGACCCAGAATCAACCCATGAACAGCAATAACAGTATTTTATCGCCGCATCCACATATTATTATGGACTATAAAATCACCCCCGACAATACGTCTATCCTTGCTAGCATAACGAATGGGTTCCTTGTCAACTATAATATCGTCGAACGAACCACGAAAGTATACAAAATTCCGGATGGTGTGGGAGAAAGACAGCATAAGGGTGTAGCAGTTTGGTGGAAAACGCCCAAATTAGATTTAATGGACGCAGACAGTGACATAGAAAACTCTGCGATAGAGGATATCGTGGAATGGGTTTGGATTGATTGAGCTGTTGCCCTGCCGGTGGCAGTCTGGTATTCTCACAAAGAAGAAAGAACTAATTGACATGGACGGAATCTGTGGTTATTATCATTCGCATTCGGCATCTTTTTGTAAAGTTAAATTTTCATTATCAGTTTACGTGCCATTTTCATTTTCGTTTTCTGTACATAAAAGTGGATATTTGTCAGGGTGGCCTTGGACGATGTCAGAGACACGTAAACTATTTAGATGGCCCCAACTGAGACATTACATATTGCTTGTGACATATAAATTGATAGTCTGTAAATAAGATAGATAAACTTTTTTTTTTGGCTCGAGTGAATTATCATATCTGTGAGCTCCTTAATGCTTTTCTCCTAGTGTTTCACCCTCCCTCGAGTTTGGCGCAACGCGTAAGGAACGAACAATCGTATCCATGGCGACCGCTAAATTTTCTGGATAAACAAGGCCGGAACGTGTCACAGACCGGTCTTACCTCCCTCCCTGCCAATTACCCTCCTCAATTTTCTTCATTACCTTTCAAACTCACATCCTCTTTAGAACTCTTTATATTGAATCACGATTTCAAAAATATAGCAAAAATGGGAAAAGCAGCTAAAGCAATTACATCCAAGAAAGTTAAAGCTACCAAGCAAGAGAAGTCTAAGATTTCCAAG
This sequence comes from Paraphysoderma sedebokerense, assembly GCA_025602915.1. Lineage (NCBI taxonomy): Eukaryota > Fungi > Blastocladiomycota > Physodermatomycetes > Physodermatales > Physodermataceae > Paraphysoderma > Paraphysoderma sedebokerense. Next base: position 192,511 of record JAHLJZ010000016.1, read on the forward strand.
AAAGACAAAGGTTAGTATGCTCGATTTTTCGTTTCTGTTCGTCCATTTCGGACAGGCTTGCAGTTCTGCTAAGGCCTTGTAATTCTTTGCGACAAATGTGAGCAACGCTGACCTGTCGTTCGTTTTTGACTCTGGTCACTATGCTCTGAACTCCATAGAAGCCGAAATTAAGAAAGTTCAGGCTGTCGAATCATCATCCGACTCTTCTTCTGACTCCTCATCTGATGATTCATCATCTGATTCTGAAAGCGAAAGTGAAGCTGAAGTAAAGGTTCAACCTCAAGTCAATGGTACCAAGAAAGATGCGAAGAAGGAAGAATCCAGCGATGACAGCTCAAGCGAGTCTGACAGTGAAAGTGATTCTGATAGTGAAAGCGAGAAAGAAGAAGAGAAAGTTGAAGCAAAGAGGTATTGTTGCAGCAATTGATCTCATTTCATGCTAGTTTCCGTACTTACAGTGCTTGTTGCTTTGGCCCATCATCAAATTTTAGTGATTCCAGTGATTCCAGTGATTCTTCTGACAGTGATTCTAGTGAAGATGAAGCTGAAAAGCTAGCTGCTAAAGTTGAAGCCAAAGAAGAATCCGAAAGCGACGAATCAAGTGATTCTAGTGATAGCGATTCAAGTGATGAAGAAACTGAAACCGCGAAAGTCGAAACGTAAGTAGCGCCTTCTTCCTTTTATCAATGCAATGTAAGCTAGTCTTCCCTCTTGCTGATTAGACTTTTTCTAAATTGAATAGCGCCAAGGCTGACGCCATGGAAATCGACGAGGAAAAAGATAACTCTAGCTCTTCTGACTCATCAAGTGATGATGCTGAAAGCGACAGTGACAGCTCTTCATCTTCATCATCTGATGACGAAGAAGAAGAGCCTGCTAAGCAAACTCCTACTCCCGAATCTACCCCTGTCAGCGGCAAACGTAAACTCTCAAAATCTGAAGAACCCGCAGCCAAGAAATCCAAGAAAAACAATGGCGAAGCTGTTGCTGAATCTACAAACTACGCAGTTCCCAATGTCACTAAATCCACCAGCATTTTTGTTGGTGGCTTAGCCTGGAGTGCCACCGAAGATCAGGTGATGGAATACTTTGCTGACTGTGGTGAAATCACTAATGTCAGATTGGTCAATGATAAACGTACCGGTAAACCAAAAGGGTAAGTTTGAAACTTTAGTTTTTCCTCCTTATTAGACAAACTTTTAATATCTCCCTCTATCTCAATTTGTTTAGTATTGCCTACATCGATTTCGCTACTACCGAAGGTCCCAGCAAAGCTGTCAATACCCTACACGAAACTACCTTTTCTGGTCGTACAATCCGTGTCGACTATGCCACCCCTATGCAATCCGATGGTAACTTCATCAAGAAGGAACCACCAAAGTCTGCTCCTTCTTCTACCGTTTTCGTGGGTAACTTACCTTATGATGGTGACGAAGAAGAGCTAAAAGATTCGTTGAGAGAAGTCTTCGGTGAATACGGAAATGTCGTTAGCGTTCGTATCCCGTGCGATCGTGAATCTGGCCAACGCAAAGGATTCGGCTATATTCAGTATGAAAGCACCGAAGAAGCTCAAGCTGCTGTAGATGCATTGAATGGCCATGATGTTTGCGGTCGTAAAGTCAGATTAGACTTTGCTGGTGAACGTGCGTCACGAACCGATGGCAACGGCGGTGGTTCCAGAGGTGGATTCGGTGGTAGAGGTGGATTTGGCGGTCGTGGCGGTAGAGACGGTGGATTTGGAGGACGAGGTGGCCGTGGTGGTTCACGAGGTGGTTTTGGAGGCCGAGGTGGATCGAGAGGTGGTAGAGGTGGTGCTCGCGGTGGTTCCAGAATCTCTGCGACTGGAAAAGGAAGTATTCAACAATTCCAGGGCACAAAAGTTACTTTTGATGATTAAGTATAGAGTCTATTTTGGGTTTCTCAGTTGTATTTGTAACTGTATTTTATATTTTTGGCGATGTTCTTTTCTGGTTCGAACGCTCATTTATTTATGTAAATAGCGTACTATAGTATGTTCCCTTCTTTGTCGCTATAGAACTAAGTTTGTACTTGATATGTGTTTCATTTAATATTAATAGCAAAGTTTTCACCATTTATTTTCACCTTGTCTGCTGGCGATGTTTCTCTTGCTCCGAGAAAATGTCGCGGGATCCTGCATTACGCAATTGCTAACACGGAAAGAAGTAGATATTTTTATTTCCAGTATACAGGAGAGGCTGCCGATCAGCCTTCATCTCATACAAAGCTTCAAAAGAACCTTGGCACAGAAGTTTACCACATAAATCCCTATAACTGACATTTCGCTCCTGAGTTTGGTGAGATGACTGAACTGACGTCATCCAAGACAAAACTGGATCATCTCTAAACATGCAGACACATTGCAAACCACAACTGCTTCCGGTACGTATACAAATGATCCAACACGTTCTCCACCGGCAAGTATAACTACAGAAGACTACGCAACAAGAACGACGGCAGAATAAGGAAATGTTTAGAAAATCAACATTACCAGCTAAAGTCACACGGGTTTTGAACTTTCGAGAATGGACAACAGCAACAAATTCATGTTGCGTCTCACCAAAAGGTTTGTTTTAAGAGACATGCGTAACGGGTATCACAGTGTCAGCGCCGTGGGGTCTGTATACACTATACTGTGTACGTATGAAGCACAAATAAGTCAGCCGCGGACTAACTGTATGGATGGATAAAAACCACTTACCGCGGAAATGCCAGATAACCGAGTGGATGCAAAGAGGAATTTGAAGAGTTCGAAAGGAAAGAGGCCACTATTAAGGCTTAAGAAGGTGTTGGAGGACTGGCGGTCGTATGTAGCACCGAAATGACCGATGATCTACGACAGATGCATCTTGATACTCAATCAACAACAGATTGTAAAATCCAAATGAATGAGGTGTTGTAATACCGAGACTGATAGAAAAGCAGGTGGCTTGAGGGGAAGCGATGGTGAGTATTCGGGCAGAAGAGAGGAGAGATCAAAAACAAACGGGATTGGAAATAGGGAAGAGAGGGATATTTCTATGAAAGGCACCTTGAAGGAATTCAAAACTCAAAATAGTTAGGGAATAGGAATTAGAAAACCAGTTAAAACCCTTGTTAAATAAGTATAACCAAGGAGGGAGACGAATGCAGCTGGCATTCTAGCAGGCTGGCAGCATGCATTTCGACTGTCATTTGAATTCCTCACGAGTTTTGCCGACAGCTGCCGACTCAAATGAACGGAAGCTAAGATCCAAATGCTCAGAGAGCTCGTCTAATAAGATTTTGCGAATTGTCACATCAAAATTCAGAATGCAGCAGCGCCTAGTCTTTGCCAATGAGTTGAAACCTGTTTGAGTTGACAAAGAAATACCCATCAGTAACTCCAAATCCTCTTCGTGCCAATGGTAGAATTACGAGCGGTAGTTTAATCGAGGGAAAAAAAATGATAGATGCGAGAAAGAGACTCTTGGACGACCCCGAAATGCCAGCTTCGTTCCCTAGTCTATGTACGGACACACAGCCTCCACTTGTCACTGGGAACATCACGAGAAGTCACATAGTCGATAGAAAAGGAAAGGTACCGTAATCTCAATTTATGACTGTTTGATGCCGCCTCGACATACACGCCACTCCCTTGTCCGCAACCGCTGCCGAATGTCGATGCAGACGCTTGTGCCAGCGTTTAATTACGCTTAATTGCAAGTCGATTATAATCGCGATTAACCGAGTACACGGTGTCGAAGTGTCAGTCGTGCTTGTTAAGTCTAAATTTCGGCGTGAAACATCGAAATTTCAATGAATTTTGAGTAACTTCTTAGTAGTGCTTTCACCGGTCTTTCTTCTACTTCTGTAGCACACAACTTCGGATTACCAAAGTTTAAACCGGGTAAGGGGGGCGACTTGACATTGAGTTTGTTTTTGGCTGTTACGTCATGATTTTGTACAGATCTCTTCTAGATCGATCTACTATAGATTTTTGATATATAGCGGAAGAACGGATGAAGCAACGGCATAAGAATGTTTCTTCTTCCTAGAAACAAACAACAAAGCGTCGTCCCGGAACCCAAGCGGAAGGAACGGCATCTGTGGTCTGCCGACTGCCGTGTCCTGTATTGGGCAACAAAAATTCATAGAAGTGGCGAGATATAAAAAACAAATCAGTGGGAACACCATTTTGGAACGTCATTTACTTACCTCAAAAATCCGAACTACTTTTTTATTTTATTGTTTGTTGTGCAGTGTACACCGACGCGGGCTAATGGTGGAGTAGTTCTTTTTTGGTTTTTCTGCCAAGTTCACAACTACTTCAAAAATAAAATTAACCGAGAGGTCATTTTTCGAAAGAAACAAAAGCCACTTTCTTCATAGACATACATACAAAGAGCAAAAACGGCATGCAAAATTAAGGATGGATAGTCGGCGATCCCAGCAACCGATAGCGGGAGACAAGCAATGTCCATGGTTCTAATGGCGAATTGCGTTTGATAATTCCAAGATAAATTCGGATCCGAGAAGATATAAAACGGAGTGTGGGTTTGGGTTTTCCTGGCATTCGGAGGCGAGACTATGCATCTCCCGTCAGCGTCCATCCGCAGGGAATGCGGAAAGGGGTATTAATACTTGGACAGGGGTGAGCGGAGTTCCCGCATCCTTATTTCCCCGCTCGCGGGACGAGTGTCGTACGAGCCTTTCTGTGCTTATTTCGGCCGCCGTCTGCGCTGTACTCCTCCTGATCGTGCTGCGATGGAGATATAGATAATAAATATGTAAAAGTACATGATACAGCCATTCTGAAAAATATTGGGCAGTCTCGCTGTTCCGCTCTGAAATTATTCAAGGGGCAGAGGGAGGAAGGACAGGGCATCACATCACTCGTCCCTGCACAGCACAGAGACCAAACGTCCGGAAATGTGTCCCAACCGCTCAGTCCTTTACCTTAACTCAGTTATTCCCTTTTAAATATTCCATCCCTTTTAAAACCCTGAGTTTCTCTTGTCCCTTTCCCCACTGTTACAGAGTCTTGTCCAGACGAGTATCACACTGCGCACAGCCCCGAGACCTCGTCTCCCCTGGCAGCTTTTTCACAGATTGTTTATCGTAATTTAAACTTAAAATATGCCTCATCAAGTAGAAGAAACTTTTCATGGGATTGTAGAAAGTGTCGCAGATGCTTTTATCATAATTGAAGGTAAATTATATGCTCGGAATCTACTTCCCTGCCTATTGCCCATTTAATAACACTGCTCCTTCATTCCCTCAGCCGCTCGAGTAGGAGTACTACCTCGAGTCACAAGACGACTGAACGAAGGAGAACGCAAGTTTATTCGTTCTGGTAAATATAAGCATTCTCTCCCAACTTATAGTTTTGATATACACAGCCATGAGGGATTTGTTCTTGAGTGCCTATTGGTGAAAACTGCGAACCGTGATAGTGACGATACCTTCAATTTTAGGATCAGTCTTCGTATGGGATGAAGAGGAAAGCGGTATTTGCAGATGGACAGATGGAAGATGTAAGTCTGGTGTTAAATTTACGATTTCATCAAAAAGACTCATTACGGTCACGCACGATCCCTCTTCGCGGAAATGAATTTCCCCGTGCTTCGGTCACCGGAGCCTTCGTCAAGTGTTTAAAGATGTGATGTCACTAACTCAAATGCTTGCAGGTTGGTCTTCTTCGAGGGTTGCCGCTGGTCATTTTATAGTCTATTGCGAGCAGCCCAAAGGACATTCGAAGAAGCGATTTGTTTCGACGGAAGAAGGAAAAACGAGGTTGCATAAGAAAGTGATCTCCGTGGTTACACCAGATGACCGGAAATTGCACCTGGTGGCGTACTATGTTCCTCTTGATGTTGATCGAAATATATTGCAGTGCTTGTCTGCATTTCCAACATTGAAAGACATTGGCATAAAAATACCATCAGGGTATTACACCCCGAAGCTAAACTCTCATCATTTTTTAATTCCCCCTACAACTTCTTCCAGTAATGGAAATAATGATGGTATGCGCTTAATTACTCTAGTCATACCGTATACCAACCACATTTTATTTTCCTACTGAATCTCTTCGTTTGAACTATCAAGGTGATTCAAGTTCATCCAGCTATCGATCCACCGATGTCATGTACGACTCGAAATATACATCTCCTTCTCCCACTCGATCGCATACCTTCACTGAAAATCACAGGGATAAAATAAATTATGCACCGCCAACGTCTACTTTTGACTTCCCTCCAAACTCAACACAGCCGTATAAATTACCGTCCATCTCATCCCTCATCGTGGAGGGCAGCCTTCCGGTTCACCGTGAGGTCCGCGACAACTTCCAGCCTCGCAGTCGAATGTCGCTGCCTCCCACTTCATCCTCTAATACAAGGTTAGCGGGCCCTTCGTCGTCATTGCAACTCCCTCCGTTGCGAGTCGCCGCCTCCTCATTCGACCATGGCAAACCTCTGCGTGACATTGGATCTCCGACACATTCGAAGCCTCTGAATTTCCCCAATGAACCTGTTCGGTCAAGACCGCCGTCTTCTGTCTCCATCGGCTATCATCCATACTCTAGACCATTGCATCCATATCCTCCCAGCAGTCATGGTTCATCCATGACCCTGCATCCAGAGTCCAAGTCTTTGCACCGTTCTCCCGGTGGTCGTACCCGTCACCAACAATATCGATATGAAGACCAATCTCGTCAAGCACCCCCGCTGTTTCCTACCTCGAAATCGGAGCCTATACAGAAAGGTCACGTAACATATCACATCCCCAACGCTCCTTCAGCCAGAAACCAGAAGGCGGAAAATTTATCGGATTCTCAATTATTCGGGTACTCTAGGGGCGTTTCAATGTGAACTCGATATAAAACTAAACCCATACTTGAAATCGTCTTGCGGCTGTTCACTGTACATAACTGGCGCATTCTAAATTGAATTATTGAATACGTTCGGGTCGTCAACTGTTTTATTAGAGAAATGTTTTGTATTATGAACTCCTTTGGACATGAAAGCTACGCTATGGAATTCTCCAAAGTTCGCTTTTGTAATACCCCATCCATTAAATTAATCCGTCGAATCTTGGACTGTCAAAAGGAACTACGGAATAAAATCCGAAAATTAATACTTGCTCTTAACAATGGTCAGGTCGAATGAGAAAGAGACCATATGAGCGCATATCTAATTCCAGGAATCATTCAATGAATACCGATAGATGACAGAGTGGACCTAATCATTATTGACAGCTCCACGGAGTAATCTAATCCGTTGGAGAAGCTATCTAAATGAAATACATCCTGATTCTGCAATTAATTCAAATACAACTCAAATTCAATTCAAACCATAGGTCATGAATCAGCTATATATTTTAAACAACAACAACAAAACAAGAACTACAACTGTTCATAACGTCTAAGATTTTTCTCCTGCCCTGTAGGAATTGTTCAAGGTGGAACGACTCGCGTCGCCCGTGCCAAGAAAATATCCACAGTCAAAAAGTGACTTCAACTTTAATATAACTCCAATGTTAACCAAAAACTTGAAATCCAACCAGCCGGAATCGAACCAGCGACATGATGATTACTTTAGACATACTACAGTCATCCGCTCTTCCAACTGAGCTATGGTTGGTACAGAATTGGTAGTGTTAGTTGTGGATTTGACGTTTAGTATAAGCTGATGCTACTTTACAGTGATTCGAACGATTCTATGATAGAATTGAAAAGAATTGTGTGTTTTTGTGAGATGTTTCTTGCTTGAAGTTGAAAGCGGCCGAAATTTTGTTTTATTGAGATGGACGATTATGTTTGATGGAGATTGAGTCAGATCACCCTCACTTTCCAACCTTTCCTTGGAATTGTAGACGGTGACTTCGCGGAAGGGTGCTCAAACAAAAATCATTTGGATTCGTGTTGAGTATAACCGAACTGATATCTCGGCAACACTATCATAATATGTTGAACTCTCTCCCGAGGCTTACCGAGAGGTTCACTATCGAAATGTTCTGAAGATCAATGGACTTGGCGCGGTAAATTGGAGAGCATATCGAAGGGTGACGTAAACTGGTTAAATGGTGATTGACAGTATAGTTACATTTGTACATTTCATATATACTCTTACAATAATAATACGACATAACCGTTTCTCTCTGTCAAATGGTTTCTATTCCGACTACAATGACACGAGCTGACATCACTACAAATCGCTCATCAGATCACGCTCGCTTTCCAACATCCAATATTTTCGATCGTCGCCAGCTTCGCTTTTAGAGGAAGAAGAATGGGCAGTTATGGGCCATCCAGACTGCTTTTGGAGAATATTTTCGAAATCAGATTGTAAGAGGGGAGTATACTTGTTCACAGATGTGAGATCTTTCGACATGGGAGTTTGCAAGTGCATTTCTATTCATTATTTTGGCATTAGGGAAGTATGAAATATGTTAGCGACAGATCGGCATCAAAGAACGACTGGGAGAATTTAAACAAGGTCACCTCGCAAAGTTTGGCCACAAGCCAATGCCAGTGGTTTCATATTCGATAACCGACTCGTAGTAAAAGACGAACTAAACATGTCTATTGACTTTTCGATACTAGAAGCTCGTAAAACTTCTCCGGCAATGCCAAGAGCGATAGCGAGAAGCGGTTTGTTCGAGTCGGCGGACTTGAGCGATCGAAGAAGAGATTTTCTATTCAGAGTTTGGGCCAAAGATGAAGTGACGGATGATCAGGCAATTAAAAATTAGTCAATGGAAAAAAGTAAAAAAATCATCGTCTAGTATATAGCAGCGACTACTTACTTTCTTTCATTAACACCAGTAAGAACAATTCCTTTGAACAGAAAGTATGCAGATTGCAAGTAGTTATAAGTTGGGTTGGTAGAGATATCTTCCAAGTGTTTTAACTTATCCAGTATCGATTGAATCTAACCGATATACAAAGAAACATACATCATTTTCGACCTCGAATAAGCTTATGGAGTGAAAAATCGCTTTTGAAAAGAAATAGAATGGTATTATACCTTAACCATATCAGGAGGATCCCTTCCAAGTTCTATTTCAATAAGCGACAACGTTGAAACTATAACGAGTCGTTCATTATCATTACGCTAAATGGTGACATAGTTATGTGAGAATTTTCCATCGCTATTCGTGCGAAAGTCAACGATCGGCACATACCTTCTGTACCGCCATGTGCCATTTCTCTGCTTGTTCTATCATTCCACAATCTTGACAGAACATTCCACAATGGACATATAGTTGGGTCTTACACTTTTCTAATGTTTCGGGATAAATAGATAAACAAGATAACATAGCGTCGATGCTCTTCATTATGGGGCAAGTTAGTTCCTGAGACAAGAGCAGCAAATGCCAGGAAATATTAAACGGCAAAAAAACCTTCTGGGCATCCTTAAGTTTTAATCTACATAGTTGAATATCAGTCATATGTCGAGTGAGTTGTAGATATACTTGAACATAAAAGTCTTTGCTAACTCTCGAGGAGGAAACGACGTTACTGGGAGGTTGCAAACTAGCATCTCGCAAATTCTCTGTTGTTGTTAGTCAGGTCAGTGCTATTAACCGACTGGGTGAGGCCACTATCACATAAGACATAAACAAACAAACCGATGACGAAATCCAATCCTTTCTCCAAAAATCTCTTTGATTTCTGCTCTTTATCGTTCGAGTCTAACTTGTACACTAATCCGGAAATTAAATAGACAATGGAATATATTTCATTCTTTTTCAGCCATTGAATGCCGATTTCCTCTTCCAAGGAGGCTGACTGTAATGGCGGAAGTAATGGGTTTTGCGATCGCTTGATTTTTATCTAAATTCAAGCAACCTCAATATTAGTTCTTTAACAATTGGCAAGGACAAGAAATAATCGATTACTTTTCCAATACCAGTTACTGGATCCCAATCATCAAACTCTTTCCTTGATTCTACAAGTTCAAACAACATTTTAAGTCTTTCTTTGGCGTCTTTACATTTCACCCCGATCAGTGGTAAGATTCGAAGAATCGCGTAAAATACTCGAATAAAGAAACTTGACGCTGCGGTGATGTATCCACTGATTCCTGAGCTATCAGGCATTGCATCTGTCGCCTGCGAAGCACGGAAGAGGTCAGAGACTTCATTTAGAGTGTCCTCCGCGACTTTGAGGTCCTTAAATCTCAAACTGTGCTGTGCTTTCATCAGCAAGAAAACAACCTATTATAAAAAAGCTCAATAATTGAGTCCCAATGCCGACAACGGAGGACACCTACATGCATGGTTGCGTCTGAACGTTCTTTTGCCATCTGAATAAGAGTTTTAAGGGCTTGTCGACAAGCTAAAGATTCATTCAAATCTTCGTGAATTTGTGCCATTCGTAACGTAAACCTATAGCACCAGATAGCGGACCCGAGTCTACAGAGAATCGGAGACTTTCAGTCAATATTGACGCACTTTGTGATTTACAAAAGCCAAAAAGGTAACATTACTGGTTCGTTTCCGCAATGGTAGTCTTTAGTAAGTGTAATACTTGTCTATGCTTCTCTAATTGCATAAGATGATCTATCTGAATATCAATAACTGAATATTTGTAATCATGATCCGGTATCTTTGGAATTATAAAGTTAATGACATTACAAGCGCCATAGTGGAACTCGCACCGAGGAACATACCCGGCGACTCAGGATCAGCTATATAATCAAAATAACAAACAGTAATAGTATAATGGTAGAGTTATACAATTGATTTCTAAATGAGGCAGCAACAAGTAAAATCATCTTACCGCTTTCTGAAGATGTGCGTCTACGACATTCAGGTTCTCGGTGTATTCCATTAGTGTCTTCGCGAGCATCAACCGTATTGCGACTTCTATTGACGGCTCTAAATCATTTCCGGCATTGAGAGCAGCCTCTAAACAACCTATGGCGGAAGTGGCATACTGTAATATAGGTGTTGTGGCGCTAGGATCTGTAGACAAAGTATTTTTATATGCATTCGCAACAGATAGATAGTGGGATGCGAGTTGGTAGAGGGCGATCGGGAGAGGAAGTTCAGACGACGGCATAGAACTGATCACAGGTTCCTCGGCTGCCATCATATTTTTAGTATATTGGTTTGAGATTTCTTTTGGATATAATCTATGGGGAACAGTGCTGCAATTCGTGAAGGGATTCGTGAGAAAGAGAAATTCAATCATTCAGCCACCGTCCACCTTCAGACAGAAGAGCCGCATCCATTCATAGAAGTCACACAACACAATTGTAAACCATGAGGAGAAACATAGGAGTTGCTGGTCTTCATCGTCAAGTCCAGGCAAAGGTATTCTCTCTGCATTCCTCGCTTTTCGTCCCTTCTTCACCTTGTCGCGGTTGTACATATCTAAATTGCCCTTTTCACTCAATATTCAATACGTACAGGCACAATTCAAGGAAGTTGGGAATAAATTGGCAACGGAGCAATTAGAACAGGTGTGTAATGAAATAGTTCCCCATTAAACAGCTCAGTTAATAATTATCTGGCCGCTATCAACAGCTCAAATCCCAACTCGCCAAGTTCAAAGAACTGCTGCAAGAATTCGCAATCAAGCATAAGAAAGATATTAAGCGAGATCCACAATTTCGACTTCGATTCCAGCAGATGTGTAATAACATCGGAGTCGACCCTTTAGCTTGTAGGTTTTTAACTTGCAACTCTTTATCTTGGTGATGCATAAATTGACCGCTCCGTTCAGCCAATAAAGGATTTTGGGCAGAAATGTTGGGAGTCGGTGACTTTTATTATGAGTTGGGTGTACAGATCATTGAAATATGTTTGGCCACACGAGCTAGTAATGGTGGACTCATGGACATAACTGATTTAAAGCTGAAGTTAGAACGAATGAGGAAAATGGGAACCGGGATCGATATCGATATTAGCGAGTAAGTTCCTAAAATTTCGCAATTTCCTTTATTTAAATATTATAGGCTAATCCTATGTACAGGGACGATATAATTCGATCCATAAAAACGCTGAAACCTCTCGGGAATGGATTTGAGATAGTTACCATCGGCAACCGAAAAATGGTACAGTCTGTTCCAAAGGAGTTGAACACTGATTTAGGAGCTGTATTAGAACTTGCTCAGGTTAGTCCGCTTCTTGCTTAACTGTTGCATAGTTGCTGTTGCATACCGGTCATGACTGATCTTTCTAACTTTAATAATAAGTCGACAAATGGTCGCGTCACTTTAAGGATGCTTCAGGAAAAGTTATCTTGGCTAGACGAACGTGGTAAAACCGCTTTGGTATGTTTGTATTCTCACTCACCAGTGTATTACCTCGACCTAACTGTTGCCTCTTATTCTGAATATTATTGGCGTCTTGAACACTTTGTCCATTGTAGGAAACATTGTTAAGGGACGGCTTAGTTTGGATAGATTTGCAAGATGGAGAGTACCCTAGTTACTGGGTTTCTAGTAGTAGCGAAATATAGTTAAAAGTAAATTATGTTTATTCTATACATCATTCCGAGTATGCAAGTGATCTCCCCAGAAAAGATGTCACGTCAATATCGTCTAAAGAGAGATTCATCGTTTAAATCTTCCAGCCGTAACACGATTTACCACACCAAAATCACGATCATTTTACAGTCGAGATGGCTTTGTCATTCTTCCAGTTTTCTCGTGTCACAAAACCCTTTTTTTCGTCTGATACATATCCCCAAGGGAACTAAATGTAAAGTTTAAATGATCTTGCTTTACATATTGTGTATAGTTAAAAGTCCAGGATGAATCCGATTCAGAATCGCAAACATTCGGTTGTTATCGGAAATCAAGCGATTGACATATTTCAGTCGAAGGATTGTTACTATTCAAGAAACTTGAGTTCGCAAATCAGCAGAGATTGGTTGACAACGAAGTGTCTTCCGCTCTCATTCACTTCAATCGTTGCCCACTGTCAAGCCGAATGCACCCGATACTTAAATAAATTAATTCATGGAGGAATATATCGAGAACTTTAATAGCCTTGCACAGATGTTCCGATTCGTTTCGTTTTACATGCTTCTAAGCGATGCATACCGTTGTTCCTGCGTTTGTATACCACCCACTCGTACAAAATATATGTCTGCCGTTGCTCCCCGTCGTATTACTTATTAGCAATTAAGCGAGGGATGTGGGGAGTAGACACAAAAGGACAAGGGACGCTTGTGGCTTGGTGGACAGAATGCGTTCCGGGATGTTCCGCGACAAGGTTGGGCGAGTTTAAAAGTCTGCAGCGTCTGAAAAAGTTTGAATTTTCATACTCCTATCGTCACACCTTCTTCGTTGCCAAACACATAAAAATTATTTTGATGACTCCACGGCATTGAACGCTCCCACAAGTATTCGACATCCCGATATTAATAATTTTACCGTCGGCATATTCTTTCGGTATTTTACCCGACGCATTCTTCTTTATAAACCCAGGGGTTTATCAAATGTCACAGTGAGACTATAACCGCTTCAAACGCTACCACAGTAATAGCATCTAATGCTCACATAGCACAAATACTCCTATCTGTCGTCATATATATTCTTATCTATTCCACTAGTTCGATATACGACACTCCAGCTCTACCATCATTTAATACCGTCATTCAATACCCTTGTCTAGTTTATCGACATATCATTTGGAGCAACATTTTCTGAAATTTATTCAATTAGAGTTACATTGCAATGGCTGCCGCAACGACTACCACACATGCAAATATACAACCTCCGCAACCTGCTCAACTCAAAATAATAGCGGAACCAGCAAATGGCAAACCGAGATCCCTGTCAACTCTGCAAACATTCCTGATATCTTCTTTGGCTCCTTCTGTTGCTGTTGTATTCACAAATCCATTCGATACTGGTTCGTTGACATGCATCTTTCTATCAACAGCTGAAAGCAAATTCCAATGGTGAATGCTGCACTCCAACCGCGATACTAATTTGTATCTTCGTTTCCTTAAATAGCTAAAGTGCGTTTACAATTGCAAGGTGAAATACTTAAAGCTGCCTCAAAATCAAAATCGACAGCTCTTCCTATGTCAAACCCCAAACCAATTCCTGTACCGACCCAAGTCTACAAAAACAATCTCGACTGCATGATAAAAACGTTTCAGCATGAAGGAGTAAAAGGACTACAAAAGGGTCTAACCCCCGCCATATGGAGAGAAGGAAGTAAAAATATGTTTAGATTAGGTCTCTTTGATCCCATCATGAAAATATTGCATCCTAATTCGGACACTCCTCCCCCTGCTTGGAAGAGAATGGTCGGTGGAAGCATCTGCGGTGCTATGGGCGCTTTAGCTTGTTAGTTTCTATTTCTTACATGTGTTAGCTGCTTCCCTTCTTGGTTCCTTGATTCTTGGTTCCAACCTGGCTCCTTGATTTTTAGATTTTGAGCTATTGAACTTGGTTGTTTTGCTGACATATGTTGTGTTGACTTCTTCTAGGTAACCCTTTCGAACTTGTCAAAACTCGATTGCAATCTGCTGCACATTCGTCTCTCGCTGTCGGTCATCAACACAATTATACCGGTGTTGTCAACGGTTTATCCAGCATCGTTAGAAAAGACGGTTTCTTAGGACTCTACCGTGGCTCAATAATGTCCGTGTGTCGATCTATCATCGGATCCGGGGTCAATTTATCGTCATATCACATCCTGAAAGACTACCTCATAATAAAACACAATTGGAGAGATGATGTTTGGTGTGATATGGTTGCAGGCTTGGCGAGCGGATTGGCTAGCGTTATTGCTATGAATCCTGTTGATGTGTTAAGAACACGGTATTATAACCAGCCGTATGAAGGTAAAAGAGGGATGCTATACGATAGTGGAATTGACTGTGCAAGGAAAGTGGTGTCGAATGAAGGCTGGGGTGCATTGTACAAAGGATTTTGGAGTCACTTCATGAGAATTGGTCCGCATTTTTGCTGTGAGTATATGTTCTTACTCGACTCGTTTGTCTTATCCCATTTATTTATCAATCTATGGCGCAAATGGAACCTTCGCTAATCATTGCCTTATCTCTCTTATCTATTTGTCCTTAATTTTATAGTGACTTTTGTATTCTTGGGAATATTCCGTCGTGGATTATTACAATATTACGACAACCAAGGTACGATATCGGTAGCTACTCCTCCATCTTCAACTTCCCCAGTTTCAGCTTCAAATGTCAGTACAGGCAATTCTGGTGGTAGTTATAGTAGTAATAGCACTTCTTCGAACGCTATACGTACCGTTTCGTCTGTTGTATCACTTTCCAAAAAGCTGTAGATTAGGATGGAACAAGAGATGTATGTAGAAAAGTAAAAAGATAGGATCATGTTGTTAGATATAGGGAACTTTGCATTACTTGCCTGTGGTTATTTGTAACATTGTAGCACATTTAAAACTTGTGTTTGGGGTGTCAAGTCCGTTTTGAACCTTCATTTCGTTTGATAATTGGAGCTCACAAATCTTTCTTTTCTTTTGTGTCTCTATTGGTTATCTTTATCGTCGCTCTTTCATTCCTTCAATATCATTCTTCTCGGTGCTGTGTCGTTGTTGTTATGCTGAATCGCCGCGCATTCGGTGACGATTGAACGATTGATCGCGCATTATCTCCCGCCACTCGCCCTACGTTGATTTTCGCATCATCCGTTTTTCGATGGCTATCGCTTCCGATTTATCCATTAAGACATGAAACAAGCATTTACGACCTTCGACTTGAATGGAGATAAAAGAATTTCCGTGTCTGAATTGGCTACTGTGTTGAAGCAATTAATTCCAATGAGTACGCTGCATTCATTAGAATTAAAAAATGGTATCGCCGGTGTGGAGAACTCAGGGGACAAAAAAGAAGGAAGTGCATATGAGCAGGTGATACAGAATTACGTAAAACGCTTGTTCGATGCTGCCAACAATCAGGGCACAGAAAGCAGCGACGGGAAATCGTCCGCGATCATCAAAGATGATGGAACGGCAAGATCAACCTCGACTCGAGATCAATCTACTACCGCTGGAGATACTCAAGGCGGATATATCAGCTATCCACAGTTCCGTCGCGTTACCCAAGAACTTCGTTCGCTTCTTCGAGAACGATCTATTCGAACAGTTTTTGATCAGTTTGATCAATCTCGATCAGGGTTTATTTCCTCCGTGGATTTAACTTATGTCGTCAAACAAGTTGTGCCGCGACATTCAATGATGGATGAAACGGAGTATGATCAGATGATTGAAAAGAATGTTGCTGTTTTGATGAAGTTTGCGGACTTGAATAACGATGGCAAGATTGATTGGGAGGAGTTTTTGAAAGTGATGGAAAAAGTGGAAGACGTGAAGGTGAACAAAGTTGTGCAGGGATGGGCAAGGGTCAGTGGGGCGCGAATTTTATGACGATGAAGTGGTAAATTATGTGGTAGGTTTCTGGACAAAATAGAGTTGAAAAAGGATTGTATGACGGGGATGAGACTGCGAATGGACGTTGTTTGTATTATAGGTGACGCTCTTTCATCAGTAAAGTATTTATTTGTCGAAAGATATACGCGGATCTCATTAAAAATGCATGTAGCTTTAATTTTGTTACATGGAATTCAAGTGGTTATGCTGCTTGAATGCTGAGATACTGCCGGTGAACCGAGAATGACCAGCAGCAGTGAACGGGTGAACAGACTTTGGCTGGTTGGCTGCGGCGGCGGGATTGTAGTCACGTGATTAGCTGCCGATCTGTTCCGGGAGCGACGGAGTGAGGCTGGACACTCCACACCACTCGGATAGCTTATTTTGGACATCACACACATTCGGAAATACATCCACAACTGTAATTGAAACAGCGACATACTCTCTCCGTCGGTGCATCCATCCCGTCTATCCGTAGCCGCATCTCTGCAACCGTCACTCAAATGGACAATTACTTTAATGTCCAGGGCAACTTCTCCACCGAAAACAACATCACCGAAATGATGTCCCCGCTCAATTCACCCTTGAATAGTCCGAACGACTTTATCCAAATTGACGACGACGAAAATATGAACCTAAACAATAGCGCTAACACTGTTTCCACTCCTCCAACCTCCGCTTCTCCTATCGACCGAGTTCCTATTAAGCAAGAGAATTTGATGCACTCTCAGTCACATCCGTTTCAATATCACCATCTGCAACAGTCTCAAGCTATCTCTATACCCCATTCCTATTCCAATTCACCCATCAACGTTATTCCTGCCGAGACATTAGCCGCTGCACCCATCGCTATCATGAATCCGAGGGCTACGAAACCCGGTGAACCTCAAACGGTTCAGTTTCATCATCTGTCAATGTCCTTGCCTGCGACGTTGGACGGAGTTGGTAATAACGATGCTGGTGCTAATAGCAATCACTGGTTTGGAACGTCTTACGAACAGGCCAACAGTGCGTTTGTCAATCCTGGTAATACGACGGGTAGAAATAGGGCAGGAAGCAGTAGTGGACAATCCTCAGGCGGGGCTTTTAAGGTTGGAAGTTATCCATATTCTGGGTCCCCGGTAATGCCGGGATTTATGGAAAATGATGACGGAGACTCTAAAAGGTATATACGTCTCTAATCTTCATGTTCGCTCAAACCCGGGTAATTAACCGTTTGAGTCTAGTCTGCATGTCATCTATGAAAAGAAAGCCAAGCGACGAGCCTCTCATAACGTAAGTTATCATACCCATATCTTCCGGAATTCCAAGAAATTAAGGTGCTGACTTTTGGCTTTTTAACTATGGCTGCACCTTCATACCTCTCCGAACTTAAATATTGATTTATCACTTAACAGGCCGTTGAACGGCGACGTCGAGATAACATCAACGAAAGAATCTATGAACTGTACACTCTTCTACCCGAGTTTCATATTGGTACTGATCCCAATGCGGCCAAGCCGAATAAGGGCCAAATTTTGAAGAAATCAGTCGAGTATACTCGTCAAATGCAGTCATGCATCAAAGAACTTCTCGATCGAAACAATGACCTCGAAAATATCATTACCGGTTCTAATACTGATCCGTCTCTGACGCATGAGCGTATAGTGCAAAGCGGAGAGCGAATTAAGCAGCTTGCTTTGATGCTGCTCAACACTCCGATCAAAGATACTGGAAATGTCTCGCCTATACAAACAAGTTTCCATGTGCCGCAGCTCCAGAATCAGTCAAATAACAACGAACCCAATTTGTCTAGCTCGTTATCAACTTCAAACCCTACTTCTATGTCCGCACCTGCTTCTTCACATCCGAATAACGATAACAATGCCGATCCTCTAAATTCCTTGACCACCATTAACATGATGAATAGTCTGAACTCTGGATCATCATCAATAGGGATGGGAAATGTCAACATGAATGTTCCAGCAATGCATATGGGAATGTTTGAGCGAAACTCACCGACAGGTGGTGGTAATGTTGGTGCTAATACTGGGAATAAAAGGACGGTGGAGCGGATCGATTCTAATCCGGGTATGACTATAACTGGGTTTAATTTAGGGTGAATTGAATTGGAACCAAAATACCGTATGTTCTCGTTGCGACTTTCCAAGAAAAATCCGTTGTAGGTTTTTTTCCGTGTATTACCTAAGCAGTGCTGGTAGTAAAAGCCGTGCATCAGAAGCTGTAAACATGTAAGCTGAAGTATAAAAAGGATGGGCAAGATTGTAGAGCCGTTGTAAATGCATTGTTAAGACGATTGATATTGTTCCAAATAATGACAGTTGCGAATGAAATTTTGGATATTTAATGTCAATTGCTTTTGTTACTGAACATATGTTGAATATAATTATGTCTTTTGAGTTTTTGAATCCGTCTAATTTCTCGCAGGCCTTTGATCCCATCAAAATAATATATTGTGGTAACTGGCTATTGTAACTTTTGCAATACCGTTAAATTGCTTACAAGCCATCACGAGATTGCCCACATTTGTCGTTTATCAGCGGCGAGCGAAAGAAAAATCAGCCAGGAGTTGGCAAATGAAAAAGGAATAAACAAATTTTATTTCGACTCTCAGCGATAGTTTGGTAAATATAGACTAAACAATCTCAAACACAAACAATACAGGGTATAACTAACATTGGTTTTGGCATTGATAATACCCATTGATCTCATAGGAGGAAAGAAATCATAACAACAAATACTGATTCATGAAACAGTGGTGACGTTGCTTTTAAGCACTAGCTCCACTGGTTTCGCTTTTGTTCTTCCATTGATCCTTGTGTTGTTGGTGGCCGAAACCTAGTAATGGACGATTAATTATTAGTTTATGCGCGTTGTATCCATTTTCCTGGACATTCGGTTGCAGACCGAGCTCACAATATCCAGAATTAAATAGTCCGTACCTTCGTCATAATTGCCCTTGCTTTTGAATAGCTGGGAGAAGTGAGGTTTGCAGTCTATGTTTTGAGTGTAAAAGAAAAAGATTTAACCCCTAGCTTAGACGATGGTGCTAGCATGAACCGATTTAAGAAAGATTAGAACATACAATATTTTCCTTGATAGTGGCTGAATTTGCCGATACCCAATAAAGTGTTGCAGTGGCTGCATTTAAAGCACAACTTGTGGAAGAATTTTTCGTCCATTTTGATCATGTCCATGGGGTAAACTCTTAGCTCACAGTTACCGCAGGTGGGGTGTTCTGTAGGAGAGAGTGGAGACTTGCTAATTGGGGAAATTGGAGCATTAGTGCCAACAGTCAATTTTGAAGTGACCGAGGCTTTTCTCGATGTATTAGTAACAGGAGAATCAGAACCGTGGTGGGAGGTAGTGGAAAGTTCTTCATTGGAAGCAACACTGATGGCTTGTAATTTAGATTTGAGCTCTTCAGCTTCAGAGGATTTGTTGTGATCTTGCTCAGTAATCGGTTCAACATCGGAAACAGAAGTAGAAGATGGTTTCATAAGGTCAGCTGAGTTGCCGCTGAATGAGTTACCGCGGGACCATCTGTGTTTGTGTTGTTCATGACCGAAACCTTCGTCGTAGTTACCTGATTTCAATACAGATTGAAATGAATTCGATGTCATAAGTACAGTAGTGGACAAAAGTACGAACCGTGTTCCTTGAAAAGTCTCTTGTAGTGGACCTTGCAATCTATGATACAAATTCAAATGACGCATTAGCAAATTGAGCCGGGACTACCACGAATTACGGAAGCCAAAGATAACTTACAATAGACGCCATTCACAGGAGCGTAGTTTCCAATAGAAAGAGTCTTCTTGCATTCTTTGCATTTAAAGCACGCTTTATGGAAAATCAAGTTGTCGCTGGCACTTGAGATGACGAGTTTGTCAAGTGGATAGACGCGTTGTGTGCAGGCAGAACATTTTTCTTCCGCTGCTACAATCTGAGTCATGGCAATTTATTGTACACAGGGACTTCAGTTAGTGCTTCTGCTCGAGACTATTGATGAAACAAAATAATAATGGGAACCAAAGATACCAACCGATTTTGGTCTTCCTCTCTGGACTACGTCGCCGTTTCCAAAGGCTTCAATCTTTAAAGGAGAGATATTGATAATTAGATTTCATATGAGACCGACGAGCGAAGAGCCAAGAGAAGCCAAACACAAACCACGCTTGAACGGTCTATGCATGAATATTAGCCCACGTTGTATTAAGAAATTGTTATACGCAAAATTGCATCAATAAATTGTCCCATGATATTACAAAAAAAAGCAAGAATAAAACTCACTAGAGCTGTTGTCGCTTTCCATTGCTTAGTTCTATGTAGCGAGAACAAGAAAAAGGACATTATAGGAATTCAGAGCCGACGGTTGGTTATTACGGAGAACCGAGATAAGGTCGGGAAGAAAGACATAAAAAACAATTGAAAACATCGTTAAATACACATCGTATATGAGGTTAACGGTCTCAAACTCATCTGCTGTAATTCTCTCTGCTCTTAGTTTTCTGATAAACTCTTGCTCCTCATACTCCCCAATAAAATGGGAGACCATACCGGACGGTGGGGAAAATTTGAAATAAATTGGGAGAATACAGAAGAAATTTGCTGCTTAGAAGAGACTGCAGGTCGTTAAGTAATCGGGGAAGTGTGAATTTTTTATGCGTTGATAAAAATGGACGGATATTCAATGGCGTGGACAGCAAGAAAAAGTAGCCCAGTCGAGCTCGCGTTTATATTTAGCAACTGCAACTCCGATGAGTTTTGCCAGAATATTTTGAGAATTTAAAGTGCATGATCCAATAACGCAGGTTTAATCTTGTATGTATGTACCCTCTGATGTATATACGCATTAGTCTGCATCCTAAGTGTCCCATTTATGCACTTGGCTCGCCTAATATCTGCAACCGTCTCAGTCCGCGTCCTTATATAGATTGTTGCAGCTTCGGATGTGGCCATTTCACCGTTCCATTCTCAACACACTCCCTCTGCCACTTCCATTTAATATCTATTGTCTATAGTTCCATCTCATTTTTATCCTAAATCTATTCATACGCATCTAATTTATTTTCTATGTATGTTGCTTTTTTCTTTGCTTCTACTCGGCGTAGTCTTTTCTATCCCACTATGGCGTCCTGATTTATTTAATCCCAGCCCTGACTCATACCTTTGCGAGGTACTATGCCATTGCTGTTGTGAATGCATCTATGGATTTGCTTTGGGTATCGATATTCCTCGTGTTATTATCTACCCCATCTACATTGAGTCTTCAGAATTTGGGGCTAATAAAGTTTGCAAGATTTCTGATTTGATGAATCCAGTTCCTGCTAAAAGAGTCGTAGTTTTTGCCCTCGTAACGGCTGTTGGGTATGAGTTCCAATGCAGCATAGAAGCTTCTGTAAAGTTTTTGAGAATCTTACGATCCAGACATATTCCTTTGAAGCTTCATTAAACAACGCGAGCAATTCTGCATTTGATGTCAAATTTGCACTTTGCAGATATGCTTTGCTTACTTGATCTCCATGCCACAACTGTAGCCATACTGGTTAACACATATCCAGTCTAAGATCGGGGACGAGTCATGGTCAGATGGGTATCCTGCTTCTACAATTTAACCAAATGAATATGCTTTGATTAATTGTAGAATATCCCATGTTCAACTGTCAGCAGTTCGCGTTAAGTATTTCAGCATCATTCTGCTCATTCCCAATGACGCTCACATAATCGTGTCAGTTTCTAGATAATATTGATATTAGAAAAGATATAACAGGACAGCTGATGACATATACAGGAGTGCGCCGATGTGTTACTTGTCTGAGTAGTTTGTCCTTAGAGAAGGAAAAGCATCTGAGCGAGTGAGCAAAGAGAATTGGAGATAACCAATTTTTCCGCCAACTCCGACAGTCTTTTAAAACCAGCCATGTCCCAATTTTTTTCGTCGGAAGCCAGAGCAGAAATGAATGCCACGTGAGCGGCTGAGGCCAGTCCACACAGCAGACAATATATCTCTATTGTTGGGGATTCCCAATTGTGCCCTTTAAATCTTCATCTGCCCATTGACTTCACTAATCATACTTTCCAAGCACTCAATTAATCATTAATGAAGCGAATAAATATTTCTTCGTTGCGTCTTTGAACTCAGAGAAGTGAGCAGGATGGCGCATCTTTTTATATCGATGTGTCGTCTCCCTCGCCATCGACTTCTGCCATTCTCGTTTGGTTACCGGTCGCAGAAACGAAACTCTAATATCATACAAAATATCAACTCTTCCGTCATTCACCCATCCGCTGCTTTTACCTCTAACGAAAGTTCAAGAGACGTAGCGTCCCATATACCCCTAAAGCAATCGTCACAATTTAAAACTCTCGACGATGATACCGCCAAAATCGTCGGAACCCTCTGTATTTCGTTGGCCTTCATCTATCTGATGATCACAACCAATGGTCAATCTTTCAAAAACGAAGTCATGCCTCTCCTAGTATCAATGAACCAAAGGATTGAGAAAATGGACGTAAAAATGGACGAGAACAAGAAAGAATTGGAGGTCCGGTTAAATGAAACCAAAAGGAAATTGGAAGGGAAAATTGACTCAAAAATTGATAGATTGGAGGCAAAAATGGACGAGAACAAGACAGAGCTGGAGGCCCGGTTAAATGAAACCAAAAGGGAATTGGAAGGGAAAATTGAGAAATTGGAAGGGAAAATGGATGACAACTTCAAAAGTTTAAACGAAAAGTTGGGATGGCTATGGTGACCATCAGAATTGTGGCTAGCTAGATATTGCTATATTTAAATTTGGAGGAATCGGCAAGAGGAAGAATTCAAGTATATACAAAGGGTAAGCATGAATATAGCTATGTGTACGTCTGGTGGAATCAACTATAATGAGATGTAGTAATATGTTTCAGGAATTATCAATTATGTTATTGGGTGCAGGAGGACGGAAGCTATGATTATGCCTGATATATGGAAAGTGGTAGATCTGTTTGATCATCTTTGTAGCGGTGCGGCCGCATAATAAATATGGGCATAAAACAAAAGCTTTTGCATGTCTCGTTGCTGTGACACCGATTGAACTTCAATCACATCGTTGATAATAATTCAGTTATTTTCAAGTCATGTTTGGCAGATCAAAAAGCCGAAATGAATCCTTTGGGAAACTGTCGACAGAACATGAACTCAATAGATCTTCGCCGTCTTGGTACCCTCCATCAAAGAAGCGGGCACAGAGGAAAAGACAACACAAAAATAGTAAGCCTGACTCAGCTGGAATGTCCCAGAAGATCTGGCAAGATAAATCGATCGTAATTAACGGTTGCAGAAAGTCGTAATTGCTGTTTGAATTATTTCCTTGGCCGTTACAAATGCCCCGTCCCCGACTTCTTCTTGATCAGCCTTAACTGTTTATATTGCGTTATCGCATTCGGTAACAGAGTGTAATAGTCTGAAATCGAGGTAGTTGGAATTGCTAAGGACAATAGATTGTATGGCTACCGATAAGTGTCTGAAACTCGATTTGAGTTTCATTCTAAGGTTGACCGCAAGGGGTGGTTTCTTTTCAATAAACTTTGTGGAAACTGAGGGAAGATTTGAGTATTTTGTATTGATAGCAGTTTCAGAGTCAGCAGTGCCGGTAATAATGTCTGTCGGTGTGATAAAGTGATGTATAATAGTTGGTTTAACAACATTATGTCGGCACCCGGTCGAGGTCCATTTTACTGTCATTCTGCAATTGAATTATACAGACTAAACATCACTACATTTGTTTGTGGAATCGTAGCCAATATGTCAATTATTTTTCGCTTTGAGATAGGACCATATCCCAGTCCCGAGCTCCCCTCTCTACTAACCCTGCCAGCGTCTTTCTCCGTTTGATTACATCAGGATCACACAAACACATGGTTTTCCAGGAGTTATCATCCATCAATAAAGAAATGCCAGCTTTAGCTAATGGCTCAATACTTGAAGCTCGAGGAGCCTTCTTAGACGGTCGCAGTCCAGTTACAAAACTGCCTCGAATGTAAGAAGATATTGCATTCCGTGTCAAGATTAGAGTAAGTTTATCGGGCCGAATGTCATTAGGTATGACGTGGAAAAGAATTGTCAAGAGTTCATCAACTGCTGATATTCGAACTGATATCGACGTATGAGCATTCGCCGAGTGTACTGTAGGCAAAAATAAATGTAGTCAATAGCAATCAAGCTGGCGCGTCTAGCATACAGTGGTTCAATTACCATTGCTCAATACTGGATAGGTGTTTAGAGCTTCAGCTATATCATGGAATGTCAGGAGACTTAAAGGCATTTGGGATGCATTAAACAAAACGATTACCAATTGACGTTATCCCTGAAGCAATCCCTTGAAGTTGGCTATCAAGACTGCCAAAATCTTTGCCGTTCCATGCATTGATTAAGATATCGACGGCGGAACCACCCATTGATGATATAGATGACGCCAGAGATCTTAATATATAGGTTAAAACAAGGTACACAACACCTCGCAAGAAGCCAATAACCACCTTTGTTGAGCCGCCGCTTGATTGACACCTAAAACGTACGCAGTTGACAGTGACATGACGAAGACCCCGGTTCCTAAATTTAAAGAAGCAGTCAAGGCATTAGTTCAATATCGCTCTTTCGGTAGTAATGGATGATCCATACCGCATGCTATACCTGTAGTTATTCTATATGCATCTGAGGAATCCAAGTTGAATAAATGCTTTCGATCATTGTATATTTGAAATTATAAAAAAACAGATGACATCAAACCTGTATTGGGCACATAATCACCTGCGTGAATTCAAGTGACATAATTCAATATGTTAGTCATTGTGCGTCTAGTAAAGCAATAGCGTCACCAATTTACCCATTCCAAGTGTAAAAATTGTAAACCCCGTACTAATGCAGTTTAACTTGTCAGAGAAAACGCTTCGATCAATTGCATCAGGCAATAAGCATCACGTACAAGTAAATTGTTTGAGCAAAATTGGCTGTTTCTCCTGTGTTATTGTTGATGATACTTTTGTCTGAAAAACGAAAAATGAGGACCCAGGCTGTCCATGTGCCTACGGACTATAATTGAATCCAACATGATGTCAACACTTCCATTCGGCAGGCTTAATTACAGAGTCAGATTAAGATTACCCAAAATACTAGAGTAAGATAAAAGGTTAGCACACGATAACTGAATGAGAAATGCCGGATACATACGCAGTATTATCAAAGATGTTAACAAACCCAATAATTCCAACACGTAATCCCCGTGATGCCTTGATATCTTGACTATTCCTAATGCAATCTGATGAAATCCTGTGGTTGCTTGCGGTCAATCTTATTATACATAGACAGCTCAAATCTAATAGAACACATCAAACCTATCGTTATCCACCTTGTTATAGGCCCGGACTTCGACGACTATAATCAGTTACGTTAGTGACGTTTCAACCCTTACAACCCATGGAAAATAAGTTCAAAGCACGTACGGAGAGAGCAGTAAGAATAATATCATAGAGTACAAAGGGTAATAAGAGACACCCGATGATGCCAAGATAAACAGGCATACCTTCTTTCGTTTAAATTTGCTTGGATTCTCTGGATCTTTTATTTATTATGCATGCCAGAACAAGTTAAGTTAACGATGACGTCACTGCAAAGTGCCAGAACCTCAAGAGAAGCTATAATGGTTGGTTCAAAAGATTTCGTGAATCAAGTCTCACGAAGCCTAATATGGGATAATGACCAATAAAGGAAGGTTCGGAAGTCTTCCGGAAAACAAATGTGACATGATCCTTCTCGTCAAGCGGGATCCTTTACATGCTTCTCCATATACCTTTTACAGATGAAAAGAAAATTGTATCTTAAAAGAAGCTTATTTCAAAGCAGCTGTTTACAGTGCTTAGGAGTTCCGCCTAGGAATTATTTCGTTTCAACATAAGGCCGACTATTAAATGATTCTGATACGTGGGCGGGATATGTCCACTAGGAGTTCGGCGGAAGCCGTCTAATCTAACAGAGGGAGGTCGAATAAACTGAATATTCCCGCACCTACGATGAGCTTTTATGTCATAAGTTCACCATTTTTGAAGCCGATTATCCCAATCACCCTTGGGATGGGATCCACAGTCAGGACTCTGGACAAGTACTCGCAGAATTCAAACTGGGCGAATGGGTGAACGAGTGAACGAAATTATTTTTGTCCTGTTTTTGTTTACTGGCAGTCAACCACCACTTTCGTTAATCTATTATCGACAGAGGCAAAATATCTGCTACGACGACAATGGCAACCGTCGAGCCGAACACACCGCCTTCGGAATCCCCGAAACCCCAAATGAAACCGAAGAAAGAAAAGAAGGAGGTTAAGAAATTTGTCCTCAAGACTCCAAAGGTTTATAGCTTCCCCTTATATGGTTTACTATATGTATTGCCCATATTGACCTTGAATAATAGGGAACCCGAGACTTTGGGCCGCCAGAGATGGCACTTAGAAACAGAATCTTTTCGACCATTATCGACATTTATCAAAAGCACGGAGCGGTAACAATCGATACTCCAGTATTCGAACTCAAGGAAATTCTCGCCGGAAAATACGGTGAAGATTCTAAATTAATTTATGATTTAGCGGATCAAGGTGGTGAATTGTCTAGTTTAAGATACGATTTGACTGTGCCATTCGCTAGATTTTTGGCCATGAATGGAAACTTATATCAAAATTTCAAACGATATCATATTGCCAAGGTTTATAGAAGGGACACCCCGTCTGTGTCAAAAGGTAGAATGAGAGAGTTTTACCAATGTGTATGTGCATCAATTTATTCCGCTTATATTGTGAAGAGCACCAGCTTATATTTATCTTTTTTTAGGATTTCGACATTGCCGGAACTTACGAATCCATGGTTCCTGATTCCGAAATCATTCGAATCATGTCTGAAGTTCTTACCACCCTTGACGTTGGCCCTTTCCTCATCAAAGTCAACCATAGAAAAATTCTTGACTCAATCTTTGAAGTTTGCGGAGTTCCCCATGAATCCATTCGACCTATTTCATCTGCTGTGGACAAAATGGATAAGATGGTTTGGGCTGAAGTTAAGAAAGAAATGGTCGAGGAGAAAGGATTACCTGAAGATGTCGCGGATAGAATTGGTGAATATGTTAAACACAAAGGAGGAAAGGAGTTGATTGAGAAACTGAAGAATGATGAAAAATTTAAAGAGAATGAAAATGCCAAGGCCGGTTTACACGAAATGGAGTTGTTGTTTAAGTACACAGAAATTTTGAAATGCGACGACAAGGTAAAATTATCACAGCAGTTATAGTTTCTTGTAGCTTCTTAGAATTGCTTGGCGTATGTTATTGTCTTACTGACTTGAGCTGTTTTTTAAGATTTCATTCGACCTTTCCCTTGCGCGTGGATTGGACTACTACACTGGTATCATCTATGAAGCCATTCTTACTGATCAGCCAACACCCTTGACGGAACAACCACCAGCTAACGGCAACGGTAAGTCGAAACCAAAGAAGTCGAAGAAAAACGAAGACGAAGAAGACGAATCAGTTGGTGTTGGATCAGTTGCAGCTGGTGGTCGATATGATGATCTAGTCGGTATGTTTGCAGGCACAAATAAAAAGGGCGAACCGAACAGAATTCCTTGCGTAGGATTTAGTGTTGGGGTGGAACGAATCTTTTCGATATTGCTGAAAAAACAAAAAATTGAAACAATCAAGAGCAATATGACGGAAGTGTATGTCATGGCTGTGGGTGATGGGTTGTTGGAGCAGAGAATGAAAGTTTGTACTGAATTATGGGATGGTGGTATAAGAGTGAGTTTTCGAAACGTTTTCTTTTCCTCGAAATCGTTTTGACATTTGTGGATACAATATTAACTTCTATATTCTTCCTAGGCGGAATATATGTACAAGTTAAAGCCAAAATTACAAGCTCAATTTACCGTATGCGACAAAGAACAAATTCCATTCGCCGTAATTATTGGTAAAGACGAGTTAGAATCTGGCGTTGTTAAAATTAAAGATATGCAAAATAAGAACGAGAACGAAGGTGGGGGTGTAACCGTCAAACGAGAAGAGATGGTTGACTTCTTGAAGAAAAAACTTGGAAGAGCGTAAATGATCGATCTTCAGAGGACAAAATGCTAGAGTCGTTGTAGTTTGATGTACTGTACTTTAAATTCTTTAATCATGTTGTAGATTATATTAATTTGAGGTTGACCAATTAAGATCATTAATACATCAATTATTTCTACCCATTTGGAATATATGACAGCGTGCTGAAGACAGCAAATCTTTTGGTGAATCCATTTAGATTATTCGTGACCTTTGCGTGTTAGTATTGTCGCATTCGCTTCCGTCCTCAAATTTGTTTATGCTTAGCGGAACAGCAATTTTTATGGGTGCAGTTTATTGCATCAATTCGTGGACACTTTGCGACTACTTTCATGTGTCAGGTGGTTGTCGGTTCCCAAAGCTTTCTGCACAATCGAGGATGTTTTTAACGGTAAATTATCGCCCGGTGTAACGAACTCCGGTCTAGGCGATGTAGCAAAATTCTCAAGCGTTGCTTTTTTCATCTGAATTTCTTGTATGGATGTATATGTGGTTTGTTCAGAGAAGTTATATATAGGCGAAGAAGTGTCCATTGAGAATACATCTGTCTTATACTGATCACTTGCATCGGATGTCTCGATTCTGGAGCTATAGATATTGTCAAATTTCTGCAGTCAAAGTAAGCGAGTCTTTTCGCCGGACTACCTTAACTGTCCTTCGTTTTTCTGATTCCAAATTGCTGCGTCTGTCTTTTCGTTGTCACCATACTTTTCCCTTTCACTCATTGTCCGATGCCCATTATTCAATTCATCTCGATTTTTTGATACAAATGTATAGGTAGACAAGGTAGAATTTATTTCCTTTAAATAAGGAGAATTAGCCATTGTCTGTTTGTACGCCGATAATCTCTGAATCATATGCATCAAATTCTGACGACGTCGCGAGGTTTTACTCTTTCATGTGTTGGATGCATCGTTTAAGCCGTCGATTAACAGCAAAGATCTGATATTAGTCTTACGTTATCAACATGGGTATAAAGAATGTCGAGGAATAGAAAAAGTTGAAATCCGAGGTTAGGAAAGAGTTTACCGATACCTTTTGTATCTGAGAGCTCGTGCTTGTAATTCGATCGCATGCTTCCTTTGTTACTTCCATTAAGTCAAACTCCTTATGAAGCGAAGGAAGGTAAGGTAGGTTTGTAACCTAGATGAAATAAATATCAGGCGCATCACCATCAAAGTTAGCTGAAAACAGGAATGATGGAGAAAGACTCTCGATTACCATCTCCGGATGCTGGTCGGACTTTTTACGGGGTCTCTCCATTGGTTTACGGAAGAGCGAGTTTGGAGGGGACAGCGGGGACAGAGCATGCATTGTGCGGAGTCAATCCTGCAGACGAAGGGAGGAAAGAAAAGACGCGCGAGGGAACCAACTGGTGAACTAGAACTGTGGTGGAATAATATTAGGAGATATTTCAATCCGATGTAATCTTCGAATCTGCCTAAAGCACTGCCCTCCTCTGTCCTAATTCCCATTTGTGAGTTCATAATAATCGCTTCGTTCGTCCATCTCCATTAACTTCATAATACTTCTCTTCGGCGACCATTTTGCTCTGTTTGTCTCCACTCTCCAGTGTCGTGTGCGATTGGATTTTTTCGCGAGTTTATCTTTCCATTGTTCAAGCCAGCCGAAGGAAAAAGTGAAATCCCGTGTAGTTGTGGTGAGATACAAATCTATCTGAAGCTCATTCTACACTTCATTCCATAGTCTTATCCTCAATAATGTCCAAAATTCACCCAGATATCAAAACGAGTTCTTCTCACCCGATAAATGTATTTAACTCATCTTGCTTCGGCATCCTCGTTTATCACTGAGCATTCTGACATAACATACAACTTCTTCTTGTGGTTCTCTGATATTTAACTAGGTTTCATGGATTATACCACCAGAATTGCTTATCCGTAAAGATATCCAATATACTCCATTCAAAGACTTGTTAGAACATATTACTGAAATAGATGAAAATGAAATGAAAGCTCGGAATATCCATGAGAAAAGGAGACACTCTGAAGATGGAACGAATGCTCTAAGAAGAGAAGTTGAATCAAGAGGTGTTACAAATGTGAGCGGTGCTCTTCCTTTAGCGAATGGAATTGCAACAAAGAACGTACAGGACAAAGAGAAGGAGAAAAAATTGGGCAACATTTGCCTGAGTTCTTGTCCTGGGAAGAAAGTCCGACTTGATACTGGTATTGTCAGAGGTCGACTGCCAATTAATCGAGATTTGAATCAAGACTTTGCGAGGATAAGTGGATTGGGAGTTTCTACAGTAGTTTGGTGAGTTCCTGAATTTGTTATGGGCAACGGGATGTGGAACGCGATCACTCTATCTTGCTAACTTTCAAAGATGTTCGCTCTCGATTTGTGCAACATAGCTGTCTGAATGATGCCGAACTTGCATTTCTCGGTGCCAGGTGGGAGAATTATAATGAGTATGCGAAACAGAATAAACTTGAGGTGTTAAGGTAAGGGTTCTCTTGCTACGCTTCTAAACACCTGTCTATATTGAAACTGCGTTTCCGTCCTCTTCAGGCTGCCCATTATCGAAGGAAGTTGTCCAGACAAAATCGAAGATCTCCATAGCCTCGTCCAACAGATTGATCAAAGAATATCGAAAGGAGAAAATGTTCTTGTGCATTGTCGCGGAGGTGCAATCACCGGTTTAATATCAACTGTGGATGCTTCATACTTTTGAACTAACAAAACATTTTAAAAATGTTTTCATCTAATAGGTATTGGAAGAGCAGGATTAGTGGCATGTTGTTGGCTTCTCTATTCAAAGCAGATGTTCGATGCAGTCCGAGTGATCCGTCTAATGCGACGAAGACGTTCACCCAAAGCAATCGAAACAATAATACAAGAGGATTTCATTGCCAAGTACGCGGAGTACGTGAGCCATAAAAAAGAGGTCGAATTCAGAAAGAATTAATTCGTTTCGAACTGGTCATGTTCGGATTGATTATTTATTTTCGCCTCTTGTTAGAAGCGTGTTATGACAAGGGGTAAATGTAAACTACTTGCGGGATAGACGGAATTTTGAAAATTCTATTTAAATGTTGTCAGATAATTTGCGGCAGTACACATATAGAGACGGATGTAAGAGTATCAGGAGGATTAAAAGGAAATATAATGAAACAATGGTAGAAATGACTGGCAAAAGAAATTGTAAAACGCGACATGTCGCATAATGCGTGTTGCCCACTTCCTTCCTCAACCTTCAACTTTCAGAATTCATCTTCATTTGTCCCGAAAGCATAAACGCAGACACTCATCATTCCATCATATTTGGCTGCGGCTCAAATATATTAGCTGAAACATCTTCATCCCTCCGTCTTCGTAGTTGTATAAAAGAATGTCCGACACCATAGACTCTTTGGAATCTGCCGCTTCATCTTCCTCCCAAGTTGGGTCTTCTCAGAGCACATTGTCGGCAGACGGTAAAAAGAATAGGTTTGTACCTGAATTATTTCTTAGCTTCTTTCTCTCTATTTCATTCTACACATTTTACCTTCCAATTTCGTTGTTCCAAGTCCCCATCCATTCTACGTTGAGGGGGAAGAATCATCACCATGACTTCTAACCAACATTCCTCCTTTATTTTACCATTCGAATAATTGTCCGAATAATGATTGTACTAAAAGCGTGGTAATAAAAGTCGGGATGGTTGGAGACTCACAAATTGGAAAGACAAGTTTAATGGTAAAATATGTTGAAGGGTCGTTTGACGAAGACTATATACAGACTTTAGGTGGGTGCAGACAATTTTTCTTCCTTTCCTATTGAATGGTAATGATTCATTGTTCTCATATTGAATTCCCTCTTTAAAATTATGCTATTGTCACTTTTCTTCGTTTCGTGGTACTTTGCCTCGACATCGCTGTTATCCGACACCCAAATTTCGACTGACATTCGGAATGCGTTGCAACTAATTGTACTCTGTCAAAACAAAACTAATTCCCCATGAATAAACCCACGCAGGTGTAAACTTTATGGAGAAAACTATTTCTGTTCGGAATACGGAGATAACTTTTTCGATATGGGATTTAGGTGGTCAAAGAGAATTCGTCAATATGTTGCCACTTGTGTGTAACGATGCGGTTGCGATACTGTTCATGTTTGATTTGACTCGAAAGAGTACATTAAATAGTATTAAAGAGTGGTATAGACAGGCGAGAGGATTCAACAAGGTGCGTTTTACGGCTCTTGATACCCAAATCTTCTGATACTTGGAAAGATGAGGATGAGTGAATCCGTTGATAATCGAAGAGTAAACGCTGATCAATTTTGTATTCGTCCGGATACGATATTACAGACTGCGATACCATTTCTTATTGGAACGAAATACGATCATTTCGCGACATTCCCAAAAGAAGAACAGGAAGAAATAACGAAACAGGTTTGTAATCTTCGATTTTCCAGTTCTTTTCTTATGGATCCTGTTCTAATTTATGTCCCTTGCTAGGCTCGAAAGTTTTCTAAAGCAATGAAAGCTTCCCTCATTTTCTGCTCAACCTCCCATTCGATAAACGTCCAGAAAATTTTCAAAATTGTACTTAGCAAAGCGTTCGATCTCAAATGCACTATCCCGAGAATTGAAGAGGTCGGAGCGCCAATCTTGGAGTATTAATCGATCGGATTCAACATTTTCTTTCACTATGATTAATAATTGTATGAGCGGCACCAAGAGTGGCAGCAATCGGTTAATGGCTGATTAGAATATTTTTGTTAAAGAGAGAACCCTTTGCGAGATTCCTCGAGGCGGAAGATAGCAGTCAAAGGAACAAGAATGCATTGTGTCACTTGATTTTATAGTTGCAGAAGCTGGTATAGATAACCGAGACTCTTAGTTCTCGTGCTTTATAATAATTACTGTACAAAACCTAAAATAAAAGTAGAATAACTTTTGCTATTATCATTCATCTTTCATGAGCATATCGCCTGTTTCAAGGTGGAGCGACCGTATTGTCGTCGATTCAAAAACGTCATTTCAAAGAAAATATCAATACATCCCCAATTAGGAATAAACTGTTCGAAACGTAATGACAGCACTAGTTACTATACATATTAAAGCAGAAGTATTAGTCAAGGCTCCATTAAAATAGAGACGCGATTCATACAAGGTCAACTCTTCTAAGTGATCACTATGGAGATAATCGCGTGACTGCGAATAATAATCTGCGACAATTACGACTTCGTTGCCAGCTCAACGGAAGCTTTAAAAGAAAATTGATATTGACCGACAATGTCAGGCAAAAGATTATTTATACCCCTAAATCCAATCAGAAATAATTATCGCCGAGTAACGGGTATGTTGTTGACACTATCTTTTCTGTTTGATCGCGAAGTAACAATCCTTTCCATATCTTAGTTGTCCAACAGCCGAAAATCGTACCAACAGTTCAGATTAGGTTATTTTCTAAGAGTTTCATTCAAAAGCAAGCTGGTAAAATCTCATTATGTATTTAATGTTCTCACTTTCTTTTGAGCAACGAATTAATATGATATTGATTTCATTCAGCGGAACCGCAAGTACAACCAATCTCCACACCATCTACACCATCCTCCTCACACGATACTTTTGAATCCATCTATAACGATACTTTAACCAAGTTAGATCCTACACATCCTGAAATTCCCAAACACACACGACTAAATGCCTTGGCACGAACTGTCCAATCTCCGTCTCAATTAGATCTAGTGCTAGATTTACTTCCAAAATGGAAATATAAGCAACTTCCGTTTGGAAGTCACACTACTCACCTCATTTTACGAGCTACACAAAAATATAAGAATCCAGTGACCGCGTTAGAACTGCTAAGTAATCAGACGAAATATGGGTTTACCCCAGATCAAACTACCATGTACGAATTGATGAATCAGTTCAGGGAAGACGTGTTGAAAACGAATGCTTCGAAATCAGAGTCAACAAAATCACAAGATGAAACAACACCGTCACCGTTGGATTGTTTGTTCATTTCGTATGGACTCTTCTCTCATTTTCATCTTCCCTCATTCGATTCTACCGCTCTTAACTTCCTCATAACGACAAGCGCATTGGAAGGTACTGAGGAAGGATGGAGAAGAGCTTGGGTAACCATGAAAGAAGCACCAAAAGAAAAATTGAAATGGGAAAGTAATTTCGTCCGGATGATGGCGTTCTTGGAGCCCCCAAAATTAAAAGTCTCGGGCAGCAGCGAAAACGTTAGCGAAAATGAAGGAGATGGCGTGGACAGAATAAAATTGCCATCTGACTTTCCAAAAGCTCAAAGCTTGAAGGAAGCGGTTGACTGTTTCGAGATAGTTGTGCGCGGGGAGATAGATGAATCTGGACCGAAGGAAAATGAAGGAGCCGAAGAAAACAATAAGCGTGATCATATCCCGGAGTTTTTAGATAAAACTTTATTGTCGGAGATGGTGTTGAAGTTAAAGAAGTACGTTATTGATTCGGGGAATAGTCAGTTGATGGATAAAACGAAAAAGTTGTTCGATATTTCCAGAAACCATGGTGGCATTGTAAAAGTAGTGGAAGACTTCACAAAGAAGTCGCATTGATAGGGCGGCAATAAACCAGAATTTGGATCTATTGATTTTCATGGATCATCCAAATCAGCTTACTGAATGTAAGCGACGAGCATCATGTTCAGCTTTTCGTTGGACTTCTTCGCATGGAGTTTTGACAACTCTCGCATTTGATTTGAGCTTCTCGACGCGGCTAACGTTTTTACTCTGGAGTTATTGCAATGTGATGTCTGTGTTTGATAACCCTTGCATTTCATTTGAGCGTGTGAATGCGGCGAAAGTTTTCTCTCTGGAATTATTGTGATATGAGGTCTCTGTCGAATTGACGAGATTGCAATTGAACCTATCTAAAACTAATTGAAAACGCGAAATTCAGCGATGTTAGTATTTACTATTGAGGGCATACCTTTCCATCAATGCCATACAATTAAGCAGACAACAATTCAAAGACGATTCCAACTGTAATGTGGGCTCATATACTACATATCACAATACAATGCAAAATCATCCTGTCTTTGTTACCATCTGAAGGATTCCTGGCATCTGTGGTGTTAGCATTCGAACGGCTGAATTACGGAAGCATTCGAAATATCAAATGTTCCTAGATTTAGAGTGGGCTCATACATGGATCACTTATTTTCTGGCATATCTGGATATATTATTACAATGTATGCTACTCAGGTTTTGAGAATTTGGTTGAGTGCATCACGTGAGTAGACCTCACCACAACTTATAAGCCGATTGCTTACATCGATGCCTCTTGAGAGATTTTGTTGCGAAAGGACTCTAAAAGATTCTCAAAACCTCAATATTGAGTTCCGCTTTCAATTTTGGGTAAGTAATTGTCCATTTGGAATTTGGCAAGACCACGCATCACTCACTTTTGGGCCCACTTACAAAACGCATACATTCTCAACCCCGCTGTCACCACTACTTTTAGCGTATACCCTTATTTTGAATCGATTTGGGGGATTCTGCAATCCTATCTGATTTTTGACGTATACGAAATATAATATGTTCTTTTCTCAAGCCATATTATCCAAACGGGGTCCGTTGGCTAAAGTTTGGTTGGCCTCACACTATGAAAAGAAGCTGAGTAAAAGAGAAGTAGTACAAACCAATATTGAAACTAGCGTCGGTAATAATCTATTACATTTTTCTACTGTTAATAATGTATCTCGATGTCTTCATATCGTCGTCGTCATGTAGTTCGATTAAACTCCGACTTCAACCGCCACTGAGTAACATACTAATGGCTACATTTGTTTGGATTCCTTAATAGGTGCTATTATTCAGGATGGAAAAGAGCCAAAGGCTATTCGATTAACTGGTCAACTGCTCCTCGGTGTTGTGAGAATTTACTCTAGGAAGGCCAGATATTTGTTGGAGGATTGTAATGAAGCTAAATTAAAGTTGCAGATGGTGAATTGCTCAACATCTTTGGCCTCTATCGTATCAGGTTACTGACAACATATTTTATAACAGGCATTCAGACCCGGTGTGGTCGATATGCCGGAAGATCATGCTATCGCTGCATTGAATACGATCACCTTACCGGATGTTATTACAGAATTTGATATCATGTTGCCCGATCCTGACTTCAACTTGTGAGTGTGCAGCTAATCCCGCTCCTCAACTCTCTAGGCCTGCAGATTAACTTCATTTCTGTAGTGCATGGAGCGAAGAACAGTCGCAACAATCTCAGGTCACTCTCTCCGCTAGCTCAAATCGGATTCAAGAAATCACAATTCCCGAATCATACACAACTCCTCGTCGCTCTACTTTATTGCTAACCCAGCCATTGGATAATCTCGAGGTGGATGTACCTCCGCTAGACTTTGGGTTTGACGATGAGCAATATCTGGATAAAGACTACGATGCAGATGCATCGACTTCGAAACGTCCAAAAGGATCAGGCGGGATTGAGCAGTCCCCAGATGTGGAAATTGAAGTCGGTCGAGATGCTCAGCAAGAGCAATCTGTTTCATTTTCTCCTCGACTGGGATTAGATGGATTTAAAGATCTGGATGAATCTAGTAGATTAAGTCAGCGTTTTGCGAAAAGTAGCCAGGATAATCTATTGGCTGGAAACGAGGAAGCAGTAGATTTGTTCGGTGGAATGGATGATCTCATGGATCTTGATTTACCAAGGTATTTTCACTCTTGCAGGGCTCCAAATTTGGTACGCGCTAAAATGTTACTACAGAGCGGAAGTACCCGATGCTTACGAGCCTCCGATGGACGAATATGACGCACCCATGGATCTACCATTTGAAGGTGCGAATTCATCATTTGCTCTTGACTGCCACAAGCTATCTAATGCCCGCTTTTCGCAGATGATTTGAATGCAAGCGTTCAAGATAACATAATGTTCAATACACCGTTATCGGAGAGAAGTTTGAATGTTGAAGAACCAGAAAGAGTGGTAACTGCTGCCCAAAAACAGAAGTCTAGAGTTGTCAAGCGCAAACGCACATTGATCATTGATAATGCTACTGAATTGTCAAACAGAGCCATGCAGGCACAGTTGAAAGATACATCGGATATTCGAACTAAGGTTCAGTACAGCACGCAGTCGTCTGTGATTTCTTACTGTTAGATATCTTCTCAAAAAGCTAATTAAATTGTCAACTCATGCTGCAGCCATCATTTGTTCCGTCTTCTATAACGGCCATGCAAGTAGAGCTTCAATGCCAAGACATCAAATCCCTCATGGAAAAGCCATCAATTCCGGGTCTTCCATCGCAACTACAGGATTTCATGACCTTCGCTTCATTCCGTCGTTCTAAACATAATATGAACGCACCTTCCAATGTCGATGACCGTGGGGATCACAATATCGTGATTGATGAGGTTATCCTCAATGAAGAAGCTGCTAAAGATGTAGAAGCACCAGTGCCCGATGAGACAACTCTGGAACAGGATCTGATAGGAAATGGTGCGAATTTTGTAACCATCTGGCGAGCGGGCAGTTATGTGGAAAAGAATATTAACAGCTTCGGCATCTTCTCTATAGAATACCAAGCTCCCGATGTAAATGACTATCCTGCTCCCGACATGGAATATGTAGATGAGTATGAAGCTCCTGGATACGAACCGGACTATGAACCAGGTGTGCTTGATGAATCAGCCGGAGGAAATGTATCGATGCCAGCGACGGAGTCGGGTGATGTAATGGTACATTTTCTGATTATTGTCTTATGAGCCCATGTGATGATCGAGTAACAACATACGGCACAGATACCCGCCGGAACGGAGGTGGAAGGGGAAGCTGAACTTGATCAACCGTCTGGTCTGGTTGCGGCTGATACATCCCTAATAGACATTTTCAGTCAAGCTTCACAACTTCCGGTGGCCGCCAAGCCTATCGATATGAATGACGTACATGACGAAATTCAACCTCTTGAACAAGAAGTGGACGAAGACAGGGAAGACGACGACGAAGGAGCTGTCGAGGGCGGTTTTAGCAAGAACACGATCCAAGCCATCAAATTGTTGAAAACTCAATTGAATGGAAAGGAAAAGATTGAATTTAGGGAGACATCGGCTAAGGTATATATTTTTCTCGTTTTTCTCTTTCTTCCTATACAGTTGTCTATTCCGAAAGAATGCTAAACAATGTATTAGGCTAAGCGATCCGATGCAGCCAAGTTCTTTTTTGAACTATTGGTACTTAAGACTCGAGATATGGTTGATTTAAAACAAAGCGAAGCATTCGGCGATATCAGTATCTCTGCTACTGTATGTATTAGTACTTCATCTCGAATGTCAAAAAGTTCTTCTCTTCTGACAACGTGCAATAGGAACGGTTGTTTGAGCAAGAAATTCCAGCTCGATAAACATTACTCAAATCTAAAACGGAATACCTCTAAGAAATGTTTATTGTCAATATTTTACTGTATATATTGTGATAAAGTTATATTCATGTGTGGATCAATGTCACTGGTCTGTTTTTTATTGGTTGCTGGCGGGAAACACAATTTTGGATTCTGCAGGTTTACTCGAATGTTATAAAATTTGACTTCTTGTGATGGATAGATTATAGATACTTTTTTCCGTTCCGAACTCATGTATACGATATTCTGATAATCGAAATAAACGCGCGGTCGAGAAACTCGCATTCATATTTTTCACCTCGGCCCAATTCTACAGTTACATTTATACTTTATTATCGATGTCATTCTCATTTTCCCTGCCTTCTCAGCCTGCAACGAGTGCGAAGCCAACAACCTCTTCATTCTCATTCGGCACCCCCGCCTCATCAACGTCTAACCCTGCACCCGGAATAACAAATTTGGCGGTATAGTGCGGGCAAAGTGTAAGAACCGCTGCAGAATTCTTGTGCCAATTTTTAATTAATTTCTTCTGGTCGGTTCACTCGACTAAGCGCATGGTACATTGTTAAACTTATTAATAGGGCGCGGTTTTCTGGTGCTTTTGTTCGGATTGTAAGCTTAGGTTAGCAAGTTTCGTAGTCAATTGTGTGTTCATCCGGCTGGTTGGCGGAGTTTGAGTGAGAAGAAATATTACTAATATACCGCCGACGATACAGAATGAAAATGTGCGATTTCTGAACGCCAATCCTTTTGCCTAAACTCATATAGGTTAATTTTCTAAATTTTGCGGCGGGCGAAATGTAATTAGCTTTGACTCCGCACCGGATAAAATCAATTTGGTTACTATGCATGCAAATATACTGATAAAGACGGAAAACGATTACCACTTTGAATTTTCGTACATAATATATGAAACTTGGGAGCCAAATAAATCATTTGCTTTTTGGGCTGAAAAGCAAAATATCTCGGCGCTATCTGGATTCTGGTCCCTGAATGGACGAAGCCATTCGAGATTAATGAGTAATAAATTCTTTGGCTCATGCAGGGGAACTGCTCATTAGCATTGCGGGATAAAATTTTAAGTATCAAAAATATTTACTTTTGAACGATATTTAGGAAATACTTAATTCCTACTGTTTTGACATTTGATTTTTCATTCATAATATTTAACAAGTTGAATAGTCATAAATACTATACAAGAAGTTTATAATACAAGCATTACATTATTATGTATTTAGATTAAATTATTAAAAAAAATATAGTTTTAAATGTTTACCAGAAACTATAGGTAACAGTGGGTACGGTTTTAATAAATTAGTGACCAAGAAATAGCTGCCATAACTCCGATCCATGCAAAGTTCATCTTCTCTTGAACTGCGCTGCTGCGAACAGGGCTTGGATCGGTAGTTGTTTGACCAGCCTGTGGACTTGAACCTTGCGGTGGCGGAGGAGGAGGTGGAGTTTGCGGATTTTGTGGGTTCTGTGGATTCTGAGGGTTCTGTGGGTTCTGCGGGTTTTGTGGATTTTGTGGATTTTGAGGATTTTGAGGATTTTGCTTGGGTGCTCTTAGGGCAAAGTTGGCGCAAGCAGCTCTTGTGCCTGCAGGATTCAGATGAAAGACGACAGAATTCCTTTGGACATCTTCAAGGCACAAAGAGCAATCGACATAAGCTGTTCTAAATGTTCCATTGACAGTTGTATTGGCAGCCCCGAATTTACCTCCAATATCACCTATAGGTAAGAAGAAACACCTGTTAGCTTTGTGTGAAATGTCATACGATTACCTGTGCACATTGTACCAACCTATTTCAAAGGTTCTGAAATCACCGAATACTGGGCGTGAGACGTTGTAATTTATATTTGTCGGGTTAAAATGACCGCCTATTGTCAAAAGTGTAAATGAAGTTAGGAAGTTGTTTCGTAATACTCAAGCCAATATCAATGACAAAATCTTACCTGTATTTGCGCAATTGCCGTCTGCTGGAACCGGCACGTTGTGTATGTGGTAACCGTATTGAGCATTCGGGGTGAAATTTCGGACTCTGACTTTCACTCTCAAACCGAATTGCTGTCCTTTTGCATTACAAGCGGGACGGACCATTACTGTGCTGTTAAAATCTCTGCCGTCCGGACCTCTCAGTTTTGCAACATAGACTTGATTTTTTCTTTGCTGGCAGTCACCGCATTGCCTAACCATTCCCTGACTGGCACAGAGTGCGACCATACTTTTTCGCTTCGGAGCCGGTGTTTTGACTGGATTTTGTGGAGATGCATTTGCGAAAGACGTAATGAAGAGTGTGAGTAGTATCAGATTTGATAGCGGAAGCATGCTTAACGACACAAAGGACGAACAAAGATAGTGGATAATTTAGCTCAACGATTAGCAATGACTGAAATTGAGATTAACTGACTGGCATTTAAAGTACAGTCCAAGGGTACCGTCCACACCAAAAATTCATTATAGACTGAATATTGTGGATCAAAAAAAGGCTTTACGGACGCGTTTTGGGTTTCCGCCACCAACACTTAAAGGCTTATCTCTGCAAGCCGCATGAGGTGACGATGAATTATGTCGGCGGGAAACTTGAGCAGAAAAGACTGGACGATGAAGCCAACCTCGCAGCCACAACTTGCCCTCTCTTCATAATTTCAGTGCACGGATGTCATTTCCGGTTGGTGCAGCTTTACCATTATTACCACCGAAAGGCAAGCTGATGTCACTATATGAAGGGCCGGATAGAAAATAAAAATTTAAAGTGCATAATAAACAGAGACATCAATAAGTGAATTGTAAATAGTTCAACACTGTCGCAATTTTCGAATTCATTATTAACAATCCCATTACAAATCAATATTATCCAATATGCAAGTTCATCGCTTGTACTAGCTTCGATAGTCCCCATTGATTTTCACATACTCTTCGCTGAAGTCACAAGTCCAGTACGTGGCCTTTTCCTTCCCAGCCCCCAATTCAACGCGGATTGTGAAATCTTCATTCTTAAGAATTTTGCTCGCTCTATCCTCGTCAATTTCGTGCGGACGGCCATGTGACACCAAGTGCAGAGTGTCATCTGCTGAAGAAAGGTATAGATTAATGTGCTGAGGATTAAGATTGGAAGCGGCAGGGGTATAACCGACGGCACAAAGAATTCTAATGTAATCGTATGGTCAGAAAATTACATAATGAAGAAATCATATGGGATAACCGGGCAACTGTTACCTTCCCCAATTGGCATCCTCTCCGTGGAAAGCAGTTTTAACAAGAGCGGAAGTGGATACCGAAGAAGCTATTTGTTTGGCCAGTTGATAAGTCGGGGCTCCCTAAGTTCCGCCAAAATATTAGTCAGTCAAATCACCCATACATAGCCATGAATAAACAACATACAGTGACTTGAACTGTTACAAATTTTGTGGCCCCTTCACCGTCCCTGGGAATCAGCTGTGCCAATGAAGTTGAAAAATCGGTCAAGTCATTTCGGAAAGCGACAAAATCTCTGGAAGTCGAGTCCTCAATAACTGGTTTGGGTAAAGATTCTTGACCCTCTAAATGATGGATTCCGCCATTTGCAAGGATAGCTACCGTATCATTACTACCAATTTGAAAACAAACTGTTAAATACAAATGGGATGCCTTGTGTTAATCGTCCTCAATGGTACTTACGTGCTAGTATCACCGTCGACCGACACAGAATTAAAACTTCTATCCACTGAGTACTCCAAAGCCGTTTGCAAAGGATGAACATCAACTGATAGATCGGTTAGAATGGTTGCTAACATGGTCGCATGCTTTGTCGGAACATGAACTCTCATGTTCGGATGAATCATTCCGGCCCCTTATTCAATCAAAATGTATTCAAAAGCATATTGGGTAGAGAAGTCAGCGGCAAAAGAAGCGTAACAAAAAACAGTCAAATATATCAGACCTTTACAGATACCAAGGAGAGTGTATTCTACTCCACTTGGCAGTCGACATTTTCTAGACATGAACTTTGGGAAAGTGTCGGTCGTCATGATGCCTTCGGCAGCATCTTTGACATGATGATAAGTGTTACCCAGGTTCTTTATGGCATCTTTGATACCAGTTTTTATCTTTCCCATCTGCAAGTGCTGTCCGATAACGCCAGTACTCATCACTAAAGTACTCGGTTCTCTATCTTGGCTACCCATCAGTTGATCGGTACACTTGACCATTTCCCAAGCATCGTCAACTCCCTTCTCCCCAGTACAAGCATTGGCACAGCCGCTGTTGATTACGACATGGTAGATGTCCTCTGAATGCGACAAGTTCAAAACCGACTTTGACACTAGAACCGGAGCAGCCGAGAATAGATTTGTGGTAAAGGTTGCAGCTGCTGTAGCTGGATGAGCCGAGGTGATGAGAGTGAGATCTTTCCCTTCTTTTTTCACTCCAGATGAGATTCCTGCTAGCCTAAAGCCTATAGGGATTGAAGCATCGGGCGATATGTATTTCAGTCGATGTTGCGGGGTGGGGCCGGTAGATTTGAATCTTTTCGAAATTACAACTCGGAATGAAATTTGAGGATTCACTTTGAGCAAGGATTTCACAGAAATGCTCAGATGTGTAGACGGTATCATTATATGTATAGAATAGTTTATAGTTATGCAACCGCAATGTAGAAAAAGTAAAAATTATCGTCAGTGCTGCAGCGACGGAATTTAAGCGATTGAAAAATTCAAATTATCGCGGCAACGGCTTCCATCAATGACTCATGCCACACAAAAAGATTGCGAATTTGGCCAGCACAAGAACTATGAATTTCTGAATTCTGAATTTCTGGGCACATCGAATATTATAAGATATTCATTTCCGTTGCTTTCGAAAAGAGGAATTGGGGATAAAATATAGTAGATTCTTTGTATTTATTATATGTTTTTGTATTACAATAAAAATTTGAGTCATATACAATTTATTTTACATATTTACTTTAAAATTCTTTGTTATATATTTATTTATCTGAAAGTTATTGAACTGTAATTCGAATACAATCGTCTTGTGAACCTCTGCGGGCAACGGGCATCAAAACGGGTTGATGACCTCTTGTTCCAGTGATGGTACAAAGTCTATAGATACCGGGTTGAGCCAAGTTTTCTGCTGGAATTTCGACGCTAAGGATACCGTTTTGAGAGTCATCGTCAAGACCTTTGAAGAAAGCCAAAGCTTCGGTTCTAGCATCTGGGGGAGCGTTGACATTTTGACCGACACCAGTTAATCTTTGAACAGTGATATGTTGATGACCTTCGATGATGCCTTGACCATTGAGTGTTTGTGGGGTTTGGTAGTAACGAGCGTTGGGGTCTTCGAAGAACCCGAGATCAAGATTGTTTGTTCGGACTTCAACCTTTAAAGCTTTCTTCGCGGCCACAGTCGCTCCAGCATTAGGTGAAGTGATGATTGTGGATACCATACGGTCGAATGATGGGATTGCA
The DNA here is from genome assembly GCA_025602915.1 of Paraphysoderma sedebokerense. Lineage (NCBI taxonomy): Eukaryota > Fungi > Blastocladiomycota > Physodermatomycetes > Physodermatales > Physodermataceae > Paraphysoderma > Paraphysoderma sedebokerense. The sequence goes on from JAHLJZ010000016.1 coordinate 236,794, forward strand.
CCTTGGATAGTTCTGGAACAGGTTGGGGTTTTCTTTTGAGAACCGTCGCCTAAAGCTTTACCGAGACCAGCATTATCACAGAAAGTGTTGAAGATTCTAAAATTGATTTCATGTCAGCTCAACTGAACAGCTTCAAAGTTAATTGATGTGAAGGTACGTACTGTAGTGAATCTTGTGCAGCTCCCTTTACATCTCCGCCCTTGGCATCACCTGCTTTTTGTCCTGGTTGTTTTGCATCGACAGCTTGCTTGGGGTCTGCTTTCTTGGGATCTTCTTTCTTGGGGTCTACTTGAGCTTTTTGATCTTCCTTCTTTGCGGGTGGGGGAGGTGGTTGGTAGACTCCTTGTGGTTGTTCGGGCGCCTTTTGTTTAGGTTGTTCCTTGACGTCTTTTGGTTGCGGCTGTTGTGGGGGTTGGTTATCCTTCATTGGAGGAACTTGTTGTTTGGGTGGTTGGTTATCTTTCATTGGAGGCACTTGTTGTTTGGGTGGTTGATTATTATTCATTGGAGGAACTTGCTGCTTCGGAGCTTCTTGATTTGGAGCTTGATAGGCATTCTTGGGTTGTTCTTGCTTCTTCTGTTCGGGCATCTTGTTATCAGCCTTGGGTTGCTCTTGCTTCTTTTGTTCGGGCATCTTGTTGTCAGCCTTGGGTTGCTCTTGCTTCTTTTGCTCCGGCATGTTATTGTTATTTTTAGGTGGCATCGGTGCAGTTTGTTTTGGAGGCTGGTTAGCCGTTGGTTGTTCCTGCTTTGGAGGTTCGTTTGCCTTTGGTTGTTGCTGAGCAGGGGGGACAGGGCATTGCGCAGGTTGAGCCGGTTGGAGTGGAGGTTGCTGCTGTTGTTTTGGCTGATAGTATTGAGGCTATTCGGATAAAGATGTCAATTTCATGCGGACAATAATGCGCGTTTGATGAATAAGAATATTTAAGACTTACATCTCTGCGAGCCAATCTTGAAGTATGTCGTCTCATCAATTTTTTTACCAAACCGATTAATTCAGTTTCAAGCGGAAGTTCTTCGGCAGCAGATTGGACTTCAGGTAACTGATCAAGCGGGGCAGCATCGACTGCTTTAGCAATAATGGCTGGTGGTGGATCGTATTCTTCAGGTCTCTTACATCCAGCTTCTGGATCACATTCTTCTGCCTGTCGCTTGATTAATTTTGGTGCGCCAGCAGGAATGGCATTAGCGATGACAGCTGGGGGAGGAGTAAAGTTGACTTTACATCCGGCTTCGGGATCACATTCTTGTCGTTTAATCAGGCCTGCCTGAGCGGGGTTGGCACCAAAGGTACACAACAAAAAGAGAAGCGTCGAAATGAGGAGAGGTGACTTCATAGTTGTCGATTGGTCGTTGGTGTATATGAGATGACCGACGAAATATGTATAAGTATCTACTGGTATAGTATTTTACAGATGTGTTTAGACGGTACCAAGGTGCTCTATTTATTCGGTGTCGATATCGACAGCACGTTTTTGGAATATGGAATTTTATGTTGCCGTATATTGCTGATGAATAGATAATTTTTCCAGTCATTCTGTGATTGGACGAACGTTGACCTCAAAGTTATGGATTTTGTAATGTGCATTATAACATGATGCCACAAAATTTGAGTTGTAATATACAGATTGTAAATACAACCATTGTTTGGCAGCCAGTTCTCTTCGTGTTATTTTTTAATTAAGATTGTGCGTGTGGCAGACTCGGCATTGGACCCATGCTAGCACTCTGATTATCCGCGATCATTGTGGAAACGGTCCAATCCGTCAACTCTTAAAACTGGAGAGGCTTGAGGTTTCACGGCATGCGATTGCAAGCGTTTGTGTTCTGAATAGGAAATTCATGATGAGTGCTGTACCTAGTGACCAATACTCTATCCGCTGCGGTCCCGAATTCAGCAATACTTTCTTTAATCGGTTTTTAAGTGGTTTTGGTGTTCAACCATTTGTTTAAGCACTTACTAATCATTATTTAAGCAATCATTTATGCGATACTTTAATTCAAGTAATTATAACAAGACAGGACAAAATCAAATGCAATTTGGCCGTTCCCGTTCAACTCTGAAAGGTTCAAGGAGCACACCGAATGAGAAGCCTTTCGGACTCTGGTCATGTGTAGTAATTTGCACCAATCAAGGCCGAATTACATAAATAATATAACTATAGTATTAATTAAATACGACATACGTTTGCCGGAGAGTGAAAGAATACAAACATCGATGGAAAGAATATAAATTCATATGCTACTTCTTCGGACCTCCTAAGTTCGAAGTAGTCAACTGGGCAGAACAATGGATTTCATTTGGGCGGCCACTCGCGTAACATCTGATGAATAGCATCCAACTCGAATACCAAAGTTGGTAACATTCGAAATCAGGTGCGAAAATAACACAATAATCTACGGACGGGGCCCTTAATTTGTAATATAACATCAGATTGTGAGTAATTAATATGTACTACTCAAAACAAAATTAGCAGAAATATTGCATCGCCCTTCTTCGTCGATATAAATTCATTTATGTTTCCGCAAACTTAAGTAGACTCATTTTTAGAATTTCACACGCTAAAGGTCGTCATCAAAATGAAGGGTCAAGCATTGTTTTGTTCCGCTCTTGCTATCTTGTTATTATCCTCGTCAACGGACGGAATCCCAATGTCGGGACATGAATCGGATTCATTAGTGAAACGTTGGGTATGGGTTATTAGCCTCTTACAGTTACCGAACATGGGGTTTAGGCTAATTAGATCTTAATATAGGCACCACAAGCAGCTAGTTTACTGGGAAATACGGAAGCAGTACCTATGCCGGTTCCTGCAGAAAAAAAAGTGGTTACTTCCGCCTTAAGAGTTGACAGAACCGATCAATCCAAGAAAATGGAAGAACAAAAATCCGAAGCAAAGGAGCAACAAAAGGAGGCAAACCAAAACAAAGAACCTGAAGCTGGGGCTAATTTGCCGGAAGTATACATTCCTAATCAATCGATTCCTGAAAATGGAAAGAAAGCCGAAGTTGGTAACCAAGCTGCAGAAGGGGCGGTGAAAACTGATGCCGCGCAAGACAGTAAAAACGATAATACGCAAGATGCAGCAAAAGATGGCACACAGGATGCAAATAAAGATGGCACACAAGATGCAAAGAAAGATGCCGCCCAAGATGCTAAAAAAGATGCCGCCCAAGATGCTAAAAAAGATGCCGCCCAAGATGCTAAGAAAGATGCTGCTCAGGACGCCAAGAAAGATGCTGCTCAAGATCCTAAGAAAGATGCTACTCTAGATCCTAAGAAAGATGCTGCTCAAGATGCCAAGAAAGGTGCCGCGGAAACGTACGAATTATTCATACTATCTTTTCTGAAATTTTATGAAAGTGGAATCTAACATTTCTACCATACAGAATCTTCGAAACGTTCTGCGATTCAGCGAAATTAGCACAAGCGATTGGAGATGGTACTCAAAAGAAAACGGCAACTTGCTCTAAGACTATTCAAGGTTAGTCAATAGCGTTAACAATATTTCAAGACCAGAGAACTAAATCATAAATAATTTTAGGAGCAATCCCTAGTTTCGATTCTATGACATCAACTATTATTCTTACTCCAGCCGATGGCGCAAAGATTCCATTAAACGGACCTGTTCAAGTTGAAGTCAGAACAAATAACCTTGACCTTGGATTCTTCGAAGATCCGAATGCAAGATACTACCAAACCCCTCAAACTCTTAATGCTCAAGGAATTATTGAGGGTAAGCCATCACAATTTATTATCATGTACTAAATATGAATGCTAATACAATCAATGAATTTGAAATAATTAAATAGGGCATCAGCATGTTACTGTTCAAAGATTGGCAGCGATTGGAGCAGCTGTCAACACACCTCCAGATGCTAGAACAGAAACTTTGGCATTCTTTAAAGGTCTCGACGACGACACTCAAAACGGTATTCTTAGAACTGAAATTCCAGCGGGGTCTTTAAATCAACCTGGAATATATAGAATTTGTACCATCACTGGAACTAGAGGACATCAACCAGTCTTAATGCCTGTTGCACGCAGAGGCTCCCAGGACGATGTTCGTATCATTTCAATTTTTCCTCATCGTTTCCAACAATTAACATTCCGTTTTTTTGCTCTATAGTGTATTCGCGTAACTGTGCAATAAACTAAAACAAATTGTGTGATGGCCGAAAGTCTAACCGAATTCAGTGATAGCATATACATTAGTGTAGAAACGTAGAGAAATTTAGAGCAGAGTAGGTTCTTAGCTAACATTTATATAAATTTTGTACATAAAACGCATTTACAGTAAATAGTATATATGGAACAAAAAACAAAACCGTATGATATTATAACTTTGGGCTACCGGTTGTTAGGACATTATTATTTGCCGGAAAAATCAGACACACCGTCTTAATATAGAAGATGAACCATGTCCGCTAATTTAGTGTGACTTCCAAGTAGTATTGAAGATGATAATTACACTTGTATGTCGCGATTTGACGACGAATCTTCATCCCGCAATTTTACAAAAACTTCTTCTAGAGTCGTCATTGTAAGAGATACACCGACAATATTGAATCGTTTGCTGCAAGTGTCGTCATTCCATGCTTTGAAAAATTTCGAAAATTTGAATGTTTTAGACGCATGAGATGGGCTGGAAGAAATCGGTAGGGCTACACTTATTGTGTGCGAAGAGAACGAGCCAGGGTGGAGCTGGGCAGCTAGAACCAATAATGAAAATTAGGCCCACATAAACTACAGAGTAGAGATACAACTAACCAGGAATCCATTGCTTTATCCAATCTAAGAGTCCAGTCATTCTTTGTTCGATTTCAGTTTTTTGAAGTTTCTCCCATTCCCGTCCCTTTGTCAAAACCAGCAGATACCCAGCACCAAATTTTTGTTTTAATGCCAAGGTGGTGCCGACAACCTGCAGCTTTCCAGACGCGATAATGGCAATACGACTGGACAGGTAATCGGCCTCTTCCTAGGTAAAGATAAAGTAACATACAAAAAAAGAACAACATGGAGTTTAAAAAGATGATTGTTGAGACAACGAATCTTGACAGGTAATAGTGAAAGCAATTACCATTGAATGGGTGGTTAACAAAATAGTCCTACCCTGTCTTGAATCTTGAATTAATTGCCAAATTTGTTTGCGAGTGTAAATATCCATTCCTGTTGTTGGCTCTGTCATTCTTCTATCAGCGAAATACTTATAGACGATGGAAGTGATAAGATATCAATTACGAACCGTCAAGAACCACTATTTTCGGGTCACCCAAGAGGGCAATAGCCAAACTTAATTTCCGCTTCATCCCACCCTAATTAACCGATTTTGTTAGTCGCATGAGTGACTTCAAAATAAACTACGACTACGCACCGATAATGTCTTCACCCGTTCATTTCTTTTATCCAGTAAATAAACGTCTGCTAATAAATGGTCCAGGTATTGTTGTTTTAACGCCACTCCAGTCAATTGACCGTCCGTAGATTCAACCACAAGACCTTTGATTGCAGCAAACATCTCTAAATGCTCGTGAACTACAGAATCGATTAGCATATGAGGCACAATGAAAATAAATTCCAGGACAACCCACCCGTCAACTCCTCCCACAGAACATCGAATTGTAAGCAGACTCCTAAACTACGCTGGATGGCTGGTAATGATTCCTCCGTCATGTCGAGACCCATTACTTCAACTTTGCCATCAGTAGGAGCAATTATTCCTATAATTATGGATATTGCAGTCGTTTTACCGGCTCCCTGTAATCAAATCTATTAATGATGTGGATTCTCGGATTTTTATACAAAAGAAAAAGCTTACATTATGGCCCAATATACCCAGGATTTCATTTTCCATGGCCGAGAACGACAGGCCATTTACAACTTTCTTCGACTCAGTAGATTGACCAAGTATATTCCGTAGCGAAAACGGAGTTTCTCTGCTCCCTTTGGATTGCAATTTCGGAATGACATATTCTTTTGTGAGGCCTGTAATTCTAAGAAGTGGTTTGTCCTCAAATGGGGAGTTGTTTTGCTGACTTGATACGGGTTGATGATTCTTGCGAGGGGGGAACCAATAGCTCTTGTGAAATGGGAATGAGAATGGAAGAGATCGGCTAAAAGCGGACGGCATGGCATGAATAAGATACCAAGTAAGACTGAAATAAAGGACCAAATCAAGCAATAGGAAACCTAGATATGGGCCGTCAGCGATTGGAACTTCTAGAAATATTCTGAAGAAATATATCTACCCCAAACTTTTAACAAATCGGTTTGCCAAAGCACTGAAAAGTTTGTTTCCAAAAGAGCGGTTTCTCTTCTAGCTAACACATCAATTCCGCGAGCAAATCCAACCATCGGTATCAACAACAGCAAAAACTCCCAGAAGTTCTTAACGCCCGAACTTCCTACTTCAGCAGAATCAAACACGAACAATTGGCCTAATCCAAATACTAACAGTGAAGCTACCATCATCAGGTTTCCGATAGTGGCTGATTTTTTCTGATCAGGAATGAGGATCGAAGCAATTATACCGATGATTACAGAGTTCCAGTTGAAGAGTATCAGGTGAAAAAGAAGAATGATGGGTAGACTTAATGAGAATAATTTTGAAACGACAGATATCATAAAGATGATAAGAACAGTGATTAGATCCGTAAGAGCAAAAGTGACGAACGAAGAAATGATATAAATGGTTTTGTCTAAACCCATTAAAATTAGGAGAGAATATGACCGATTCGAAAATTCTGTTGCCATGTGTTGATGAGGATTCGTATACCATGATTGTAGTGCGAATGTGTAATAGAAAGAGAACATGCTTGTTGTTTAAAAATTGTAAGTTGCGATGGGGAAAATGTAGATCATCCTCAGTCAAATTACACACCCAACGATACTCGAACTAGGTTTTTTAAGTAAGCTTGTTAAGCTCAGTTGCTCCTTCATAGTATTCCGTGGAGTTTCATTCGTGAATGGTGGAGGTAACTGAGGGAGAAAATACTTTGAACGGATTGTATTTGCAATAGCGGTATTGATATAGGTCTGAGCGGTAATGAACTTTTGTTTGATGAGGTTTTCGGAGGATATTACGGAAGAGAAGTTCGTCAATAGAGTGTACGAGGATATCTGAATCAAGGAATAACGTTAGTTTTGACAACGCAGTGGTCGTCTGTCTGAGTCAAACTGAGCCCGGACACGAACCGTAGGAATTTTGCTCAGAGTGATATTGACATCAGCAAAATCGATATCACTTTCAAGAAAGCTAACATTCCCAAAATCCACTGCTGTGACAATAGAGTTTGGATTTGAAGTAAACACATCTAGGATGTCAATTCGAGAGGGAAAGTACTTCAGTTCCACTTTAGTCGATTCAGATGATTCAATTAGCGTTCGAAGTTGCGAAATCAATCGAGGGACGGGTGTCGAATTGGTAAATGCAATATGAATACAGGTCAAAGACGATTTACAGACGTCGAATGTGAGGAAAGGTAAAGCCTTTGTTTCCGGCCCTGTGCAATGATATCAGTTAGTTGGACTTCATTTTGGCGCGAGATGGAGCTATCTTTCTAAATACAAACTCTGGAGAGGTTGGACGACGGAAATTTGAAGTATAATCAGAATGAATAAAACATATATCGGCACCATTAATGACATCAGAGTGGGAACAATTGAGCGAGCCTGGATTATTATCATGTAAAAAGCGACCCACGGCATCAGTACCACTTCGGTTTATCCACGGACGAATGTACCAAAGAGTGAAACGTACTCTTAATTTCATATTTTTTGAAAGTAATGCCAAAAATTGCTCCCACGATGACATCTTTGAGCGCAATTTAAACTTTTGTAGAGAATTTGACGATTCCATTGATGGCACGACAATGCGAATGAAGTCGGTCGATAGATTAGGTTTTTGCAGTTGCGACGGTAAGAGCGAGGGCGCTGTATATCAGCGACAGTTTTTGTCAGTTTGAAAGTCTCTGAATAGCAGTCTTGGCGTTTGATTTATATTTGTATTGGAATTCATTCAAATTGTATCCATGGTAAGATATAATATTGAAGAATTTTTGAAAGCGAATTTTTACTTTAGGCGACAAGACGCCAAATGTGTGACTTTATTCAAATGCAAAAATTTCCCATTCATTGCGTATATTAAGATTAAGATATAGACATTGACGATTTTATTATCGATACATTCTTTCGAGCCAGAGTCTAATTCCCTTTCATGGAGATGAGGCCGCAGCAGAAGGGAATGTATCTTCTGAGGTGGTATCTCGCCACAAGGGATAAGAAATACTTTTTACTCTGTTTGTATTGTATCTGTTTGAAGTTTTCTGATAGTATTTCTGTATTAACCATTGATTTATATTCCTCGGATGCAGCAATATTCTTCCCAACAGGTAGCTTATATCGCACGAATTCATTCTTATCTCTTTGACCCTTAGTCTAACCGAAGAATCGCAGCCATGATAGGTATAGCTATCGGAATGTCATTAGCTATTCAGTCTACCGTACCGTCTTTAAATGCAAATGATATAGCGACAATCCCTATCGCTCCAGTCGGATTTGCCGATTCCAATCTCTTGGCATTTATTCTGTCAAATGCAACATTATCGAAGGAGTTCAACTCAGTTTCGAACGATATAAGAGCGAATATTGCCACTGCACGCTCGTTTATGTCCGGAAAACCAGTGAATGCTACTACTGTCGATTTTAAAGAGTTCAAAGATTTGAAAGAGTTGGAGGATTATCAGTATAATGGAATTAAATCAAACGCAACTGCGCGGAATCCGAACGCCCTACAACTCCTCGGCGGTTACATCATCAATTCACTGCCAAATGTTACTGATTCCGCCATTTCTATGTCGCATTCCATTATGTATTCATCTGATGTACAGACACCTGTTATTCCAGCGTATCTCAATTCGGTCATGTTCTCGGTGCTACAGTCAAAAATGCCAATGATGCCCAATTTCACGGCGGCGGTGTCTGGCGGGATTGATCCCACAATTTTGTCTAATTGGTTTAGTAATGTAAGCTCAAAAATACAGCAAGGAGATGGAGTGCCGCCTTGGATTGCGGGTTTCAACACTACTTTCTCCAGCTTTCCAGTGCAGCAAAGCGATGTCATAGTCATTAGCGTCAGTATTGTTCCCCCATTTGTCGTTTATGGTATGTCTGCCTTATTTGAAATGCCGCATTCTATACATGAATAATTGCGTTAAATGAAATGTTGACGATGTTGTGCAGGACTGTACTTTTTACTGTCATTCTTCACTGAACTTCTTGCGCGTGAGCGTATATCAAATCAGCTGTCCTACTTAATTACGAATACACTCTCGTCCAGAACATATTATCTAGTCACTCTTACCATTTTTTACTTCTTCTATCTTCTCCCTGTCGCCGTCACATTCATCGCACTTACTGCATTCCAGATGAAATGGTTTACGGAATCCTCTATTCTCAATTTTTTGCTTTTAAGTTTACCATTCGGTGTGGCCATTGCGACTCAGAGTGCAATTCTGAGTTTCTTTTTTGGAAAGACTCAAAGTGTGGGTCCCGTTCTTAGTTTTGGGAGTGCTATCGTCATATTCGTGCCATATTTTATCGTCGAATTTGCTTCGGGGAACAGGATAGAACTTTGGCAGCTGATTGTGAGCAGTGTATTTTTACCTGCATTTGGATTCTACAGATCCCTGCACGTAAGTTGTTAATTCTCAATATCGCTTGCGCTCCGTTTAGAGTGTGGACGAACATCAATTAACGACAATCCCTAATCTTTCACATCATTGTTAAATCTTTCTCTCTGTCACCACATCATTTTCTTTACAGGAAATTGCTGAACAACATCGTTTGGGCAGACCATTCACGATTACTGATGCAGTTTCGTTCTCGAAACCAATTCTTCCTCTATGTCTCATCTTTATAGCGCAAGCGGTACTTGGTCTCATTCTTATTTTCATATTGGATCACCGAAACCAGACGGGATCATCGATTTTGGAAGTAATCAAATCAGTGGTCGTTCCTTCCAAGAAGCCAAAACATCAGACACATCCTTTTTATGATCAAGAAGCCTTTGATTTAAAACATTTGAACAATTCAAGCTCATCTTCATTACAGTCTCCCTCTAACTCATTGAACAATCCGATATTAAACCGCGAGATCGAAAATCTTGAAATGACTGATCCTTGCTCATCAAATTCGCCGTACGTCATAATTGTAAGGAACTTGACCAAGATGTTCTACTCGACCCCGAAAAGTAAGCGATCGATATGTCCACCGTCCTTTCGAACAAAAGATAAAAATGATAGAAAAGCAGTATTAGAACAGTTATTTCTTGGTGTGAAGAAGAATGAATGTTTCGGATACCTTGGCGTAAACGGTGCAGGTAAATTCATCAATAGTTGCCAGTATATCAACATCTAGATAATAACAATTGGGTGATAGGGAAAACTACCAGCTTGAATATATTAACCGGCATCTTGAAAATGGACCCAACGATGGGGGATAAAGGCGAAGCATGGGTTGGAGGGTATCCCGTTATCCCATTCTCCACCGAAATAAAAAAGATTATTGGGTGATTACTAGTTCCATACTTTCGAAGCGTCGATGTTTCCAAAAAAAAAAAAAAAAAAAAAACTAACTCTGCTTTTTTGTCAGCATTTGTCCGCAACATGACCTGCTATTCCCGACATTAACGGTGTTGGAGCACTTACGCATTTTTGCGCTAATCAAAAATATTACCCCTGAGTCGATTGAATCTCATGTCGAGAAAGTAATTGAGGCCATGCGTTTAGACGAAGTTAGACATGTTAAAAGTGATCAACTTAGTGGAGGAAACAAGCGAAGATTAAGTATCGCGATTGCTTGTCTTGGCGATCCTAAAGTGGTCATATTGGACGGTAATTCCTTTGCTTTACGCTACGGATCTTGACCAAGTAGTTGACCTTTTAATGTACTGTGCAATTAGAACCAACCACCGGGGTTGACGTTCATTTAAGACGGTCGATTTGGGATTCCATAAATCGTCTGAAGCAATCTACATCTGTCATATTGACGACGCATTCAATGGAAGAAGGTAGGATTCTTTGTTCCCTGAAATTATTTTGAATGTTTGCTGACTTGGCACTTTATCCCTAACTTGAATAGCCGAAGAGCTATGCAGTCGCATCGGCATTCTCTTAAACGGAAGTCTTGCCTGTCTAGGCACTCCGCAGCAATTACGATCACAATACGGAAAAGGGTATAAGGTTGCAATCAAGTTGCGAACCGGAACAACTCAGCAGATTGAATCACCGGACTCAGAAATCCAACATCAAGGTGACTTGAGTGCCAGGGCAGATCTTGTAGTCAAGGAAATCCTTCAAAAATATGTTGGTCGTGTGGTATTGCGTATAGGAAAGAACATTGATTTTGAAGTGTGGAGTCCAGTAGAAAATCAATCACCCGAGGATATGGCAAATGTTCCGACAACTGATGACATCAAGCCCACTGACCGACTTGCTCAAGAATCAACCGCAACTGATAACAAAAGTGTTGCAGACTTCCTTGGCGAGCTTTTCGAATACTTGGAAGAAAGGATTGAAATTTGGGATGTGGAAGAATGGAGCGTGTCTCAAACAAACTTGGAGCAAGTTTTTGTGGAGTTTGCAAAAAAGCAGGAGAAGGAGAGCACTAGCGAGAAATCTAAAACGAAGTAGCTATCATCAAGAATCACGAATACTATGTCAAGAGGAAGTGGGACCACTTGATAAATTTATTTACATAGCGTCGGCTCCATTGTTGCTTGATCGTTACTCCTCTTCAGCAAGACCTTGACCATAAAATTGATCGCCTTCTTCGTCACCAAGTTCTTTCTGCCACATACTATGTCTCTCCTCGCTTCCCTTCTGTTTTTCGGATTCAAAATTGTGTGGTTTCTCCTTTTGATTACCCTTCTTTTGTTGATTTTGAACATCTCCTGGTTCGGGTTTGGAATGGGTTTTGGATTTACGAGACGCAGTGTGTTTCATCTTGAGCTAATTTAGAAGAGCAATAGTAAGCTTAGTAAATTGTATACTAAAAAATCAGCAATAAATGTAAATATATATCGCACATTAATTCGAATTAAGCCTTTGACTTTCGTACCTGTATATATGATGTTTGGTCGGAAGAAATATAATTCCTTAGTGTATGTAATTTTAAAACGGATTGCGAAAATTTATCAGTTCCAACTTGGTTTTTGTGAATGAATGATGAATGGGTACATTAACTAATTTCATGACATCACGAGCGATTAAGTTGCGATGGTAAGCGCGTTAAGCGCTCCGTGCCCGACTCCCATTACGTTATATGTTTTGGATTATTGATTATTCTCAGATAAAAGGAACATTCAGATTGTTTCAGAATTAAACAATGTCTAATGTAGAGTCTCGGTGCTCCTTTCAGAAATGATTGATTTCAAACAATTGCATTGCACTGGTCATTAACTCATTACAGATACTATATCTCCAAGTATCGATACCTTATCCATAACATTCTGAAAAAGTCGACTAATTCATAAATGTTTAAAGAGATTAATACTTGTTCGGTTGCGAACAGCTACCTGGTGCTTTGCGATTCTGGAGCATTACTCATGGCCCGGTGAGAGAGTGCAAAAAGTGTCAAAAATTCAAGAATTTTCCGTATTCCGAATTTGTTTGTGCTCGACCGAGAATTGAAAATTTTGAAATGTCAATAGTCTCAGGAAGTTTCCAACTCACTAACCCTGTGCAATATTTCCGAATGCTTGTCCAGCTGCATCGTTTCTCTGTTAAGCTCCACCATAGGTCCATATGTCATAACGGTGCACCCATGCAGGGATATATCTTGATTTTGTGTTTAATTGGCAGTATATTGCTACCCTTAGAAACATATGGTAATGAATACCCAAGCTCACTTCATTTGATTTTATTGGTTGAGAAGAAAATTAACAGATAATTTTTATAGCAAGTTCAAGCATAAATGCAAACGCAACAGGATCAATAACAATATCTTCTTCGGAGAGTATCGTCTTACGACCCGGAAATGATAAGAAAGTAATGATACATGACGAGGAAGTGCTAACACGAGTTGAAACTCTGTCTGCAAAAGCAACTGCTTGCACAAGACCCGCTGAGGGTTGGTCTGCCCTTCTGTAAGTGCACAGTATTGCCAATTATTCGGCCAGATAGTCAAAACTAATATATGTTTACGTAGATGCCCTAGTTGGACACTTCAATTCTCAACTTTCAAAAACGTCACTCCCGTTTATGATAAAGCCTGGGCGGCGTTCTATGCTCCAAAAGCGGGTGTCTATCAAATGCGACTATACGGGAATCTACAAAACAGTCCAGAAGACGGGGCCTCATTTGTGCTATCATTTTCCGTCAACGGAACTTTCGCCGGTAGCGGTGGCGGCCGACGAGATGCGGCAAGTATTGCCTCTGCATTTCATGTCGCAGCACTTGAAGCGGGTGAGTACGTTCAACCGTGGATGTGGTTTCCAATTGACTCCCAATATTCGCTGTGGTTTGTTGTACAATATTTGGGACCGCGGTAATTAGTTCTCATACATACTTGTATAAAAGCATTAAGCTACCAAGCGGAAATCAGCTCATCAATAAATTAATTCAATTGGGGCAATGAGTCGAATGAGCATTTAATAGAAACTGACGTCGTTGGCTGCGGAGAATTTAGATACATATGATAAATTCAAACCAGATAGCCTCCCCGTATGTCCACACCACTCTCAGGGGATCTATATTCGATTGTCCAATTATTAGAAATATGTAACTACGAAGACCGTTTCGAGGTTTTGACTGTGATAGGAGTGCAGAACAGTCAATTGGCTGGCGCGATTAAATTTTCGCCAAAAAAGTTTAATTGTCTTTGGCCTCGCGCCAGATATTTAATATTTTATTTCGACGCTGTGCAATTTTCCATTTGGATCCTTCGCAGTACAGATACTTTTAAACGCTAACGATACCGAGGTAGACTAATGGCATGTAATGCTCCCTTCACATATACGATTACCACAAACCCTGCACTTCCGACACCCGTGTTGGTGCACGGTTGTGTAAGATCCTCAGATCCGAATAACACCTCATACGTATGCGATCAATCCCTTCAAAATACAACATCACCGTGTTTACCGAGCAATATAAACAAGTTATGTCAACGGAATTTGGCAGAGAATGCGACATGGAGTTTAATGGATGGTGTACAGATTGTTGGGTGTGCAGTAGCTGGATCGCAGACGGGTGGCCAAAACCTTACGGAAAGATTGGTTTGTAGAGGAGTGAGTGGTAACCAAGATATACCTTGCTATGAACCCACTGGTATGTATATGGAGTGACTACTTGGGAAGCTTAACTTTAATGAATTCGTCAAATTAAATTCGTATTGATCTCCTTGCCTCATAAGCTTCCCCCAGGCCTACATCAAAATCATCAGCAACACCGACTAATCCACCATCGGCAGACGCTACTGCGGGAGCAAATGTTGAACCAAGTGCAAGTCATGAAACAACAAGATCGCTACGAGACCAAACAGTTATAATTGTGGCCTCTATTTGCGCAGTAAGTGAATTCATCTCTCATTCACCGATCAATTTGAAATTAAACTTCTATATTCCTTCCATTAGGCCACAGTTCTTTTGATCTTCGCTTCACTCGTCCTCATTGCTCGTCGTAGAAGAAGCTCCACCGATCTTAAACAGAAAGGCAAAGAGCACTCTGATTCCCGCTCTTCATTTTCAGCTGATCCTGAATCGGGTTTCGACGATTCATCAACCACACTTCAAAACTCACCACCACTTGACCGAAATGTGCCAAGTAACAAGCCTACTCTTTCTCATCCTCCGGTCGTGGTGGCAAATATGTCACCTAGGCCCAAGACTTCTCCTCTACCTAAACCGCCAATTCCTACTTTCTCACATGGTATGAACTCGTCCGATGATGAGACAGGAGATTCAGCCACCAGTCTAAACAATACAGACGATTCAAATGATTCCACCTCTTATGGCAACACTAACCGTCTCGGCTCCACCCCAATCCCGAACTTGAACAATAATACTGAAGCCAACTCTTATGCCGGTGGAGATTCCCCGCAAAGTCCCACTATGTCTGCTTTCTCAGAAAAACGGTCTAGCAAAGCGAAGCGCGAAATGTCTGCTGAATTGTCAACACCTTCAATTTTCCTTCCTCCTCCGTCGTTACACTCTTTCCGTTCACGCCTTCGCCGCAATAGAACCAACTCTCACGTTACCGAAGGGAGTGATACCAGCAGCGTTAACGAGGTCAATAGTCTGAAAAATCGTCACAGTATTCTTAGTATGAGTACTTTCGTAAGTGGAAACGGATCTATCAACGGTTCTGTTGCTCCGAGTATCACTTCAAGTGTCACTGGAAGTGTGAATAATGGCACTGGCATCATGGGGGATGGTGACCGAATGTTGCCGCCATCGAGGAGGAGAAGTGTTCGAATGTTACCTGGGAGAAAGCAAGGGTCGAATGGAACAAAGGATCAAAAGACAGAGGATGTTTCGCAAAATTCGTCAGAGAATTCCCCGACTATTGACTCGGGACTCTCTGCCATTCCAGAATCAGATGACGAAACAGATGAGGGATCTGTCGAAGAAGAAACTGGAGAACTCCAGAATAACGAACAGGGTATTGATCCGTCTTTCTCCTCCATTCTAGATTCAATCTCACTTTCCTCGACACGAAACTACTTAAGCGCTGTCGATTTCACGACAGGATCGTTGATAAACTTCGATGATTTGAGCTCGGATAAGGAGGAAGAACAAAAATCGACACAGAATTGATTAGTTGTCGTGTAACGAATTTTCGAACAAATAAAATATGTAGTGATAACCTGTAGATAATACCAGTAGAATAACGATACAATTTTACTGGAAAGAACCTATGCATTTTAACATCACGAATAAATATCTTGCGACCAGACGTTTATGCTACTTGCTCCATCTGACTTATACACCAGCATATTCACACGACTTATAACTGGTGGCCGAACTTGATTCAGCTGTGCTCCGTCCGTAGAGCATTATTACTGTCCGTCAGATTAAGGTTGTACTCTGAAAATGGCAAATTTTTTTTATGGAACCCAAATGTAATTCTTTTGCGTCAAGCCGTAGTCATTCATGAAAAATCGCTTTCCACGCAATGTCTTCACAATGAATTACTAAACGTGTAATATGCAGCGATTCAAGCAATTCACACTACCATTACAATACCAACCTCGATGTTATATATTCACAACTATTGCAAGTTATTGCATTTGTTATAAGTTTGCATATTGTTACAAAATGGGGTAACAGCTAGTTTTAATGTCACATCCCCTCTCTGTTATACTCGGTCCGTAGATTCGTCACTGGCCGTAGTGTCTCTCCCCAATTCCTTTATACTTTCACCATCACCAGAAAAGTCATAAAAACAAATGTAAGAATGAGTGATATACTCGAGTGAACTACACCAAGGGCTTAAACGCTTACGCCATGGATCTCCAAATAAAAGCATATCTTCTTCGAACTCCTTTCTTTCCGGATATGTTTTTTGCTTTTCTTGGCAGCGTTTATTTTTCGTTATGTGGTTTGCCAGTGAGCCATATTGCAATCTTTCTCGGCAGAATTCACAAATGACCTCGACTTTTGGTTTCGGACGCTCTTCAGTGTGGTCAAGTCCTTCCAGCCGCCGGAACATATTCCGAAGGTCTTCGTATTTGATTTTGGGTCTGGTGGTTTTCATTGAAATTTGGATGGTGAATAATAGGGCATTCGACGGAAGAGAACAAAAGGGCTATTGTTATACTCCTGGCCGCGTCCAGTGCGTCCACGTTATTTCTGTTCCTTGGCGATGGTTCACAGCTGTTAAAGAACATGGTTGTGATATCCACATAGGCCCTAAGAGAATGTTAATCCTGTCTAGAATTTTTAGGATGAAGCGAATGATTGAACTAAAATCAAAGGTTGTCCGGAGGGGCAAAATAAGAATAACTGTTGGAAGGTTTCTTTTGCGGGGGCCATTTAAATTTATACTCACCACTTAATCGTTGAGATAGCAAATATAATCACCGCAAAGTACATCTCTTGCGGAATAGTTATAGCTGATTTAATTGAATGGGCAAGCGATATAATAGAAGCAGATTGCCAATTGCACTCAGCGCCAGAAGCATTTTTGGCTTGAATCGACAATACCGTTCCTTCCATTCTCTCTTAACTCTGAGAATTAAAAATGCCAAAGACACCATCTTCCAGAATTAGATCAAGGGCCGCAACACCGTCATCAGAGACAGCCTTATTATCCAAAAGCCGTCGCAATACTCCTTCCGTCGGTATGTCTGTTTTACCTTTATCTGAATTGTTGTTTTCGTTTCATTCTCGCGTTCCCACAGTGATATTGCGGGCCATAGACATTTAGGTGATATCATGGACGACTTTTATCCTCAAACTTATGTCATTCTTACAATATATTAGAACATGACTCAAACACAAAGAAACTGCGATCATCGGCGTCCAAAAATGCGCTGAGCGCTTCCAAATCCAAATCCACCACCAAACGCAAACCGGCTCATTCGGCAGCGAGCACACCCTCGAGATTGCGCAAATCAGATAAATTTGTTGATTTAACCTTGGAATATAAAGATGAGAACGCTGGTTACTCCTCAGATAATGCACCTATCGACGAACTTTGCATCGGAAACCTAGCAGTGATGGAGAATAAACGTTCTCGTTCCAAACCGAAAACAAAGAAAAATGATAGTTCAAGAAGGAAGGAAGATCTTGATGGTGATATTGTGGACGAGATGTGTTCCTTAATGGCCGAAGAAGTGTTTGAGAACATAAAGACGGTATCTTCGGTGAAAACGAGGTCATCACTAGGTAAGGCTACTCCTTTTTCTTCTTATCAGCCTTCCTTGACATTCATTAAATCCCAATCACCAATCCCTCTTGGTTTAAATTGATAGACATTCAGCATAACACCCATTTTGAGCCGGTATCCGCTTTTCGACCGCACTATACGTTTCCGATAGAATCGCAACCCGGGACCGTATATCGAGCTGCATGGGGTTGTGTTTTCGAGCCTCAAATCCCTGAAATGGGTTTGTTTTTCCTTTCTTTTTTTTTCGCTACCGCAATCTGTAATGATGTGATTTATACGATTAACATTATATATGTTCTTATCTTACTTCAAACCTTTAGATCACGCCAGCGCACAATTCAAACTTTCCCCACCTTCGAATGTGGTCGCAACCTGTGGTTCTAACTCGGTCGCATTCATAGATACCAAAAACAACCGAATGATAGCAAGATATACCCACGATGAGGATCTAGATGAGGAATTCTACTGCATTGATTGGAATGTGATACCGGTTAGCTTGGGGGAAATGAAGTCATTAGAAGATGATGATACCGAGTCAGAACCAGACGATGACGACGAGGGAAGCAGAAGGAACAATATGACGAAAGATGGCGGGAACAACGAAATGTCTGATTATCTTTCAATTGTTGCCACCGGTGGTATGTACTTGTCATGAACAATGCTGTGTGAGCTATGAACTAATTCTATTCGGTAGGCAAATCTGGCCAAGTTATGTTAATGAATTACAAGCAGCACCAAGTCTACCGATATTTACAGTTTCATTCTGGTGCCATCCATTGTTTAAAGTTCTCCAAAAACAATCCAAGATGGCTTTTCAGTACGTTTATATTCGGCAGAATTCTTCCATTGAGTAGTACCTCTAATTCAAATCGCATTCTTTCAGGTGCTTCCGACGATGGTTATGTGTGCTTGTGGGACATTGGATTACCTCACAAAAGATGTCCGGCGACGTATGTATGACTTGTGAAATTCCTACGCGACCACTTTCCCTAATATCGAATCCTTCCACCCAGTATTCTTGCCGCATTCAACTTCAGGCACGGTGTCACCTCTTTTTCGCTATCACTGGATGAAACTTGCATCATAGGCGGATCGCCAAACTCTCAGCTACTACAATTTGACGTCTCCTGGGTCGCTTCACAATCTGGAATGAAAGCCAAAGATTTCGAACAGTTTAACGTTGATGTCAGGTACATGAAAGATCCTCGAGGTTCTGACGGTAGAGGCTACTGGGTTATGGAAGACGGGTTAGAGTATGAATGGTCAAATGGCGGGAATATCGATGACATCGCGTTTGTGGATGAGAATGTTGTCGGTTCGTAGGACTTTGATTATATATTCCTCGTTCATTTGTGGAGATCCCCTGTTGCGAATCTCTTGACTTGTGATTCGTCTTCTATTTTAGCATCTCGCGCTTGCAATATAGACAATGGATTCATCTTGTGGGACTGGGATCAAACTGTTGAACACGATGTTCACGTCATCGCGAGATTAGAATGGGAGAATACAAGTGACTCCTACTTAAAATTTCGTGTTGTCCATAGTGGTAAGTCGTACGTGATCAAGTTTATGAATTTACGAAGTTTACTTACTCTTTTAATGTGCGAAATAGATAAAACTTATTTAATCAGTGGTACCCCGCACGGCGACATTCACATTTTCGATTTGACCGAATACATCGGTGGAAAGAGAACAGTTATAACTCACACAGACGACAATGGTTCCGATAACAGGATACCCAAAATCAGACCATCAAAAGTTCGTATACCATCCATACATCACTCCTTCGCATCTTGCCCCATAATCAGAGTTTGCTAACTTTGTATCCCAAATTCTATAGATTCTTAAAACCCCAAAGACCATTCCAGAACCATATATTTCTAGCCCGTCTGAAAAACATAGGACCAAAAAAGAAATTCGCGACCAAGAAGAGTTGAAAGAACAGAGAAAGATGATTTGCAATGTATGTGTTAGTGATGATGGGACTGTAATTGTGGGATGTACAAAAGGTGGCATGGTATTTATTTGGAAGAAGGAGGGATAGCTGGATCGTTGTTTGTATATGAAATTCAAAATTGTACGTTGATGCGATGGATTTATTTTTGTACTGACGGTGTACTATAGCTTAAACCAATATTGTGCTGTTTCGAATTATTGATTTATCCTAGTCTTCTCTATATATAAAATGGTCTCCATGGACTTCATATGCTGAAATTGGTATTTCTAATGACAGAATGACAATCCGCACCAGGCTTGAAACTGCCATATCCTCACTTAGTCTGATTATTGCCTTTGGTATCCCGAGAGAGTGTTCTTTTCAAAGCATCAAGCATTTAACTAATTGCACTTTGCTTGTTTTCTAAAATATGTAATTGTATGAAATATCGCAGAAAACTAACAAATGACATTACCGATTGATCTCGATATTACTTCCCAATATTCTCTCACGGAAGAAAACTCTGATAAATTAAATTGTTAATGGATAATTTATTTTGAACCGTACGATGGACACTCTGCAGAGAAAATGAATAGCGTCAAATTTGGACAGCAGCCAGCGGAGGTCTCTTCTTTGTAAAACATTTGCCCCACTCCATTCATTTCAGTGCGGGTCTAGGCAACTCTGGGCAGCTCTGGGCATCGGCCAGTACTGTGTGACTTTTGATTACATCTCAAAGACACAGAGTAATTAATAGTCATAAAAAAAATTCCCTCTCGAATGTCGACAGTTTTGAATTGACAAAACGATGACAGTTGCCAGTCGACGCGATTGATCGAGAAAGCGAGCCCATGCTAGCCGATTAAACGTATAACACGAATTCCCACTTACGCATATGTATAAAGAATTTGGATAATTTTATAATTCATACCCTCAAAAACGTTTTTTCTTACTTGCAACTAGGAAAGAATGTTGCCAACAGCCGTGGATGCATATCAATATCCGGCATGGAAGTTGCAAGTCGAGTTCTTGCCTCATAATCGTGCCATGACTTTTATTTGTTGCCTTGGCTTGCTTTCCAATTCTTTATTACTTCTACATCTCTACAAAAACAGGTCACTTGTCAATGTATCCAGTGCGTCATTGGTACAAATTGCTGTTTGAGACTTTATAGTGTGCGTTTCATCCATTTTCTTTACAATTGCTCATGACCTTGCTCAAAACTTTGAACTCCCATGGATTTACTGCCAAGTTAATGGCTTTATTTACATTATGGCTTTTGGTAAGCACAATCATACCATCCGTTTTTTTTTGTGCGCCAATGTAACAAGTTTTTATATAGCGATATCTGCCTTAAGTTTTGTCGTTATCGCTTGTGAGCGCTACATGCAAATAATCCATAACAAGAAAATTTCAGTGAAGCAATTGTGTGGAATGTGGGCCATAGCATGGAGTTCTAGTATTATCCAGGCTGTTATACCTGTGGCGACTTCAACGTACTTTGTACCTCAAGACTCTCATTGGTACTGTCTCGGAAATTTCAAGGGTAGCACACCTAGTCATCGCGCATACAGCATTTTCAGTCTCGTCTCGGCTGTTGCAGCTTGTGGTATCATTGCATTCGCATATTATTCTATCTACAAAAAAGTGATTGGAGAAAGATACAAATGGAAGGATATTGGATTTACCTTAAAAACAGCGACACCAAGTGCATTCGATAACACCGCTACAAATCCGCCGAACTTGAGGAGTTCGACTATCTCTAAAGGAACGGAGGCAGTGCCAAGTCCAAATGTGTCTAATTCCAACAAATCGGCAGTCCCCACACATGGTGAACACGCTAACGTTCAACAAATGAGATTAACTTTACGCCTGGCATTCTATTCTTTCTACTTTTTAACCAGTAAGTTTTGAAATTATATATACGTGTATCATGTAACGCGACTCATTCACTAATATATTATCCCTTATATAGTGTGGACAGGATCCATTCTTTCCTGGACATATCAAACAATTACTTTGAACAAAGTCTCTCCTTATCTTGAGTATGGAATCACTATGGTTCCATTCCTTGTTTGTGTTATGCATCCCATCTTAGTGTTTACCATCGATCCACGATGGAAAATTCAGTTGCCTCACCTTCTTGAATACTTTGTTAGTAGAAAAACGAATAGTTCATAGCTAAGTGAAAGTAATTGTAAGGATTCACGTCAATGTCAATTTAGTTAAGATGAACTTTACCGAAAGGAAGAACGGTTGTCATAATCTTTCTGTGACAAAAAGGTAGAGTCATTTGCATGATGTAAATATCGTCGCTAATTAAGATCAGGCGCGTACTCAAAAGTTGGTAATTGGTCGTCTCTCAACATTAGTAAATCTGTTTTGTATTCTCCAATACATTCCTGTTTCCGTGGTTTCCGCCTAAAATTCTACCCAATATATTACAGTAATGGGAAATGTAAGGGGAATGTGAATTCGTTGATTCCAATCCCAGAATAATATCAAATCACAATGTGTTTAAATTTAGCTTCCCTGATGCTTGGTTTTACCTTTTTAAATAAATGGTTAAAAATCATCGTAGAATGTTGGGGCTTATATGACACACCCTATGAGAAGAATTTTAATTTCGAGTCATTCAATTAATTCCATTTAATTCAAAAACAATTAAAATTTTTTATGAGTCCTGGTGATATTTACAGATACTACAATGAAAATGAAATTCCAGTTACTTTAAAAAAGAATTTTATTTCAAAATACATGTAGAGGACAGTTGACACGAATCTTTCAATTAGAGCACAATTGCGTTATTAGACATATTCAATATATATGTACACTATATAGCTGTCTGCCGAACGAAAGATAAATTTGCTGACTTATCACTTATATAGGTGGACCCGCTATATTTAACTTTTCCGACAGCTCGTTGGATGGAGTTTACGTTTATGTAACTGAAACTGGACCCATCGTTTAAGACTGTTCAAATCTCTATATAAAATTGACCGCTCTCCCTGTCGTGCATAACCAGGAACATTGTACAGGACATCCAAGTCGTCAGCCAAGAGCCACACATCGCCATTAAGGTAATAGGGCATGTGGTACTGTATTTCCATATAAAAGTTCTGAGATTGGTATTCCGCTGGTCTGTTTGCTCTGTGAGCTTGTTGATCTACATCAAGAGCTGCCTACAGTACATGAAAGATTTACACTTAAGTGTTATTGCATGTGACAATTGACAAATTGTCAAATAACTTACCAGAACAAGACGATTATACCTAGAATCAAGCGCAGATCGTTGTCCTCGAAATAAAAAATTATCTATATTTTTGAACTTACCGAGAACAGTTGCCGCTTACGGGTGTGCTGCCAAAAGAACTGTTCGATGCAATATTTGAGACAAGATTCTTGATCGCTTTATTCATGACATTTCTATAAATATACCAGGGGAATAGTGGGCTGAGAAAACGTGTCCCACGGTGATGGTAGAGGTATTCCTTCCTGGAGTGTCGTCTGTCGCTTGTATTGAAGTGTTATTTTTCGTACTCCTTTGTATTTACAATTGATGTAGACAGAAAATATTGGCATCCATTTTTTGAGACGATGTAGGCCCGCTAGAGAAAGCAGATGACGCGAGACAAAGCTCATCATTCCATAGACAAATCTTCATCAAACAGGCCCGGACGACCAAGGTTTTAGATCTCCTATTCAGCAGCGCTATACAGAATTTCAAGACGGGGAGAATAGTTACTGTCTCCGAAGGGCCAATTACATGTATACAAACAATGAAAGGCGGTGTAACGAACTTCCTGCATGACCTGGGTAGAATCGCAGAACCTTCCATTGAAAAGAGACTAGATGCATCCAGATCAAAGTCATTCGAACATCTCAGAAATGATATCTTAGAGCAGATGGTAGAGTACAGTAGGGCCCGTCCAAGGTTTATATATTTAGGAACATGCGGGTAGCATTCTGGAGTCCATACACCAATTGATTCCATCTGTCGTGTATACATCTAAACTGGCACTCTGCAGTTTCACGAATAAGTAATACATAATTCAAATATCTACTGTACTTAAAAATTACGAGATGTCGATTACAACCCCGCAATATCTATCATGGAAAATCCCCACCGAACTAATTCCTCATAACCGTGCAATAATTTTCATCTCCACCCTTGGTATCCTGTCCAATTTGTTCCTGCTCGTGCATTTTTTCAGAAACCGCTCACTTATTAATGTATCAAGCGCTACATTGGTACAAATTGCTGTTTGTGACTTCATCTTTTTTATCTCTTCTGCTGTTATGACAATTTCGCATGAAGCAGCCGACGACTATGAACTCCCTGGCACCTTTTGCCAAGTCGGTGGCTTTGTTGCCATACTCTCGTTGGGTAAGTATTTAATACGAGTGTTGTTTATCTTTTTTTTTTCTTGGTCTTATGACATATTTTTCCTAGGAACCTCCTCATTGAGTTTCGTAGTTATTGCCGTTGAACGCTATCTTCGCGTCATCCATGGGAAAAAGATTACCGCAATGCAATTATGCGGAATGTGTTTGGTTGCCTGGAGCTCCAGTACAATACAAGCAATTATTCCCTTAGCTACCGCTACATATTTCATACCACAAGATTCCAACTGGTATTGCCTCGGAGATTTCTCAGGCGTTTTACCTGGTCATCGCGCATACAGCATTTTCAGTCTTATTTCCGCATATACCGCCTGTTCAATTGTCACATTTGCGTACTACTCCATATACAGAAAAACTACGGCGGACGGCTTCAAATGGAACGATTTAGCTTCAAAAGCTTCAAAATCAACAGCTCCTAAAGCTGGAAACGAATCGAAATATAAGCATTCTACCACTTCCGGAGGAACTTCTATCACACCTAGTTCTAATATTAATAGTTTCTCTGCAGGGGATTCAGTAGCTCAACAGGCGGGCAACCGGGCGAATGTTCAGCAAATGAGATTGACTTTACGCTTAGCATTCTACAATTGCTACTTTTTATCAAGTAAGGGTTACTGGATTTGCCGGGGCCATTTCTTCAATATCAGCCTACAATCAAATGCCTAGCCCACTAACGTGTATCTCTGTTCTTTTTTTGTTAATCAGTCTGGGTTGGAACCGTGCTTTCATGGACCTATCAAGCAATCACTACTAGTAGAATTCACCCAAATCTAGATTACGCATTAACTTTTATCCCGGTTTTTGGTAGTGTTTTAAACCCCATCCTTGTTTTGACAATTGATCAGAGATGGAAAGTGCGATTGCCTCGCTTCTTAGAAATCATTTTTAAACACCAACAAAACCATATTCCGATTGCAGAAATTCAAGCGACTTCTTTAAATGCGTAGTTTTGTATGAGTAACTTGTAACTTTTTATTTTGAGCATTGAAGGAATTACAGTGAATTTTTGTATTAACAGAAATATGATCTTGTAATGCTTCCACCACTCTTCGCATGTATTCATCAGAGAAAATCAACAATTCTGTGTTACTTTCAAGAACTAGTAGCAGGCATGCAGCAATTACAGTCTACTTAAGACAGGATACTTGACTTAGCGTTGCTATATTTAAGTTAATGATCTTGTCTGTATAGTAATATCCCCAGTAATTTTCTGTAGTTGATCACTTGCAATTGCGGCACCGGTAAAGACTATTATCCAAGAAAGATAAACCGTGACATCGTTTGAATAATTCAGAACCCTGAAGTGAGCTAAAGAGGTTTTATGTTTGATTGGAGAGGAGACAGGACTCCCGGGCCTGGTGGAAACCGAAGAACACCTTGAGAAGGTCACGCCATCACTTCAGAGTTCCGACCCTCCAGAATTGCAACCACGGATGACAACTAGTACTTGAACTGTCCCGCTAACATAATAATTGCATGACAGCTGTACTCAACTAAGTAATTGTCGGTTGACGATGGCGCTGAACGTAACGGAAACTTCATACCAATTGTATTCGACTTGGAAATTGCCAATCGAATTTTTGCATCGTAACCGAGTTATCACTATCATCTCATCACTAGGAATCTTGTCCAACTTTTTGCTCTTGGTTTATTTTTATCTGAACAGGTCACATATCAATGTATCAAGCGCCACGCTGGTACTGATTGCTGTCTGTGACTCACTATATTTCCTGTCAACTGCGTTTTTCACCATTTCGCAATCAGTTGCTAATAATTATGAGCTACCATGGCTATATTGTCAATTGAGCGGTTTCATAACTATACTCTCAGCAGGTAACAAAGTCTATTGGTGTTAGGTCTAATTATATCAATAATTTTTTACTTGGGCATGGACTAACTGTTTTATAGGAACTTCTTGCTATTGTCTTATCGTTATTGCAGTGGAAAGGTATATCCGAATCATCCATGACAAAACAATAACTGTTAAACAGCTGTTTGGAATGTGGTTGGTAGCATTTAGTTCAAGCGCTATTCAAGCAGTCATGCCATTAGCTACTTCGACGTACTTTATACCACAAGACTCTATGTTATATTGCCTTGGAAATTTTTCGGGTACAACATCTGCTCATCGGATTTACAGCATCATCTGTCTCGTCCTTGCATATTGCTCCTGTTCCCTTATAACTTTTGCTTATTACTCTATTTATAAAAAAACGGTTGCGGATGGGTTTAAATGGAATGACTTCATCTTCACCAAGGAAGTCGCCAATCCAACAGGAAGCAATAAACACCTTACAACACATCCAAAATCGCTGAAGTGTATTGGGCTGAAGTTTACCGCCCCTGTATCCGATATCAATAGTTCAATGTCAGAATTTTCTCTGGGTGGACCAACTTCTCCGCAGCAAATGCGATTGACTTTACGCTTAGCATTTTACAATTACTACTTTTTAACTAGTGAGTGCCCATCTCATCTGTTATAGCCCCTTAAAAATACCTTCAACATTCGTTCATATGGAATGACTAATCTACAATTTATTTTACTTACTCGAGTTTGGGGAGGAACTATTCTTTCATGGACTTATCAGGCAATCACCACAAACAGAGTTTCACCTGATCTTGATTACGCTTTAACCTTTATTCCGTTTCTAGGCAGTCTTTTGAACCCTATATTGGTGTTAACTATTGACCCCAGATGGAGAATAATTCGTCGACATCAATAGATGCTGTAGTTACTTGGAGTCTATCAGCTTAATTAGCAGTATCCCGAACGGATGAGCCATTATTCATTAATGCGAAATGCTTGATGAACGCGAAATTGCTACGTGTAAATATATCGTTTATTTAAGTCCGAGGCTTATATTATCGATTATATCGGGAGAATAATAAGAAAAAAGATGATTACAGTTATATGCAACTAATACTTATTCCTGTTGATGTATCCTTTCTTATGCAGTAGTATAGCAGTTTTTCATTCTGACCTAGTCCTCCTTCAATAATGATCACAACCAAAATTCCTCCCAATACGTGGCCGTATTATTAGAATACTTAAATGAACTTTCAACGGCCATTAGTTAAGGGCTATTGCTAGCAAATACGCCTGCCAAACCCCAACTCGGTAAATTAATGATGGAACTGTGGCGTCAGCTGTTCTATGTGGGCACAGTCGTGCGGTTGTCTGACGTCAATGAAGATATATAGCAGGTAGCAGAATGACGATTGTCGTGATGGATACAAACGGGCCAGAGTAAAACAAATGGAGACGGAAGACCCCCTGCAACTACAGTAAAAGTTGCCTAAACCTGTTGCTATAGGGTGCTCAAATCGAAGAGCAAAGTACGTATATTTATAAAAGTAGCAAGGCACCTGCGACAAACTTCAGTAAGCTGTTGATGCAGACCCTGAATTTTTTCTTTTGGCCAAGAATTATTTTTAACGAAGTGGAAAGAATGACACTTCTGAGTTGTTGGCCCTTGATGTAAACGGGCCAAAAAATGCGATAGAGAAAAATGAATGCTGGCGAACGCGAAGAGTGGTACTTGAGGGGCGTGCATCTCTCCATGTCGCTCGCCTACATCTTCGGTTATATCAAGGTACTTCTTCCAAAATATAAGAATTCTTTATTTCAGTACATATAATTCCGCTGCAGTGCAATATGTTTGTAACAATCTGTATTGACATTTCCTTGTAAATAGCCGGTTGCCGCCACAAAATGTAACCTAACCCCATCAGAATGTCACAAATACTAGCATATCCTACATGGATATTACCCACCGAATTTTTACCTCACAACCGAGCAATGATTTTGTTCTCGTTCCTTGACATCTTCTCGAATTTTTTCCTGCTAGTTCATTTTTACAAAAATAGGACCCACCTCAATGTATCGAGTGCCACTTTAGTACTGATAGCCGTCTGCGACTTCGTTATATTCATTTTATGTACCATTATCACTATTTCTCATGATGTGGCAGCAAAAAATGAATTGCCTTGGTCGTTCTGTCAAGCAATTGGTTTCATCAGCATATTCGCACTGGGTCAGTAGATATATTACTTTGATTCCTCATTCCCAACCTCATGAAGAAATTACTTGCAGGGACGTCGAGCTTATGTTTCGTTGTTATTGCCGTAGAGCGATACCTTCGTGTCATTCATGACAAGAAAATATCTGCGAAGCAATTGTGCGGAATGTGGTTGATGGCATTCAGTTCCAGCGCAATCCAAGCCATCATACCGTTAGCAACTGAAACATACTTTATACCGCAAGATTCTAAGTGGTATTGTCTAGGAGATTTCTCAGGGACTGCACCTGGACATCGTGCATATAGTATTTTTAGTTTGGTATCCGCTTATGCCGCTTGTGGAATTGTTACTTTCGCATATTATTCTATCTATCGGAAAACTATTGCGGACGGATTCAAAATGAATGGATCAACAAGTGTGATAGTTACAAAATCCTCTGCTGGTATTTCAAAGAACGGAAGTGACTTAAGATTGAAGAATTCCACCGCTCCAGCAATATCGACGACACTTGCTTCCAATATAAATAGTACACCAACTGGGGAAGTCAATTTAGAACAGGCAGGTGCGGCTCAACAAATGCGACTTACTATGCGTTTAGCATTTTACAACTGTTATTTTTTAGCAAGTAAGTAATGACTTCTTTATTTGACTTCAATGATGCTCCCATTAGACTTTTATTCGCTATTGTCTGTGTTTCACTAACTTCTGCCATTGCGTTAGTTTGGGTCGGAACAGTACTCTCATGGACGTATCAAACTATTAGTACAAATAGAGTACCGCCAAATCTGGATTATGCTTTAACATTTATTCCCATATTTGGCAGCGTTCTGAATCCTATTATAGTATTGACCATTGATCAGAGATGGAAGGTTCAATTGCCTCGCCGTCTTCAGTACCTTTTCTTCGGAAGGGCGGATAATGCAATAAATGCATAAGATAACATCAATAGTACATCACACACGCATTGAATAAAATCTACATTAATTAGTAACAAAGGAAATGCATATGTTCTGCAGAAGGATTCCATGATTATTATCTTATGAGAGGGGTGACGGGTAGACGGGGTTGGATACGCAGTGGCGTGCCGCAATTGCTAATGCAGGGCCACCATGTGTAATTTTTATCAACTAGTCACCTAAGAACAGACACTAGGACTGACCAATACAGTATTGGGACAAGTCA
Source organism: Paraphysoderma sedebokerense (assembly GCA_025602915.1). Taxonomy (NCBI): domain Eukaryota; kingdom Fungi; phylum Blastocladiomycota; class Physodermatomycetes; order Physodermatales; family Physodermataceae; genus Paraphysoderma; species Paraphysoderma sedebokerense. Next base: position 266,225 of record JAHLJZ010000016.1, read on the forward strand.
GCGCCCCTGTAAACCTCTTAAAATGTCAGGACCGTACCAATATGCACCCTGGATTATTCCAAGCTCTCTGGTTCCTCACAACCGAGCAATGATATTCATTGCGTGCCTTGGCATTCTGTCAAATTTGTTATTACTGGGGCATTTTTATAGAAATAGGGTTCATCTGAACGTATCGAGTGCAACATTGGTTCAAATTACCGTTTGTGACCTACTTTTGTTCATTTCTTCCGCTTACATCACTATTGCGCATGACATCGCGGAAAACCATGAATTACCGTGGTCGTACTGTCAAATGAGTGGCATAAACGGTATTCTGGCTTTAGGTGAGTAAGTTTTAAAATGTATATGGTTCCACTTATATAACCTAAATAATTTGTAGGAACTTCATGTGTGAGCTTTGTCGTCATTGCAGCAGAACGATACTTTCACATAATCCATGGTAGGAAAATCACCGTCAGGCAACTATGCGTGTTATGGTTCTTTGCGTGGTGCTCCAGCGGTATTCAAGCAATCATACCGTTAGCCACAGGAACCTACTTTGTTCCGCAAGATTCTAACTGGTACTGTCTCGGAGATTTTTCTGGTACCTCTGCGGGCCATCGCGCGTACAGCATTTTCAGTCTCGTGAACGCATACATTGGTTGCGGAATTGTAACAATTGCGTACTATTCAATTTACAAAAAAACTATTGCGGACGGTTTTAAATGGAGTGAATTCACATTTAAGCGCACTCAGTCCACCGCTGTTAGCCATTCCAAGGAATCTGGGAGCGAAATCAAATCTAATGCTTCAAGGGGAACGGCTGTCGCGGTCAATTCCACTAAAAGTGTTACAATTGGAGTGGAATCTTTCGTTCGGCCACTTAATCAACAGACCAATGCTCAGCAGATACGTTTGACTTTACGCTTAGCATTTTATACTTTTTACTTTTTGTCGAGTAAGTATTTCGTAACAATTAAGACCACTTATGACATCACTAACACATTTATTAAATGTTTATGCGCTTTCACCGGAAATTTGGATTTTTCAATGTTTCTTTTGGTTAGTCTGGCTCGGAACAGCTATGTCGTGGACGTATCAAACTATCACTGCGAGCAGAATCCCTCCGAACGTCGATTTTATTTTAACCTTCATTCCGGTGTTTGGTAGTGTTCTAAACCCTATTCTTGTATTAACGATTGATCAGAGATGGAAAGTTCAACTGCCTCGTCAACTCCAATGTTTTATTTGTCGCGACCACATTGCCGTGGTGGACGAAGACCCATCAGCTTCACACGATACATAATATATGACAATATAAATAAACTATAAGCATACTGCAAAATTGGAAATAAATACGAACCCCCGATCCTTAGTGTCTCGACCTAATAAAGATTTCAGATTTATTTCAGTTAGACTGCCGATCACTAAACTTGAACTGAGATGAATATTTTCTTTACTATATAATCATAGTGTCGCATTTCGAGTGTTTTCCCACAAGCAAAGTTGGTTTAGTGGTATAATTACCGCCTGCCATTCCTGGTAGCTCGCGGTAGACCCGGGTTCGATTCCCGGACTTTGCATTTTTGCCGTTGCATGCTTGCCGACAATATGAGCTGAGTCGACATTATTTTTGGCTAATTTCGACTTAAAATCGAGGCTTCCGTGTGACTCAACCCCAAGTAATATATAACACGATGCTTTGTTCTAAATAAGTAGCTTAGAGCACCAATTTTTTGCATTCGCATGCTTGATTCAATTGCAATGCTGCGAACTAGTATTTATTTATTTATTTATTTATTTAATTTTTGTAAAAAGAACTTTAAAGGTATAAGAATAGTAATACACTGATAGGTAGTATATAAAATTAAAAGAAATCCCGGCAGCTCAGTTTGCGGTTGCAACTCGGGTGCTGGTTAGTCTGCTCAGTTTATTGGATCAACCATTCTTACAGAACACTGTGTTTCTCAATAAGAATAGTATGAGCAGTCATAATTTCATAACTTTTTTAATTTAACATTCTTCTGCATTCGTTTCCACTTATTCATGTCGCAAACCGATACTGTCGATTGGACTAGATATATCGACTGGAGATGACGGACAGATTTTAAAGAAGAAAAAAAAAGAGGAATCACGTGACACGACCCGGCCAGACCGACGCCGTCCCAACAAAAGCAAAAGCGGCACCATCGATTTCTCCCTCTTCCTTTTTTTGCGAATACAGAGAAACGCAAATCAATCAAAATGGTCGTATGTATCGCATTTCCTATGTCGTTGCTGCCGTATGGATGCCGTCTGGAGGCTGGATTCGATGGATGCACCGATGGATGGATACTTTTTTTCCCTGGTGCCAAGGATATAGACTTCCACCCTCTGAGTACAGGATGGCTGACTTTATGTATTTTAACTTTGCTACTTCACTGGGATTTCGAATCGTTTTATTCGTCTTCTACGACAAATCCATTGTAATCTCGTCATCCGAATTGTTTAATGTTTGAATTCATCAGTTGGCAGTCGATCTTCTCAACCCTACTCAAGATTCCGAAAAATCCAGACATAAGTTGAAGAGACTTGTGCAATCTCCCAACTCTTACTTCATGGATGTTAAGTGCCCTGGTATGTATTGCTGTTCCATGTCAATCTGGTTATTCCGTCGGGAATGCATGAGATATGGGATGCGCCGAATCTTAGGCGAACGCAGTCTTGACGACCTTTCGCTCATTCGTTGTTTGTTTGCAATTCCCTAGGGTGCTTCACCATCACCACCGTTTTCTCCCATGCACAAACTGTCGTTCTTTGCGGTTCTTGCTCATCAGTCTTGTGCCAACCGACCGGTGGTAAAGCTCGCTTGACCGAAGGTTTGTAGTTTCGTCGCATTCTTTTTTAACAGAATATACGATAACTGACATGGCTTCGGATTTCGTAGGTTGCTCTTTCCGCAGAAAGCTCAACTAAATTCATAATGTCTCTCTCAATTTCATCTTCGGTCTTCAATACCTGTTGTCAAACAATCCTTCGTATCTGTCCGTCTTCCTCAAAATACCTGACGTAACCCGTAATGTGAATAATACAGTAATAGTATAGGTTAGTGAGACGAGTATGGGTTATACCTGTTTTTTATGGGAATACAATGGTGGAATTGTTTGGAATTGTTTGCAAGCAGGTTTTGTGGCGATTAAGGTGGGGTGAATAGAGGGGATTTGTGTAATAAAGTTGCTTGGTTTTCTTAATTCTTCCTGCATGATGTACTCTTCATTTCAGTTTACATGGCTAACATTGCGGATCAGAGAGGCACTAAAGCAAGGTTGGCCCCACAAGACTGAATGATTCCGTTGGACACTAGTCACGAATTCAGCGAATCCCTACGCACTTCAGATTACCACATACATAGAGGGAACAGATTTTGGCAGACGTTGATGGCCTTCATAGGTATTGGACCAATTGTAACTGTATCCTTCGAATGTATTGAAAGAACACTGCAGCCATCAGAATTTTCTTATCATCAGCTTGACAACAAATTCACACAGTCTACCGCCATTGACTCCACTCTTTCTCAATTTGGTATCGTCTCTCTACATAAGCTACCACTTCCTCTCCGTATATATTCAACAATTCTTGCCGTGTTTTTGGCATCGCCTTTTCGTGTTTCAGCGCTTCCGAACGAGTCATGACAATTGTGTTTTGCAGTGTTGATGGAGCAGCAGTGTTCCAACGGGTTAAGGCCAGCTTATCGAAAGACTGAGAGATGGCAGAACGACCTGTTTCAATTGTTTGAAAATATATGTTAACACATATTCCAGCAAAAAAAAAGAAAATATGCATCGAAAAGGGTTATTGAATCGTATGGAACGTACCTCGCCATACTTCTTCCACTAAATATCCGACTTCGGCAACAGCGATATAAGGCGGTTCGGTGGATTTAAATACATCCCGCTCTTTATTGCTTAACTCTCGATGCAATTTTTCATATGATGTTATTCGGTTTTTAATGGGCAATGGTTCAATGTGGAAGTTCGAGATACGAGCAATCACGTATGTTGCAAGAGAAAGACCGAACAAGGCAGGAATGGTCCCTGTAAATCAAGTTTATGTTAATAGTCTAAACGACTGTGGTTTGGATGACGATGTCTTACCTAAGACGGGTAACACTCGAACTCTAAATTCCGGAAGTTGTGCAAAATCATGCGGATTGTTTAACTGGTAATCTTGCAGCGGTAGTAAGCCTACGGATCCGGGTTTCTCGGTTGAATAGACGACAGGGACTCCAGAGGTGATTCCCATTTTCTTGAGTTTTCGACGAGTTGCGCGAGCGAGAGGGTCCTCTATTTCATTTACCACATATTGAGACTATTGATATGTAAATGACAGTATAAAATCTTTGAATATACCTTGCGTTTCGCTAATATCAGCGATCTGGATTCTTGACGGATCGGCTTTTGCTCCAGCACCCATTGATGATATAATCTAAACAATAGAAATGGGACACTGGTTAATTACATCAAATGACAGTTATCTTTCCTGTAAAACCTCAAAACATACCGGAATGTTATTTTCGTGGCAGTACTTGATCAAGTCAAGTTTCGTATCAATGTTGTCAATACAGTCGAGAACAAAGTCGGGGTTACCTGATCATGATGAAAGCCCTTAATCTAAACCGATTTCTCTTGTTTCAATCTATCACAGCAGCTTCCATACCTGCTAACAGTTCCTTGGCCATTTCACCTGTAAACATTTCCACAACTCCTTCGACTTTTGCTGACGGCATAATAGCCTTAAAATATTTTTGAAGACATCTCACTTTTGGCGTTCCTACGTCTGCGTGCGTAGCAACAGCATGTCGATTAAGTGATGATAATGTGACTTGATCAAAATCAATGAGTCTAATATGTTGAACGCCGGAACGCAGCAGAAGGTGTGCGGCATGAGACCCTAAAATTTGGTGTCTTATTAGAAACTTAATTAAAACAATAAAATATTTATCATGCAGAGTGGTATTACCGACACCGCCGCACCCAACAACGATGACAAAGGACTTCTTCAACTTCTCGACACCCTCTTCACCCAAGAATGAAATGTTTCTTGACAATTGTTCTCGCAACAACTAAACAAATATTCATTACGTAATCAGAAATTATCAATTACCTTCTTAGCATATTGTCTTCATAGCGACAAGAGAAATGGGATAAAACGTTACCTCTTCGTCAAACCCGACCTGGTTTAATCCCGATAATGAACTCGACAATTTCATTCCTTCTTCCACATCATCAATATTAATATCACTTAAATCAACGCCCTTCAATTGTCGCTTGATATGCTTCACTCTCCTCCGCTTCTGGAAAGCCTGGAATGTAAGAAGAACAGAACTTGTCGCGAGGGAGGACACTAGAATAGTTATGAGAGTAGATTTCGAAATAGAAGATGCAGACGGAAGAGAAAATGATGGCAGTGAAGGAAGCCGCATATTTAAATGGAGAATTATTGTGATAGTTCTGTCCTGCAATATAATTTAGGCGGGCAGTTAAGACCACTATCCAATATCTTCCAGACGCCAATTTTATTTATGTACCCAAACGTGACGGTCACCATGCATCAATTTATAAGATTAACTATATATAGTTAAGATAATGAATAAATATTATTATTGTAGAGAAATAGAATCAAACTTATATGATTTTTCAGGGGATATTGGCAACGCCTGTGGTATTAATTCTTGCCCTAAACCAAAGCGAACCTTTGGAAATCGTTCTGTCCATCCCAGCGGCTAATCAAAAATGAGATTCCTCAAACGATGACATCAATACAATCTATACAGCGACAACTCCAGTCAAACATTCGGGATCTTCAACATTACATTGCAAAATATAAATCTCTGTCCGAGGATGGGTACTCTATTGCCAACAAACTGGTCAACTTGGACATTCAGAAACGAAATGTACTTTCTTCGACCGGACTCAAACTGGATCCGCCTAAGCAAGTGGCAGAAATAAAAGCATTATTGGATAAACTGGAAAAGCTTTTTGCTACCATGGTTAGTTATTTTTTTTATTACAATAATATTGCTCCGATGTTGTCTGACCTAGTTGTGGCATGTTAAGGTGACGTCGATATCCCGAATGAAGAAAATTCAAGAATCACTAGAGACACTACTTTTCGATGCATCCAACAACTTGGGTACTGATGTAGTGTATTCAACAAAAATTTTCAAAAGCTGCACCTTTGAATACCTCCGTAAGAGTTTTGTCAATGTTCATTTCACTGATCGTAGCGTAATAATGTTTTTATCAACTTTTAGTTGATCAGACGAAAGCAATCGTTGCTATGTACTGTAACGATTTACTCCTGAAATCACAAGTAATGGGAAATCTGCATTCAATGTCTGCATACACCTACCCTGATACCTTCATACAAGATGTTCAATCTACTGATGAGAGCGCTCAAAGAATGACGACAGCGCAAACCGAACCACAAAGCAAGGAGGAGTGGGTGAAAGCTTTGAGTGGATGGCTATATAACGTTGGTGTGGACGAGCATAGAGAAAGGGAATATAATGAAGTAGTAGATTTCGAATTGGGCGGCGGGTCGAATAAAGAAGACACCGAAGAGAGCTTGCAGTAACAAACACTTTATTTGCAACTTTCATGTGTCACAGCACGGCACCCAGCCATAATACGTATTGATAATTGTAAAACAACTTCGTCATTCGGATAATTTGCGCTCTTGAAATCAATATTCTGTCGGAAAACTTTTCAACATCACGATGATGTTCTAATTGGCGCATCGATGAATAAATAGATTAAGGCTAAATATTATACCACAATGCACAATGTAACTAGAATATGTGTATAATAAAATTTAAGGTCGATTGGAAAAATTTCCTTTGTTCTCATTTATTCTAGCTCAGTCAAACTGTTATTGTATTACGATTAAGCAGAAATATTTATGAGGCTGGAGGCGGGCTTGGGCATTGCTTAATCGATTTCAAAATGATATTTATTCGCAGGCTTCGTTTCCATCGTTAGAGACGACAAACTGTAATTCTCATGTTCGCTAAATTTGACACAGCTTTTTTATCTCTTTTACTACTGCTTGTGAGCTCCACAGATGGAAGAATTTCGCCGCAGCAGTTGGCCGCATTGCGCGCGTCCACTACATCAAACGCTCCAATGCAGCTGCAAGGTAAGTTTCCTTCAACGAAAGTAAACATCTCTTTTAACTATTGAACTAATAATAAAATTTTATTAAAGCTGCCACACCCGCTACCATAGAAATGACTTGTCCTGCGTCTGGATTGGTAATGCGAGTGCGTCGACGGTCTCCACAATCGGTGGGACCGGGAAGACGTATAAACTTCGATCCATCGTCGACGGCCGACTACAGACGAGAATTACCCGAACAGTATCAATTTGGTATCAGCTCATGCTATACATTTATTGGATTCCATGGCACATGTGGGGCTGGAGCTGCAAAATCAATTGAAAAGGCCATTATGCCGCAACCGCGTACTGCTACTAACCACGGAGAACTACAACTCGGGAACGGTTTCTATGTAGCAGCAGATTCCTTTGTCGCTGGTGAATTTGGCGAACGTGGTAAATATGTCATTCAGTGATTAATATTCAATGGAACGGCCAACTGACAGAATTTACTGATAGCATGCAATAATACTCGACAAAATACGGCATCAAAAATCATTTGTTCGGTTTTCATGGAAACGTCAGTATTTGACACCATGATGAAACTCAACGTTCCGCAACAGATTAGTTATCACGGGGAAACGAGGGGTCTATGGTATGATGAACAGTATCTAAGTCGATGGAAGAAGCGCAACCGGGTTCAAGCTGATGCCATATTATTCTCCGAGATTGCTGCTGGTAAAAGCGTGATCAAAGACACTTGGCAGATGGTCATTCCTGAAAGCAGGTTTCGTTCACTCGTAGCAAAATGCTCAAATGCTCCCGTAGACCAGGAAATACCGTACCCACAATTAATGAAATCAGCGTGGGATGTCAAGTCTTACGGAAGGAATGCAATGCCCAATCCACCTATAGGTGATAATTTGGATCTTCGGAAATAAGTGTTTGACTGAATATTTAAGAGATTTATTATGTAAATTATTGATTGAGACGACCAGAAAATTATATGTTTAAATGAGTTACTTCAAAGAAATAAATCAGATTACACTATTTAGGAGAAGCGGCAACCCATTTTATTTACTATAAACTTGGAATAATTATATCATACTTGGGTTCAAATCTGACTCAACAGAATATTATCACAGTCATAACCTTATGTTGCATAGCCAATTTAAATCTCGGTTACAGTGATGTTAGAACTGTCTACCGATTGCTCATAATTAGAAGCAGATATCAAGTAACTCTGAATTAGTTTAAGATAAACAACGCAAAGTCTTATTCGTGTAGACATGTACAGAAGACATCTGATTTCTGGCAGCGGAATATCATGACCCTTTGCATCTGACGTCAGTACAATCATATCGGTTTTTCGAAAATTAAAGTGATTAGATGCTAATAATGCGGATGCTGACGTAATTTTTGCCTTTGTTCTTCAATTCTGCTGGATCATTGAAAATTGCATCTAACAACAATTCACAACTCGCACCGCATATCTTTGTAAGCATATTTACAATAAACTGGATGCGGGGTGTGCGCTTCGCATCTTGAATTTGTATACAATGATCTAATTCTATTGTATATTTCGCATAACGAGTTGACGTGGCTTGAAGCGGGCTTATGCGAGAGTGCTTAATATAGTAAAAAAAGTACGTATATTCATATATCCACTTCACTGCATCCCATATCGTTTACCATTACTATGTTTCTTACAGTTGATTCAACAATTTTATCTCTTCTGTTTGTGCTCATTAGCTCCACCAGCGGAGCGATTTCACCTGAACAGTTGGCCGCATTTCGCGCGTCAGACTTTTCAAATGCCCCACTTCAACTGCAAGGTAAGTGATGATTTTTAGATAACTGCCGTACAAAATTTAACTGATGTTTATATTACTTAACGGAAGATGCACAACCTGCGACGGTTGAGGCGGTTTGCCCAGCGTCAGGATTGGTAATGAGAATGCGTAGAAGATCCACGCAATTGGTGGGACCAGGAAGACATATGAGGTTTGATCCAACATCGACAGCGGAGTATAAAGCCCAGTTACCTCCTCAATTACAAATTGAGTCAACTGCATGTTACACTTTCCTCGGGCTCCACGGTAACAACAAACTTTTTCTTTTCTCTACTAAGTTCTTCCTGTCTAACATTATTGCAATGAAGGTACTTGCGGGGCCGGAGCAGCTGAATCTCTTGAAAAGGCCATTGTGCGGCAACCACGCACTGAAACAAATCACGATAAATTACAACTCGGGAATGGCTTTTACGTAGCCGCGGACAATATCATGGCAGAAGGTTTCGGTGAAAAGGGTAACTATTTTGCGTTTAGTACAAGCATCCTCATCATCCGCAAAATTGACGTATGTGTCCGATAGCATGCAGGAAATCTGGCCAAAGTGAATCGTCAAGAGTTGTCTGTGCTGTCTACATGGAAACGGTTGCATTTGAAAATACACCAAAGCTATACGTTCCTTACCGAATTTCTCACCATGCCGAGACCAGGGGTCTTTGGTACAACGAGGAGTATTTAAACAGATGGAAGAAACGAAACAAGGTCCAAGCTGATCCGATTTTATTTGCTGAGATGTCAAATCTCGCTTATGAACCAATGAAAGATATCTGGCAATTAGTTATCCCTGAAAGCCAATTTAACCAAACCGTAGTAAAATGTTCAAATGTCTCGGTTGACCTAGATATACCATATCCAACGTTGATGGATTCACCATGGAATGTCCAATCTTTTGGGCGAAATCCAATGCCGAATCCACCAATTGGAGATAACTTGGATCTTAGAAAATGATGGACAAGTGGAAATACTAAATTAAAATGTATATATACATAAATAAATTTTCCAATATTATATATTAAAATGGTGTAAGTACCGTCGTAACCTGCTAAAAATTGGGAAAGAAAACGAACTAGCACGATCTAAGAGAGCAAGTGCTAAGTATGTTCACTACCGCATTTATTCCTTTCAAATCACATCGACTGAAAATAGTAACATACACATGTTACTTTTCTTTATGTTCAGGTCTATGCAAACTTTCGTAATCAACATGTACATAAGCTCTCTCCACGTTTTTCATTCCCTCCAACACGACTTGCAAACTTTCGCCAATATCATGACTTTCTTTCAGTTTCATGTCCGGGGGTAATACTACGTCCACTTCCACATAAAGCTTAGAACCCAAGTAGTATGCTTTCACTGTATCAACTTGCACAATGCGAGGATCATGCGTTGCACTGATGTAGGTGATACGATTAAGAATAGACGGTGGTGCTGAGCGTCCGAGTAAGAGTTGAGTATTTTCTGTTGGGAAATTAATCAGATTGATTGAATCGTCGAATGTCAATAGAGGACTGAAAAGCGCAGCACTAATGAACAAAATAAAAATACTCCACCCCAAGCCGTCGCAATCCAGCTTCTTAGAATAATAAGTGCGATAACCAGAGCTCCAATTGGATCCCACCACCAAGCTAATTTATCACCCAATATTGACATTGTAAGACCAAATGAATTGACGAGTAAGTCATTTCGATGATCCTGAGCCAAGGTTTTACATGCGTTGGAATAGCTTCGCAGCGTTCTACAATACAAGAATAGACCGAACTTGCACGCTGCAAACGAAGGAGTTACGATACATGCAAAGTTAAATTGAAATAAAAATAACATCATACCGAGAGCAACCCCAATGAAAGCAATATCAATTGGCGAAAGACTTGGTGGTGGATGCTCCTTCGCTAATAATGCTTTTACACCTTCGATCTACAACGAAAGTAAACAATCAATTAAAAAACTAACTATACAAAAGCTAAAAAGTATAGAAATGTATCATACCATTAACTGAACTGATACAGTGGACATAAGAGATGAGAAAACAATGACTCCTACTGTTTCCATTCTATTTTTACCCTATTTCGAGCAGATAAACAAATAAAATACAGCAAAAAGTGTCAGAAATAGATAAGAACAAGGTTTTTCCGGCATGTTAATACTATATATTCAAACTTACAGTCGGATAATTGTTCACATCCCGCTTTTTCATGGCTCTGTTGGTGACGAATAGAATGAGCTGAATATGATGAAGTTAATCAACATGAATTTAGAGAATATCCGCAGAGGCTAAAACGGAATCTGAGACTCACATTCGATAATAAGTCCATAAATGAATCAGTCATGGTAGCAAACAGGGACAGCGCTCCGGATGAGATGGCTGCGAAGCACTGTAAACTGAAAGGTGCAGTTAGTGTTTCGTTCAATATGTAATTATATGTCATTTAATTGAACGCTTCAAAACTGTGAACTCTCTCAATTGAGTTCATAAAGAAAGAAATTGTACGAACACTAGCAATACGATATTCACCCCGAATGATCCGTTGATGGCAATCGATACCTAAATGGCAACGGAGAATTGATTGATTGAAAGATTTTAGAAGATTTGGTAGAATTCACTCACAATATGCTATGTACAAACCTTCAAGTTATCCCTTGCTGTATCGTCTTCATCGTCAGATTGAACAATTGGTTCTAATAAGCTATCCGTTTCGAAGATGAATGAAGTCACCCGAGCATATGTAGAATAAAATGAATAAATGTAATTGTGTTGTCAGATAACGGAAACTTATGCATTCTGTCTAGTTGCACTACTTGAAATGTATTTTCTATCTGGCCGCATTTAACCCATCGAAAAATTGGTCTAAGCCAACGAAACCATGGCAAGTGAATCCTGCCAAGATATCTAAGGTGCTAGGAATCTCTAGCCCACTGAATGACAGTGATTTCCAAAAGAAACCGGAAGCAAATGCATTCTCAGGCAAAAGAAGATTTAGATCTAAAAATACCTACGTATCAATCATTTCATTCTGGTTTTCGTAAAACCTTGCAACCTTCTGAGCCTTCCTTTTCCGAAGCAAATTGATTTCTTCCGCAGACTTTCTATAACCCGTCAATGTTGTCGGTAATCCTTGAGATGACCAGTAATGATCATTTTCGTCAGGTCTCGGTGGGGTTACCGGAGGAGACGGCTGGGACGACTGTGAAAGTGGATCATCAGGATATATTTGAATAGGGGACAACTGGGGTGGAGTTGATTGCGGCGGATATGAATTTTGATTTGACATATGATGGTGTATCTCTAATTCTAATTTAATGTACTTTTTTAATGTCGAGCAATGAAAAATTTCGAATTTGAATTTTTTTTCTTGTCGGTTGAGCGGGCAGGCAAGATCGGGGAATTTAAGGGGCGACGGCTGTGACAGACAATGAATCAAAATTTAAGGAATTTTTTATTTCACTTTAAAGAACTATAAATTAGCTGCTTATAATTATAAAATACATGGTTCAAAACTTTTGGAGCATTTGTCGGTACTTAAGATAGATGCAGCTTATGGCCACCGACAGTATTGGCCAGGATGGTGAAAATATCACTTAATATCCAAAATAAAAATTGATTATATATAAGTACAGTAGTTACATTTTAAACAAGATTAAGATCTCAATTCATCAAGTACTCTCTTCAAGTCCTGAAAGAAAACTAATTTCTCCACCTGCTGAATGCTCGCAGTACGAGCGCTTGTACTTGGCATCACAAAAATAGAAGTGCTATTCCATCCTATATCTATTTTCTCTTGCTTGACTTCTGATTCTTCATCTTCCTTTTTGATCAAATCATAGGACAGATAGCCAATCCTTTCAGGTTGCAAACCCCACCTAAAGTTCTTCTCGCTTGAATTGCCACCACCGTTTTTGAGAAACATCTGATATATCTGTTTCCCCACGAAGCAAAGAATCCGGGGTTTATATCTTAAAACCTTATTCATTAGGATTGGAACCCCAGTTTTATAATCTTGTGTGGTAAGATCGGAAGAAGAGCGAGTCACTCGTTTAACCAAATTCGTTAGACCATAGTTGTATTTTGCCGGGAGTAAATGATCAAATGTGCAATCGATGTCCCCGCTCACTAGACCTATGAACACCATTTAATTTCGGCAAATTAAATTATCGATATAAAACTAGGAAAAATACCTGATCCGCATAAATATTTCCAGAAGCAATTTTGGTGCCCAGCAAAGTAGTGCCCCTTTTCGCTCGATTTCAAGCCAGGATTGATTCCACAAAACAAGATGTCCATTCCGAAGGCGAGATAATCCGGAGTAGGCGGTAAGGAGGCATTGGGAAAACTTGGCATTTTGGAATTTTTCATTTCTACAGTTGAAGTCGCCTTCATGCCTTGGTGATTTGCTTCCTCCTTAACAACATCATCCTTGATGGTGGAAGAATTCCGTAACTTGCGCCCAGTGGCTTTCTCTTGATCAAAATTACCATCATCTGTTTGCTTCTTGATTCTGTCGCTCCGTCTTAGATTTCCGTTAGTATTCCTCAAGCTGATATTGACTGGAGTTTTAGGCGGTGTAATGGGCGAGGTGAACTTAGTCGACGATACTACCGCCGATGGAGTCGATTCTGAATAGGAGTATTTCTTCAAAGATTCTTTGAAAGACGTCGTAGATTTAGGAGACTTAAAGTAGACTGAGGAATTGATCTTGCCTTTGCATCGTCCTATAGGAGGCATGTTCACAACAGAGACAACGAAGGCCCGGTCGGTTGTAAGCTTCAGTCGGCGAATAATTCCGACTTTTTGTTTACATAAGATCACTTGAGAGCGGACGGATTACATATCATAAAGTAATTGCGCAGTAAGCAATGAGTACTTGTTGATTTATTCTTTCCCGAGTGTTTGCCTGATATAGATGCAATATAAAATTCAGTTTCACCCAAGGTATGTAAGTACTAATTATCAATGACGTTCTAGCGTCCCCACAGCACATTCCATGAAAGACTGGTTAATGTATTGATTATGTACCAATATCTACTGACTTCATATGTTCTGATATATATGATGTTTACAAATTCCTGGCGGAAATTCTTTCGATCTTCTTTTCGCGGGCTAGCAGGGCCGGGCCTTCCAACTCCGCATTCCAGAAGTCGCGACTTTTTTGGTGGCAGAGAAACTCCTCTTCTATACCATTTTGAATACTTCAGAGAAAATTTTTCCTTAGAATATACATTAAGACAATTTGAGCGATGGAAGCTAGAAATTCTCGCAGTCTTCGGTCGCCGCCTCCTCCTCTTCCGCAAAAAGGTATAGTTGATAACTTTTACCGTAATTTAGATTAACCCCAGACCTAAAATTTTATACTCTGTCACCATCAAGCTCCTACAAAGACAGTCCTGGTAGATGACCTATTAGCCTCTGCCAGCACGCAACCGATAAAGAAGCGAAGATTGTTTCATAGACTCTGCCGTTCCAAGAAGAAGCGTGGACTTCTACGCAGAATTGCCATCGTTACCCTCGTTCTAATTATTTTGTGCGGTCTAGTTTTGGGTATAGTTTGGGCTGCCATGGATCAGGTTTGCGATACACCGGCTTGTATTATTGCAGCTGCCAGAGCTGTTTCATTTATGGATCAAACGGTCAATCCCTGTGACGATTTCTACGAATTTGCCTGTCGCGGATTAAGAGAGAACTCGTCCTCTCTTCGTGGTAAGCTAACGCATGTAAAACTTCTACCCCCAATACTATTGATTAATTCGATTAAACTATACAGCAAGTTCAACATATCCGCTTTCCGAAACACTTGACGCTGATTATGATCGTATCTTAACTGGTAATTTGCACTCCGTTTTTCTTGCTTGCATTATTTGCAAGGGAAAGGTATTCACTGAACTTTCTGTCGGACAGGACAAGTCCAACCAAAAGGGCTGGACCCAAAAATAATTCCGTTATATGAGGAAATCAAGCGAATTCATAAGGGCTGCATGGAGGGCACGCTCAACGATACATATGTGCCGTTTGAATCGTTCACACCGAGTGGGGACGTCAAGCGTTTCATAGAAGAAGGCCATAAATATGCCGCAATATTTTGGAGTTCCCTGAAACTTGGTGAGGGAGATCTAATTCCAGCACCATCTTTTCAATTTGACAATCGCCCATGGACATCAATTTACAACACATATGTAAAGAACGCTTCCAATGAGGTAACGCCAGCTGGTTTTACCAGTGAGCAACTGAACATTGTGCTTCCTCATTTGGCGAATTGGACATCTGTCATGCAAGAGCTTACGCATATCCCTTTGGAAATTCATATTACCAATCTTCCGTTCTTTAGAGCTTTAGATGATTATGTGGCTACTAACCCACCAGGTTTGTTTCAAAACATTAGCGAGCTAGTCAATAGCGCAATGTACGAATTTGCATTACATATCAAAAGTTACACATTAGGTGATGAACAGGTAGGTAATCGGAACTTACAGGATACTGCTTTTTAAAATCCCTGCTTTGCTAAATTATCACATTCTACGTTTTACATTCCACGTGCAGTCGAAGCTAAAAGAATGTCGAGAGTTACTTCGAGAGACTCATGGCATTGGACTTCATGTTTTTTGGCTGGTTCACCGCTTCAAAGCTTCTCACGCCGAGCTTGCTCAGAAGATAGCCACGAATCTTCGACAGACATTTGAAAAGAGAGTAACGGATAATGAACTTCTAGACGACGTATCAAAACATTCTGTAAAACAAAAATTGATGGCCATGGAGATTTTGATTGGCAACGATCAAGGCTCACTGGAAGATTTCCTTCCGATTTACAGCACTTCAATCACTCAAACTGATATATATAGAACTCTCCAGTTGTATCGGTCGAGCAAATTGTTGAAAAAGATTGCCAATCTGATCAGCACAGTTAATGCGTTTTATAAGCCTCAAGACAATTCTGTGACTATCCCTTACACTTTTCTTCGGGACCCATGGTTGATTCTTGAGGTATTTCAATTGATTTAGTTTTTCGCCAATCGTTGTTAACTTATTGGCTATGCGTCACACTCTTTAGACTCCGATTTCAATGCAGTATGGTTCAATAGGCGTCATCATTGGACATGAAATAACTCACGCGTTCGATAAAATGAATAAATTGAAAACGATTCTTTCGACTGAATCATTGGAAAGAATGAACTCTAGCTCTACCTGCTTTGTGGAAGCTTATTCTCGTTATAGTGAGGTATACACTCCAACTGCAATTCCATTATAAACACAAAATGACTTATTTTATGATTATTGTACGATTCAGGCAAATATAACAATCAATGGTACAGCCACGATTGGTGAAAATGTCGCAGATAATGGTGGTCTACAGACCGCTTGGCAGGCTTATCAAACCGAAAAGGCCTCAAGAGGTCCATTTCAGAGGCGGGTCCGTTTACCGTCTCTTTCATATAACGACGAACAACTATTTTTCATTAGCTTTGCCCAGTCGTTTTGTTCCGTGGAATCCAACCAATCAATTCAATGGCAAATTTTAAACGATCCTCATACCCCAGACAAAAGTCGAGTAAACGCAGGCCTAAGTTTATTCGAGCCATTTGCAAAGACTTTCAACTGTCCAGCTTCTTCAAATATGAATCCAATAAAAAGATGTCGAATGTGGAAACGAGGTGTTCCTGCGTCATAATTAATAGTTGTACCGGATAGATTAATTCGCTTCTACTATTGTATGTTATTGTATATTGCCCCTTATCGTACTGGCATTTTCATAGTTGTTTGTGATTAATATACTTAATCGTATTGAGAAGATATGTATAGATATGATTTATATTGAATTTGTTACAATTGCTCGAATGTCTACCTTTGGGGTTCTGAGGTCCTAATGCACACAACCTCAAGAGCCAAAGTTGAATCGTTAATCCTGGCGATACTCAAACTAAATTATCTTTTAGTCATACTAATAATCAGGAGTTGTACATTTTACTTTATAGGCCCCTGTTTCCATAATGTATGGCTTGATTGGTTTTACTATAGAACATGAAAAAACTCAGGCACGTGATAACATTGATGAATAAAGTTTCAGTCTTTCGCGCGGATCTTTGGAGAAAATGAATTCAAGCGCAACTTGCCTTATCATACTAAATTATAAATATTTGAAGAATAAATAACGTCATAATATTTTTTACACTTGTCGTTCCGTACGCTCTGATATAAATGAAAGCTCCAAGACCAAGATGGAAACTTCCGGCCCTCCTTGCGCGGCCCAGCAATGCCTGCCGTACTGGGCCTTCGCATATGACCTCCTCCTGCAGAAGTTCGCGAACTTTTAGAAACTACATATTCTTTTTTCCATTTCATTCGGAATAGAAAGACAACTATATCTTTAACACTTTATTGATATCATGGAGGCAAGAAATTCTCGCACATTTCGGTCGCCTCCTCCTCCGCCTGCTCAGAAAGGTATGGTGGGCTGTATTCATTGCTTTCTTTCTGCTTTTAATTTGGATACTTCCGACTTAATGCTCATTTTTGTCATTTACTTCAAGGAGCCACGAAAACTGTTCAGGTAGATGACTTGTTAGCGTCTGCTAGTAACGAAACACCCAAGAAGCGAAAATTGTTCCGTAGACTTTGCCGTTGCAAAATGCTCAGTTCAAAGAAAAAACGAAAGCAGTTTCCACGCAGGGTTGCCATCGTTAGTCTTACACTTATTATTTTGTGCGGGATAGCTTTGGCTATATCTTGGGCTGCCATGGATCAAGTTTGTGATACACCGGCTTGTATTGTTGCAGCTGCTCGAGCTGTGTCCTATATGGATCAGACAGTTGATCCGTGTGATGATTTCTACGAATTTGCATGCCGAGGATTAAGAGAGAATTCATCCTCCCTTCACGGTAAGAATCAATTTCAGTTAAACATCTACCGTCGTTGGAATACCGACGTAACTTCATTCTTGGTTAGAAAACGTCTTTAATCCACTGTTTTCAACTCTCAATGCCGATTATGATCGTATTTTGACTGGTAACTTTCCTTTTGTCAACCTTATTGATCGTCGGTTATACGTATAGTAACAACTGTAAATTCTGTTTGTAAAGGAGAAGTCAAATTAAACAACATTGAACCAAAGCTATTGCCATTGTACGACGAAATCAAAAGAATTCATCAGGGGTGTATGGACGGTACCTTGAAAAACACTTATGCCCCGTTTGAATCCATTTTTCCTCAAACGGATATAAAACGCGTTATTGAAATTGGTCACAAATTTGGGGGCATATTTTGGTCCCCGGAATTTTTAAGTTCTGGTTTTTTGATTCCTGAATCGCCCGACGATGTCTTGGACCGCCCATGGGGATCAATTGCTTCAGATTTGATGTTGAATTATACTTCGTACTGCAAAGAGATAGCCTCCTTTAATGCTGCGCAACTAAATATTGTTCTTCCTCATTTGGCAAATTGGACTTCTGTCCTTCTAGATAGTCGCCCTTCCAAAGCAGATTCAACAATTAACATAACATGTTTTCCATACTTTAAGGCACTAGATGATTATGTAGCAACAAACCCGCAAGGATTATTTCAGAATATTAGTCAGATAGTGAACTCGGACATGACAAAGTATGCAGAACAAATACAGAACTTTACTCTGGGTAATGAACAGGTACGTATAGAGAAAATATTGTTATCAATTTACACTTTGTCCAAGCGCTAAATATGAACTTTCAAAAAGTCGAGGCTGGGCAAGTGTCAGAGTTTACTTTTGGAAACCTTTGGAGACGTACTTCTTCACCTTTGGCTAAGCCATCGGTACAAACCGTCGCAAGCGGAAGCTGCCCAGAAAATAACGACCAACATACAGACCATGTTTGCCAAACGTATTTCTGAAAACGAATGGTTGGACGAAGCATCGAAAGATGTTTTAAGACGGAAGCTAAAAGCGATGAAGTTTCATATTGGCGAGGGACCTGGATTTCTTTCTTTGGATGCGCTAATTCATAACCATCTTACTTCACAAGCAATGCCAGATATTCACAAAATACGTCACTTCAACCTTACTAGGAAAGGCAGACAATCCCGTGAATCCATCTCAGCAGTCAATGCTTTCAATCTTCGGGATATTAATGTTGTAGAAATTGCTTTTTCACTTTTACGTGAGCCACTATTTACTTTGGAGGTACTTTATATTCAAGAAATAATTCATCAAGCATTTATTAATTTTGATTTATGTACAAGACCCCAATTTCAATGCAATACGGTTCAATCGGGTTTATCGCAGGGCATGAAATAGCTCACGGATTTGACAATTCCGGGATTTTGGTAGATCAGAATGGGACAGTAGCTTCCAATTCCATTTTACTGTCAGATTCATACAAAAAGTTTTTGGAACGGGCAAAATGTTTTATTGATAAATATTCCGGTTATAGCGAAGTATATATCTATTCTTTTCAATCTCGGAATTAATCCAAAATTGAACTCATCAATTTTTCATAAATAGGCAAGTATGACCGTTAACGGTACTCTCACGCTTCCTGAAAACATCGCTGACAACGGAGGGCTGGACTCCGCTTGGCAAGCTTATCAGGCCGAAAAGGCTGCTAGAGGCCCTTTCCAGAAGCGAACTCGGTTACCGTCACTCTCCTATAGCGAAGAACAAATGTTCTTCATTAGCTTTGCTCAAACCTTTTGCTCCGCAAAATCGGATGTATCAATACGAATTCAGATTTTAACCGATGATCATTCCCCCGAAAAGACCCGAGTAAATGCAGGACTCAGTTTATTCGAGCCATTTGCAAAGACTTTTAACTGTCCTGCTTCTTCAAATATGAACCCATCCAAAAGATGTAGAATGTGGAAACGAGGTGTACCGGTGTCATAAGTCATTGCTTTTCGAATTTTAGTTTTCGTTTTATCGTTTTTTTTATATGTTGAACTTCTAAGAACTTCAATCCTCCCTTTTCAGTCAAGATTGTGCTGCTTCATTGTATCGATCCTGACAAAATTGAGAAATTACTGTTTAAACATATGTTTAGTTATTCATAGCTTTAATTGTCCAATGTTAATTTTGATAATAAATTCGCAATACTCTTATCAATCTGATGTAATGCATTTGCCCAAGTAAATATTTTCAATTGGCGCCGAACATGAGAGGAACTCGCATTTCGAGCTGGTTTGGCGCCTTCAATGAAAACTAATACAATCTCATTAAAACAACTTGGATGACGATAAAGAGCTTTTACATTTTAAATTCCTTAGGGTAATTGTCTTTCTCTCATGTTCTTGAGGGTTCATCTATATACAACGGCCGATGAAGATTCTCTTGGTTGCTGATACAACAGTGACTCACCCATATCTCATTTGCAGGAAAATCCTTTTCGAACATCATTACCAGACCTTCAACTTTTCCAAATCTCTAATAGAATATTTCTGTAATTATGCCAACTTGCATGGAAATCTGAGTCTATCTCAATCCAAGAATACAGTGAAACCGGTCATCGATGTCCCTCGATTCGAAAGTACATTAATTTGGTTGTGTCGAGATCAGGTGTATCTCGTTGTTAGGGTTGATTCAGATGGTATTTGTTTGATTGTGTTTCATTTGCGCTTTGGCAGTTACATATAGAATGATTATAAATATATTGGATGTGAAAACTGACTCAAAAGTTCCCTATGTCTTTCGCCCTCATTCATTTATCTTACTAATGACGATACACAACAAATGATAATGACTATTTAGTGCCGCCACTTATGGCCCTTACATTCCTGGAACGATTTCATTCAATTTCATTGTCTTATTTTTCAGTATCGAGTTTAACAGAAGCAAATGTCAAGGAGAATCTTACGGTGATATTCGAAGTGATCACTACACTGTTGGATGGGGGCGTTCCATTTGTGACGGATGAAAATCTGTTGACGGAAATTGTCAAACCGGTAGATGTGTTGAGTAAAGTCGTTAGTCAAGTTACCGGTGTGGTTAGGTAAACAATCTTTACTTAATGTGGCATATCTTTTCTGTTGATTGATCGCTTCGCTATGTTTTGGTCAAATTCAAAACGACACACACACAACAGCGCGCCAGATACTCCAACCCCCTCATCTCAGCTTTCTACAACTCCCTGGAGGAAATTCAATCCGCGGTATACCAGCAATGAAATATATCTCGATATCACCGAATCTTTGGATCTGATTATTGAAAGAAACGGCAATGTAGTACCAGGTGGCGGAGTGAATGGTGTCGTCAAGTGTACTTCAAAGTTGTCGGGGACACCAGATGTAGAAGTACGGTTTATGGGATTCGGTGGCTCTAAAACCGGATGGGAAGAAGTCGGGGTGCATCGATGTGTTAGGTGTGTTGTAAAGTTTTATCTTTGGCATTAGTGCGACTAGTCGAAAGAGTCTGTTAATGTTGTGTCTGTCTTCTCGTGCGGTCCAGGTATTCCAAGTGGGAAAGGGAAAAGGCACTCAGTTTTGTACCACCGGATGGAACTTTCGAGTTAATGTCTTACAGGTGTGTCGATTATATTTGTGATCCATCACTCTTCATTTCTTTGATATTGCATTCCCGTCAAACTCAAAATTAACAATATACTCGTTATCAGAGCCCCCGTAGCATCCGCCCAAGTTCTTCCGATCTTTCTGCGACCGAGGATAACGTTCTCCCAAGATTCTGGTCCGTTGATCTTAGATCAGCCCTTCGTCTTCCAAGTTTCAATTCTAACCCACATGCTTCCCACTTCTTCCTTACGGTATTCCATTCAACAGGCACGATTGATATCACCGTATCAACCCGAACCACTCAGTATGTTATCGATAATGTATCGTTGTCAATATATTTGCCGAATGATACGAATGTAGGGATGGTGAACATGAATTCCAGTGTTGGCGATTGGATAGTGGATCATGTTACCAAGGTGCGTTATTTACCAAATATTGGGATTCTACGTTGGAGTAATTGTATCCTAAAGTGATTTCTCCTCCTGCATGATTCCCGTAGGTTCTTGAATGGAATATTGGACGATATCCAAAAGACAAGTCACCCACGTTGAAAGGAACTCTTACATTTGACTCGTACGTATCTCTTTACTCGTACTTAACTTGGTTTTCGATGCCTGTTCGAACAACGTTAATTTAATTTGTAACCCAACCACTTCTAGGACGCATTCCTCGTCTCTACACACGCGACCTACTTCATCCAAGATTCTGCTTTCGTTTACAACTCATGGTATGAATGTGTCGGGACTAAAGATCCATTCTGTGAATATACTGAGGGAGGGGTATAAACCGTACAAAGGTGTTAGGTGGGCCACGAAATCTGATAAAGATAGAGGCGGGGTAGAGATACGAACATAGTTTATGAAGCTGATTTGACAATAGGAATTAGTGAAATTCTAATGAAGATTGTACTTACTCTTAGACTTGCCGAGAAATAAGTTTTCAGTGGCGTAAATATATGACTAAACTGGTTTAAGTTACATGTGCTGTATTTACCCATTATCAGTAGGACGGAAGATAAGCCTTCGAAACGTTGTTTTATAGTTACATACATATTTACTTATCCGTTTTATAATTTATAGATGATAATTACATTCATTCTCTCTGCGACAATAGTTCCATAAAGCATTGTCCTCCCAGCTGGTCGAAGACCCGGATATGAGAGATCTAATTTCACTTCCTCATCTGAGCGTGACCATCATTTCAAGTATATACACAACTAATGTGCTGTTAGATACATAACATTATAAGTTACTTACAATTTGAGCTGGAGGATGATTAGGCGTTGCTGTCTTCAATATATTCTAATTCCAGGGTGTTGAGATCGAATCTTGCACATTCATGCGACTTCGGATTTTCCAACTCCTCTACAATTGCATTCAGAATTTCAATTTCAATTTTCGCCACCCTTTTCGCCTTTTCCATTGCATTTTTGACTTCCTCTTTAGATTCAGTAACGTGAGTATACGCATCTTTAATATTAGTTCTTTTGTTTCTGTATGTCGGTAAAATTCGTATTTTTTGGTATTTTTTGAGAGTTTGCCGTCCCATTCGCTAATAGCGTTAAATAAATCAAGAAGTGTTTCCTTGTCTGGGTGACCATGCGCATCGCCGTTCGTGCTGATAACATAAAACGACGAGCGAACTTGTTTAAAGAATTCCTGGTCTGTGTTCATCTTGCTCCCGTGATGGGGAATGTCTAGATACACGAGATCGATGCCATTCGAGAATCCCAGATTCTTTAATCCTTCGAGTATTTGATTTTTCGGAGCATCGCCTGTAAATAGAGCGAAACGAACTTCGTTACGATCAGGGATAGAATATTGCGCCAATAAGCTAACGCTTGTATAATTTTGAAGAGACACTTTGCAGTCACCATCATTTCGCATGACTCCGGTCGATCGATAACATGATTTTTCTTTTTGACCTGTCTTAATTAGATTTCGATTTCGGTCCCACTCACAGTGCAAATTATCCACGTTATGCGTTGGTGAAACGACGTGAAGGAATACGTCTCCGTTTTCATGTATTTTAATTTTATCGTCGGGTTTCGCCCAGGCATTCAGCCTTTTCAACCTCGCCTTATTGATAAGTGAAAGTAGCGAGTCACCTTGTCTGAAACTTCTGCCGGTAGGAGTATACACAAAGGCAGTTTCTGGGGCGTTAAAATATACCTTGTCAATTGTAAATGATTTCAATTCGGCAATCGCCTCAAACATCGTCAAAAAGCCCTTAATGTGGTCCTCGTCAACATGTGTAAGCACAACCGCATCTAAATGCTTGAGCTTGCTTATTGTTCTTCCATAACAGGTGTCTTGATTATAGCCACCATCTATCAAAAAACTCTTTTTGTCGAGCAATAACAACGACGAATCACCTTTGCCGGCAGGGAAGATGTAGATGCTGTTATCGGAAAGTTTGTTTGAAGTTTGTGAAACATTTGCTTGGGTTGCGGTGTGGTTGAAATGTTCGAGAAATGCTTCTACGTGTTTCGATTTTTCGAGAACGCCCCTTATCCGATCGCTCACTTGTAATATTCCGCTATCAGCCAAAATACCTTCGATCGGGACATCCCCCTGTATTGGAGCTGAAAATCTCACTTGGCATATCCAAGTTTCGTGATGGGCCACGGCCCATACGTCTCCGTTGCAGCTGTTTAATAAAATCATGCCTCCAACATCAGTCGTCCTCATTCTCTGAATACTCCCTGCTACTTCTCTCATATCTTGAAGCGTCAACTGTTCATCGAACAGCATCCAGTCGCCATCTTTAGACCCATGACCGCAATATACCAGGTTGATAAATCCAAAATTCTCCGCACCAACATGTCACGGAGCTCCGCCATAACTGTAGCGCGGGAGGGATCATTTAAGACGAGAACATGACACCAAATGTGATTTGGAGCTTGCAACATTGGATACATTTCGATCCGAGAGTTATCTTCGGAGGGGAAAAAGTACGCTTCTGGAAGGTATCCTTTTACGTCGATTTGAAACTTCGTGAGAGCCAGCGGAATGTCTTTTGAAAAGTAATCGGCATCATCTGGGTGCAAGCGGGCCCCGGTTATAACAATTACGAGACCGCCACACATCTGTTTTGCTAACATCTGAGTTGGCGAATTCGGATCGGCGGTAACCAAGTCTTGTAAGCTGATAGTTTTTGAAATTCGTTGCCCGAAAAACATGATAATGCGGCCTTCATTGAAGTATTCCTCTTTCCAACTTTCGGAAAAGTGAGTACTAAACTTTTTCGCCATCTCATCTTGATCTGTGCATGGTGCGACCAAATAGCGTATGTCCTTGAACCACCTATTTTTGGAGTTACATTGCGAGATAAATGACTTGAACCGCTGGTAATTTTCATTGTTGTCTATATGTTCCGGGCTCGAATCAATGAACAGTAACAAGTTGAAATAAGTGTTGTCATAAATGATATACCGTTCGAAGTCTTCGACGTTTCGGATGATAACCGGTAGAATATTGGACATATCGATATGACGAGAGGCAAAGTGAAAGGACCGAAAGTAACCGCATAGAAGCCACAAGTAACGAAAGATCCGTAAAATCGACGTAAAAGCCGAAGTGAGAAGATGGCGCATTGAGTGAGCACCCCAAAGAGAGATCAATGGTGAAACAATAAACTCTCTGAAGACCAAAATTTGAAAAGCTGTATGAATGATCAAGACTTAATGTACAATTTTTCAACTACATCACAATTCCCGGAACGATGGAACTTTTGAATTTTCAAAATGGAAATTATGTTTTGTGTCTTGTCGAATCGATGAGATTTCGGTTGAATCCTCGTCGTTGTCGAGATTCGATAAAAAAACCGATATTTCGGAATGTACAGATATAGTGAAATAATCCGAAACAAATCACGTGACAACAGCGTGGTGCTGTTTCCAGATTCTCGGGTGCATCTGAACGGTGGTTTCTCCATTCAATTGATAATTCCATCATTAAAATAATAAATAAATAATTAATAACTATGGGTTAATTTTGGACAAATCAGTACTGTTAATTATACAATAACTATACTAATCATCGTGGATTTCCGGATAGTCAGATTGAGTGAATATTCCAACAATATCTTATTTGACAGACTTTTTTTCATCTTTTCGAATTTCAATTCCTCCTCCAATTTAAATCTGCGACATTGCATCTTTTGCAAATTTATCCAACCTTCCGAAAAGAGCGATACTTCATCCGTCTCTTTCTCCCACTCTAATTCTAATTTTGGCAATCCCAATTGGCATTCACGCCATTCAAATTCCGTCGCCGAAAAATTCCAAATCCGTCAAACACCGCTACATCACTTTCCCAATCCAGTCATCTGAAAAAACATTTTTCCGCGGCGTTTCACTCGCAACTGCCTGGCATCGCTATAAATTTCTCTCGACCTATAGTTGGACATAAAGAGTCTAACTGCTTCCTCATCATACCCCGGATGTGTCGAAAATTGGCCGTGCTTTCCGCAAATCAGTGAAATTCGACTAGTACTGTTTCCGTGTGTGTGTCATTGTGTGTGTGTGTGTGATTCTCTGTGAATAGTCTTTGGAAGTGTTGATATCGGTGAAGGAAAGCGAAGGAGTTGGGCTACTTCAATCGGTTGTAAAGGCAATATCTGTACATTCCGAAATATCGGTTTTATCGAATCTCGACAACGACTAGGATTCAACCGAAATCACATCGACTTGACAAAACACAAGATATATATTTAAATTCTCTTCTTCTTCACATCAAAACCATGAAATCCTCTGATAAAAAGACGAAACGTAGCTCCGGTCTCGATATGTCGTCACCGCCCCAACCCCCTTCCCTTTCCCCTGCTACTCTCTCGTTAATCGGCCCTTTGAAACACCCATTATTTAGACCCGGTAAAAGTTATGATTACAAGAACCGAAAAATGATTGGGAATTATATGCTTGGATCAACGATTGGTGCTGGAAGCATGGGTAAAGTAAAGGTCGCTGTCAGAATGGATACAAAAGAAAAGGTATGTGATTGGGTTATACGTTACACTCACTTCATCCTGTGATTATATTGCAGTAATGTTAACCAACATTTCGGTTTGGTTTCAGTTCGCCGTTAAGATTATTCCACGGATACTTCCGCCGAATGTTCCACGAATGACCAAGCAAGAACAAGAAAGTGCTGAAAAGAGAATCGTCCGTGAAGCGTCTATTCTGTTCTTGTGTGACCATCCCCGTATGTTACCATTCATGTTTCCTCAATTGCGCTGCAGAACTTTGAATAGTTGTAATACCCTCATTTGTTCTTCATTTTAACCGTCTGTTTCTCATTGTTGCTAGATGTTGTCAAGCTACACGAAGTTATCGTATCCCCTAGCAATTACTACTTGTTTTTTGAATATGTGGATGGTGGCCAAATGCTAGACTACATTGTAACCAATGGTCGTCTGAGAGAACGTCATGCCAGGCGATTTGTCAGGCAACTTGTTTCCGCACTTGGTTCGTTTTTCTTCCTGTTCTTCAGTGACAGTCATTCTTCTTCTTACCTTCTCGCCTCTGTCTATTGCTAGAGTACATCCATTCCAACTCTATTGTTCATCGAGACCTTAAAATCGAAAACATCCTCCTCACTTCATCCTCTACCATCAAACTCATTGATTTCGGTCTTTCCAATACCTTCTCCCCCTCCTCTCACCTCACTACATTTTGTGGCTCGCTCTACTTTGCCAGTCCCGAGTTACTGAATGCGAAACCTTATATTGGTCCTGAAGTTGATATTTGGAGTTTAGGCGTGATTACTTATGTCCTTGTGTGTGGAAAAGTACCGTTTGATGATCCGAATATGCCGAATTTGCATCTGAAAATCAAGAAGGGAGAAGTGGAATATCCGGGATTTCTGAGTGACGGTACGTTGGTTTTGTGCTTTCTACTTGATCTTTTTCACTTTGTAATGCCGATTTGTAACTGATGTCCTCACCTTCTCCATTTTCCTGCCCTATCCTTCCGTTTAATCGTGCAACCAAAGAACTCCGGCAATTTCTCTCTCGTATGTTAACAGTCGAACCAAGCCTTCGCGCAAGTTTATCAGAATTAAAATCCCATCCATGGCTCAACAAAAATTACAGTTCTCCTCCCCGTTCTTTTCTACCTCCTCGAAATGCCATCTCACTGCAAGAAGGATTCGACAAAGAGATTATCAAAAACATGGAAGGATTCGGGTTTGGCGATGTGGATGAAATAGAAGAAAAATTATGGGCTATACTGAGAGATAGACCTCATGGACATAGAAATGAATTTTCAAAAGGCGTGGCGAAATGTAACGGGAAGGATGCGTCGTTACCTCCACATCCAATACTTTCAATTTATGTTCTCGTCAAAGAGAAAATGGAATCAGAAGGTTACGTTTCACCAGTTCATTCTCAGTTTTCTTCTTCGACTTCTCTTCCTGGTACTTCCGGTCACAACTCTCATGGTCAAAATGATAATGGAAACAAAGAAAATGAAGATAATGACCTACGAAGACTAGAAATATTGAAAAAAGGAGGAATGGCGGATTCAGGAACTAGCATAGATTTTGTTGCTTCTTCGGCGTCTTCATCGGACGAGGGGGAAGATTCCAGTATGGCCGATGTGGATAAAACCCGTGACAGGTCAAAAGACCAAGTAATCGGAAGCCACAAAATGCGATCATCGTCAACTCATGGGCAACCCCATTCAGGAGTAGCTGTTGCTTATCCTAACACTTCATCATCAGGAAACCAAACCTCCAATGTAGCTCATTCATCAACAAATTATACATATCAAAGACCGACGCCGTGGGTTTCGAACCTCAATTCAACAGATGACTCTTCTCAATCTACCCCACCAACTCCATCGTCATCTAAATCTAGACGACATTCACTTTCAGTCTCCAATATCAAATCTAAACTATTTACCTCGCCTACCCCTTCCTCTGTCTCCTCTTCCCATGAACTTTCTGATCCACAAGGTCATCAACCAACCGAACAGTTCTCACAGGGGTCATGGAACGAAACAAAACCTTCTGCCTCGTTCTTGAGTCGACTTAAAAAATGGACAGTAGGAATGGTATTGTCGCCCGGATCGAATTCTAAATTATCAACGAAATCGAAATCAGATCGTCGGTTTTCGGTATCTTCTGTTTCTTCCATACAAATGCAAGATGACAGTCAAACTACCAATGAACCAAGAAACGCGAGAAATAGATTTAGTGTTTCCATGTCGAATCCGTTCAATCGTAATTCAATTTCGTCACCTGCTCATTCTTCTACGTCGTTTTCTGGTTCCATGGCGCCACGAGATCCCAATAATCGGTATAGTTTTTCTAGTCTCCCACGACTACGAGACCATCGTCGAGATGAACACGCAATGGATAAAGAAAATGATCCGAGGACCGTCAACATCAACGAAGATTATAATGGTGAGAGGACCAATGCCCAAGAAGGCAATGAGTCCGGGAAAAAGAAGAAAAAGAATGGAGTCATAAATTTATCGTTGTTAAAGTTCACAAAATATTCATCAAACGGTTCTCATTCCGGCCACTCTAATTCCTCTTCTTCCAATCAATCCAACAACTTTGAAAAATCCGGAAAACTCAAACGAAAACCGGTATCAATGATTGACTACGGATACGAATACTCTCCGTCTGCTGTTATTCCTTCTCCCTCTTCACCTCACATTTCAAACCTAGAGTCACCATCACAACCACCATCTACTTACTCTGGTGCCTCCAAATCGTTAAGAACAACACAAACCTCTCGAAACAGGTACAGTTGTAACCCATCCATCGAAACACGATCAACATCATCATTATCGTTATCGTATTCTTCTACGTCGATGCACCATCATCATCAATATCAATCTCGGTTTGATCAGAATCAATTAAATTCTCAAACGGGGTTTACAAATGGTACACATTCTACGGCTAGTTTTCGCTCACCATTCGCATCGTCGTCTTTGAATCGAAAGAAAATTGAAGAAAAAAGTTTTAACCTCTCCATTGGAAGTTTCTTTGGAACGAAACATAAATAAGTCTAAACTAGAAACTCGAAATTAAATGGTGAATACGAGGATCTTTTCTTTGCTTCGGAAACATTATCGTTCATCCTTTTGCAAAATATCATCGCGGTCGGTGAATATCCTTTCTCGATTTCTTTATTTTTATATCATGTATAATACTGGGTGGGTTCAAGGAAAAACGAACAAAATCAAAACTCAATAGTTTGTAGTGACGTACTAAATCAGTCTGTTAACCCTGTCGATCCAAAATTCTTGGAGATCACTTCTTCCGTGTTTTCTCAACTTTATATTTACCCTTCACTTCTCCCTTCTCTTGCTTACTTTGTTGATTCTTCAGATTTGCTTTATGGTTTTTATGTTAGCGAAAATATGGTAATAGATACCCACTAATAATGTAGTCATAAACTTTACAATAAACCACCACTTTCATCAACAACTTTAACAGGTCTCATTCGCAATTTACAACCACCCAACCAACCAAAGAATGATAACAGAATAAACAAATAGACAAACAACAACAATGGATTTTTTTTGGTACGGGTTATTACATTACAAATTTGTATAACTAACTGCTATCGGTGACTACGATACTAACTTTACAAGTTACCTACATAGTATTCAGTAACGGATTGAACGAATTTCACTAACACTAACAATGCAGCTATTTCAGTTACACTCAGCAAATTTAAAACAAACAGTTAAATGACAATAACATGTTACAGTGATATGGGTAATGATGACTAGAAAGTACGAATGTCATTATGAGGAGGTACTATGTACAGTGACCTCGTTTTTTTTATACAACTAAGAGACGGGTAGTGGGGTATTGGTATAGATTTGTGAGGTAAGAATTGAGAGGAAAAGTATTGATTATATTGATTTTTTGATAGCATTGGTGATATGTTTCTTTAGTTTTGCTTTTTGCAATTTGGGGGTTTGTTTTTTGAGTTGACGCGATCGTTTGGTTGACTTGTTGGATCGATTTTTGGCATTGGTTTTCTTGGAGGTTTTGGAGGTTGATTTGGATTGTTTGATTGGGGCGGGATTAGATGATGTTGATGGCAATGTTGGATTGTCGATGTTAGGAATCATAGATGACAATTGATCGTCAATGGGTGGGGTAGAAGCAGGGGGAGTAGATTCACATGCGATAGACGAAGAAGAAGGTTCATTGATATCAATGAATTCTTTGTAGAATTGAGTAATGGCTTCAAGGTGAGGTGATAAACTTGATGGAAGTTGAGGTTTTGATTCGAGTTTTGCAGCATGATTTGACGCTTGGTTTACACAACCTGGGTATGGGTCAACCGGTGGAATGGTAGCTTGACGACGACGATGTAACTTCATCGCTTTGGAGTCTAACCTTTGATTAGGGAGAGCTGGCAACGAGGCGAGGGAAGAATCGCTATGACACAAGGCTTGGATTGGAGATTCATCCAAAGATGTTGACACAGATTGAGTAGCTATCAGTGTAGGATCGTGGTACGACACGGGAAACTGGAAACCAAAGAAAGCATTTGGATAGTCCTTGTGCAAGGAGAAGTCACGATCCATTGGTGTTACTGGGGGAGATGGCAGTACATGCGATGGAAAACCTGAAGTCAAATGAGCTGGAAGAGGGAAGGCGAAATAATCGACGGGGAGGATATCGAAATCATGATGGGGAATAAAGTTGGGAGTGAAAGGTGGCAGCAGAGACGTGAAAGATGTTGAATCAAAGAATTCGACGTATTGTGGCACCAGAGGCATTGAATCGCATTGATTGTAGTCGTCCGTAAATGATGAGATAGGAGGAGCATCCAAAGGTAAATCGTGCACATGAGGGAGTAACAACTGAGCGAAAATGTCATCTTGCATTGGATGTATTGCTATTTTGTTTGAGAAACGTTAGATCAGCATATTTGAAAGATAGCGACAATGGATCATCGCATGCAATCTGCATGATACTTACTGCTCATTGATACGGAAGCGTCCTGTGGTGAGAAAGGGGTGCCGGGAAAAGCCATGGAAAGGTGCGAGTTCATGCTGTGGATATATCTTCTTAATGTCGTCTTGATCTGTATTTGTGGTGTTGTATCTGTATTTTTTCATCAAGGGGAGGGCACTGGCCTTTAAATATTTTTCAATTCATCCGCTCGATATAGGAACATCACTTCACATTGCTAGATAAATTCCACTCTTCAAGGGCTGGACCCAGGATCGGTTTTCTCGAAGAGTATTGTTGCGGGAATAAGCCGAGAATGATACAAACGAAGGAAGGAATCCTGGTATTGTTACATGAGCCGAGAACTCGTTTAAAACATTGGAACGTGGGCATCATTCTCAGTCGACAGGGAGTGACAATGGGGATACCAAGCCGCGATGTGTTCTATCCGCCGTAGATGAGCGTAGATGAAATTGATACATACTGACACCTTGAGTGATCGAGTGGAAATGGTATTGTCGCTGATGACAACTACATCATTCCGCACCTTCTCCTCGTTCCGCAATACATCAGCAATACATCTACAATAGCATTCGAGGCACGATGATGTACCACTCAAAGTAGATTCTCAGCTGTTATTCACGCAGTTGAGCGGGCAATATCCACATAGCAATGTAATACACATAACACAATGCTCTAGACCTACATTCTCACTCAGTTAAACTTCACTCCTAATAAATGTGATTGGCGACTCTGAGCTAAAGACCCTCGGCACTCCCTCGGCGCCGGTGGCAACTGAGTCATGGGTAGCACAAATCTGAGGTCAATTTGGCACAAATGAATAGTACAAGTCAACATATCATAATATACCAATGTGTTTGACAACTGATTGATGGCATCTGGCAACAAAACAGTGCCTTTAGGGATCAGAATTCATCCGACACAATCTGGATATTGACGTGAATCGTGATAACATGTATCCATTCAAAGATCCATCATCGCGCCAACTTGAGGTGGGGCCTGGACATGTCTGGACTCTCTGAATCACCGTGGGAGTCTCTGACACTCTCTGCATCACTTGCCATGTTCAATTGCCTCTGTATTGCCTTCTTATAGATGAACGGTGAGTAAATCAGACTCTGACAAAAATCCCATCAAATTCCCTCCTCGCTGATTTCCCCTGTGGCGCGTTCACTCTGTGTGCCGATGCGATTAGGTTCACCCATCGGATGACCCGCATCTGATCCGGCGAGAAACACTTTATTTCTCCATCTGTGATTCTGTTCACTGATATGGGCTGTGGCTGTGGTGATTGAAATGCAAACAAACAAGAGTTTGAACGAGTTGTTCGTCTGCTGCAAACATTGGCGCTCAGATATTGACACAGTTGGTATCCGCAGAGTAAGTCCATGGTAAACCATTCCTTCAGCTTTGATATATTCAGATCAAAGGGTGCAATGAAAAAATAGTGGCTAATTTAAGCAATGTGTGTTTAGCAAGGATATATTAAATAGATAATCTACAGCTCATAACAAGCTCGAATGACCGTTACTGTTAATTCTTGTATTTACAAACTTTCCAAAATTTTGTCTTGAAATATATCTAAACCTAATGGTACATCAAAGTTGAAATCGGCTGGTAATCCAAGAATATCGTAAATATTGTCTGCGGAATTTCTTCGTTTCTTTAATTGCGGTTGCTCTCCGTTGTTGAGCTTAGCAGGCAAAGAATTGGATCTGGGTCTTCTTGAGCTTTCAGATTCGTCATTCGCTAAGGTACGTTTAAGTGGGTTCATGGAAGGTGATTTCACGGAAGAAATTGAGGGATGGAAGTGAGTAGCTGTAGATGAGTGAGGAGGGGAAGGCAAAAATGATGTTGGGGAAGGCAAAAATGATGTTGCTCCGAAAAGTGGTTCATTCAAGTCGTCTGTTAAACCAGATGGCAAGAACTCCAAAGAAGCCGACATCGAAGGAGTCGGTGAGGAAGTGACGCTAGCGTTAAAAAGTGATGAAACATCATTGAGTGCTTCAATGAGTGAAGATGTGGACGATAACAGAACGTCCTGGCGGATGGCACTAGATTTCAAGTCTTTCTTTCCTTCGGGAACGGTGCAATCGGAAAAGAAGGCAACATTGGGGCCATATTGCTGATCATTGGGATTGAGTGGAGGGGACGGAATGATGGTGACTGAAGTCGAGCCATTGGCTAATAATGAGAATTCAATGGTGATAAGTCACTCTGCACAAACTGGAATGGGAATTGAATGTCTTATGAACTTACCAATGATGTCGGTTTCATTTGTAAATTCCAAAAAGTTTTGGACAACTTGAACATCATTGATCACCGATTGCTTTTCCGGCTGAAGTTTATCTGAGGTTGCTTGGGCCTTTGCGGGTGTCATTGCCGGAGTTGGCAAAGGCAAAGGAGCAGCCATTGGAATCATTGCAGGATTATATTGAGGAAGGGGATAGAGAGAGGTTGGATAACCAGGATATAGAGGACGTTGATATGTTGGGGCAATTGGCATGGCTGGTTTGATGGGGGCGGGAGCTAATCTGGCTGAGTGCTGGTATAATCTGCCTATGGTTTCCTGAGAGAGAAACGGTTTTGAGAGTTGAGGGGAGGTTTGTTGGACGGTGGAGGTGGTTGTTGAAACATCGAATGTTCCCTTTTTCAATTTCGCTCTCCTATTTTGGAGTGAAAGAAGCCAAAGTTAGCTTTTGCCGCTGCTCAGATAATAGGTCTTTCAATGGACATACCTGTTTTGAAACCAAATTTGGATGCTTCTTGGAGTCATGTTCAACTGTTTGGCCAAAGCATTCCTCAACAACACATTCGGACGCTGAGTAGTGCGCTCAAAGACCTCATTCAAAATACTAGTCTCCTCGGGGCTTAATCTTCTGCGGCGCTTCGGTTCGAGACCTCCGGCCGTGTCGTTCGAAGCGGAGGAAAAAACGTCGTCGTCGTCAAAGAAAACCATCTCTGAAGGCAGAGATTGCTGCGACAATTGCGACATGATGTTTTGATTGAGGGCGAACATCCAACTAGGTTCTAAGCGATAGCAGTGAGTCAACGTTCAAAGCACAGATCAATGTCGTCTTTATATGCTCTGGATAGTAACACGACACGACCACAAAAGAATAGGAGCGCGCCGGACGAAAATAGAAACAGCGACATCACGCTTTAGCATCATTCGCTCCTTCCGCACAATGTGATTCGTCCCTTGCGACAATGGAATACAATCGGGTTTGTCTCATCTTCTGGAAGTGACAGAATAGGACAGAATACAGGAAATCTCGGCCGGCCAATCTCCTGAACTTTGTGTGTGTCACTTGTCAGAAAAAAGTCATTTTCGTGGCTGGGGCTTGATCAGTTGATGTCAACCCCATAGAGACCAGTTATCGTTCTGTATCATTCCCCAGCGATGGTTTAATTGCCTATGTGGAATTTTTAGTGGCCATATGTCTCTACGCATTTGCCAGTATGGTGTATGTGATGAGTCAATGTCAAATTAAGCACCAGCCACTCTAAATTCTAGAATGTAAAGCATGACTATCACTGTAGAAATCACACAACCAACTCTTATCATGTATAGGAGAAAGTAGTACAACGAGATGTATGTATGGTTGTGATTTTGTTTAATCAATCAATTCACTATTTGATGGAATTGCCACGGACTTTTGAATCATTGATTGCAAGCTTGCAACCGTAGAAAACAAGTCAAAAATAAAATTTACATTCGACCATTTAAAAAATACATTTTGCGGAATACCAATACTTAAAAATGTATCCACTCTTTTCCTCATACATGAACAGGATATCGCATAGTTTACATCGATCGATTTATTCATCACATCATCTGTCGCTTTCCCGGATACCTCGACGAGTGAAAACAGATAGAATCGTTTCAACTAGACTTTTACAAACATCGGTTCAAATGTTAAATGTAACTATTTCTATACTAATATTTAATAAGGATCTATTAATATGATAGTATATGTGCAACCCTTGAGTCCACTTAAAATCATTGCTCGATTTACTCGAATTGTCGCTGTTACAAATGTCGTCACACATCGAGTTAACTCAATCTACAAATCTATTTACATTTTTTGCAAAAACAGGTTGAATCTCCTTCTCCGTCTAAAACGACAGCTGAACCTCGACGTATAAAAATATATACTAAAACTGGAGATAAAGGATCATCATCGTTATTTACCGGAGATAGAAAACCAAAAGATGACTTGATTTTTGAAGCGTTAGGGACTACTGATGAACTTAGTAGTGTTATTGGGTATGTAATTTCTCTCTAAATAATAGCCTAAACATCAAACATTGTCCAGACAACTTAAAGTTGTGTTTGGAAAAGTTTTTTTTTTGAAGCGCCAAAAGTCCTAATGATGTTGTACTAATGATCCTTCACCTCTCATTCCGTAATCCTCATAGCCTTGCCCGAGATTTCTGTATAGACAAAAACAATACAACTTTGAATCAACAATTAGAACAGGTTGATTCGCTACTTAATCATCATCAGCTCATTCCGTTTAACGGTCCTGACAATGACTCTCGTTTCGTAGATCCAATGTTTACTACAAGATATTGGTTCCAATATTGCTACACCACGGAATCTAGCCAGTGAAGCTCACCTAAGTACTGTCATTGTTTTCTACTTATTATAGGAGATGAGATGTACTGATGTCAACTTTCGCATAATTCGTAGAACGAACGGAATTTGATCCGGACGGTTCATTAACTTCCACACTAGAAACCTGGATTGACGAAATGGACGGCGAACTGGAACCGTTAAGAAATTTCATTCTACCGGTATGTTTACCCCCATCTAAAACTCAATATGAGCTTCACCAAATATTGATAAACCTTCTCTATTCGCTGTTTTGTGTGCAGAGTGGTGGTAAATCAGGAAGCACACTTCACTTGGCCCGTTCCATATGTCGTCGTGCAGAACGTCGAGTAGTGCCATTAGTGCAAGTAGGATCCGCGAGTGAGTCTGTTGGAAGATATTTAAATAGATTGAGTGATTATTTGTTTACAGCTGCGAGATGGGTCTCAATGAAGGAAGGAAGAAAAGAAGTAGTATATACGAGGATTAAATCTATGAAATAAAGTCCAGGTTGTTATAGCATGGAATTAAGTCATTGGGAATAGATTGCTAATAAAGTTTCTATATGTATTCTACTAAACTTGGCCCAACGCAGAGCATATTAATGAATAAATAAAACACAATTCTTTAAACCTGTGGTTGACATTTCTACAATTTTAAAATATCACTCCCGTACCTTTATCCAATTACCAGTTACTCCACTACCTAATCCTCAAAACTCGATTTTGAATTTCTTATTCATCACTTTTCCTAACCCCTTGATACTCAACACATTATCCATAACACTCCACTTATCTTCACCCAAAACTTCACCATTCATCACCACCTTTTCAACATTCTTGGTGCCAATAATTTTTATTT
This sequence comes from Paraphysoderma sedebokerense, assembly GCA_025602915.1. NCBI lineage: Eukaryota > Fungi > Blastocladiomycota > Physodermatomycetes > Physodermatales > Physodermataceae > Paraphysoderma > Paraphysoderma sedebokerense. Next base: position 303,049 of record JAHLJZ010000016.1, read on the forward strand.
CTTCCAACTCAATTTCATTTAACCCTTCGTAATCCATAACACCTTGATTAAATAAAACTCTATCTCGAACGAAATATTGAATCATAGAGAACTGATCGACATTCAATGATTCACCATCATCAAAGTATACATCTCCTTTTGCTTCTCCGGATTCGTCTAAAGCGATGGTTAAATTAATATTATTCTCTCGGGATTCAGTGGTAGTGTATCCTGGTTTTTGGAATACAATAATCGATCCACCACGAATAAATAAAGGTAAAATATCTGAAGGAGCGGGATACGATTTGTGACTGGCGGATCCAGAGTGTTCTAAACGGTGGGTATAAAAATTGTACCATGTTCCAGAGGGGAAGTATGTGGTATGGGTGGTGACGTTTGGAGATAGAATGGGTGCAGCAAGAATGGATGGGCCAAAGAGAAATTGCGTGTCGATAGAATATGTAGCTTTGTCTTCGGGGAAATCGAAGAACATGGGACGCCAGACTACGCGTTCAAGTACAATTAACAAAAGCAGAGAACTGGAAAAGTTACGGGGTAAAATAACTTACTTGGTCTACCAGTTTTGTGAGCGCAATGGAATTGGGTATACAAATATGGTAAGAGAGAATACCGAACATTCAGCATTTTTCGACCAGAATCAGCAACAGACTCCCATTGGTATAATTCTTGCATTGGGGACTCGCGATCAGCATGATTTCTATGAAATTCGTAAAGGTTGACAATTAATGTTAACGTTATCGGAGGTGAAGAATGCATTGCGCACAAATGAAGTAATCATACCGAGAAAATGGGTAAAGAGCTCCCAACTGAATCCATCGTTTTACTAGTTCTTCCTTGTCGCCCTTGGTTTTCTGAAACCCGCCAATGTCGGCTCCGACAAATGGAATACCAAACATTTGGAACATCAAGAGAGACGGAATCGAGAGGGATAATTGCTCCCATGTAGCGAGATTATCGCCGGTCCTATTTCATTATTGTATCAGCATTGTTGATAAATCAAAAGAGTCTATATATCCGCGGAACCATGAGGAAGTATACCAGTGAGCAGCATATTTTCCGCTTCCCGCGAACGTACTTCTAGTAAGCAAGAATGGTCGTTTTTTAGGGCGATATTTCAATAAGGCTTCCCGAGTATGTTGAGCCATCATGTGGCCATAGAGACTATGACAATCGTATTCGAGGACGTTTCCATCGTCGCCATGACATAAATCGAGGGGTAGAGTGTGTGACTCTAAATTCAGGCGTTTACCTCCGTTATTGATTCGGTATGGTGGTTGACTCCGTTTGTGGCCAGCAGATTTGGGAGGGACATAACCAGTTTGGGTAGGGGGACAGTAGCCATCACAAAAACTAAAAATGAGGAGAGGCGTTAGAGGAAAGTCACGAACCAACAAGTTGTAATGAACCAAAGTACTTTGCACATTCATTCATATCGATCCATAACCCGTCAACATTTCCTTCTGCCCCGTCTAGAAATTTATGAATGCATTTTGTCCACCAATCTTGAGTTTTGGATTTAAACCAATCAGGGAACATAACAGAACCAGGCCAAACAGTCCCTACAAAGTTTTTACCAGTTGCATCTTTAATAAATATATCGGATTGTATACCAGAGGTAAAAGTTTCATCGCTCTCGTCAATTTTAACACCAGGGTCAACAATCAGGACGTATTTTTGGTGCTTTGTATGAAGAGTTTGCAGAAATTTTTTGACCTCCGACAATGGAAAATTGTCAGGGTCCCATGTAAAGAGGGCATATTCTTTCATGTAGCTAGTGAGAAAAAGCAGAAATAGATGAGCATTGAATAATAGTGCCAGTTACGTCAGTATTAAGATTTCGTTCAACTTACTCAATATCAGTCCACATCACCTGAGTCGGAACTAGTCAGTGAACGGTCTACTTCAACCGTATAGAGGCAAAACAGATCATACCTCCAAGGGTATATCAGCTTTTCTGTACTTTTCTACCACTTCCTCAACTTGTTTCAAGTCTTTATAGCCCCATCGACATTGATGAAAGCCCAAACTCCAGTATGGAGGCATATGAGGGCGGCCAATCAGTTGAGTGTACTGATCAATGACCTCATAAGGGGACGGCCCCATGAAGAAATAAAACTCCTGTAAGAAGTTCACATTAACGGAGGTGCCAGAAGTCGATGAAAGCAAAGTTATGAAACGACACGTACAAGTACACCGCCTATAATTTTGTAGGTAAGCTTTCCATCTCTTAGTACAATATCCATCCCATTCGAGGAACATAAGAACTGTACATCAGATGAAGATACGATGGATGTTTTAGCAACTATGACAGACAGGTAGATGCGTCAAACAATACAAACCACTCCGTGGGTTTTTCCATTCTTCAGTTCCATATAGAATGGATGATGGCCATAAACATTCTCATTTTCTTCTGGAGCAGCATCTCGAGCCCAAAGTGTGATAGTCTGTTTAGACGAACGCTTCAATCGAGAAGCATTCTCACCAAATCCATAAATGTTCGCGTGCTTATCCAACCTTGTCGAAATCTCAATGTACTGTTTCTCAAAGACAAAATCGAAACCGCGAGTATCGAAGATGACGGAATCATCGGATTTTCGAGTCACAAAAAACGAAAATGGGGATGTATGGTAATGAAAAGTGTACAATGCAGAATCAATGGAGATTGCGGTATCAGCTGTCGGTCGAGGCAGAACTTGTTGAGGTACTTCCCATCGGTCGGGAGCACCAATTTTGACGTGTAAAGTATGTTCATTATGGGCTTTTACATTGATGTCGAGGGAATGAATGGGTGTAGAGTACCGAGAGCAAGAATTCTGCAGCTTCAGTTGACCGTTTAACGAAGGCTTCTGCAATAAAATCGGCTCATCCTGCGCTGCCTGGTCTGGAATTTCAAGATTGTAAATGGGTTTCTTGGGCGGGATCAAAGACGGCGTTGGGACTGTCGCTGGTAATACCAACGAATTAAGTGAGCGAACGATACTCTGACTAAACGATTTGAAGCCCTTCATGGTGTTGATTCTAACTATCCTGATGCTTGCAAATGTAGCGAATGGCAAGGACATGAATTGGGAGTGGAAGGTCCAAAAATAGACTTTGCTGGATGTATTGCATTCCCATCGGTTGATACTTGATTCTTATTCTGAAGGAATACTACAATAGTCATACAATGGCCCGATGTTCAAAGGTGGCGAAGAGAGAGGGGTTGGGCCATTCGAGATTGACGGACGTGAAGAAGGCAATGATCAGGATGCTCGTTGACATAATAATTAATCGGCACTCTCATAATGTGTTCAACATGACCGAATAGGGCATTGTAATCCTGAACTAAGTTTTCAATCGTCGAAGCTTTAAAATGACAACATTGCAGATAGCAAAGCACTGGAAATCCAGAGTCCAGAGATGCCCCTTCTTTAATTGCGCAGATACAGCCTTCTTTCGATTCCATTCAATAGTAGAAAGTGCTCAAAAACATATATATATAACTCGGATATAATCCCTCGGTTCATCATGAATCGGAACAAAGTGAAAATACCGCATCGATTCCTTCATCAACACTGCCCTTAGCAAAGATGCGCGAATCTCTGAGTGACAAACCTGTTCAGATGGAAATAAATAGTGTATCTAATTTTGTAGATAATTCATTTCGGCAATTTGATGAGGTACCTGATGAATTTATACAAATATTTCCGAAATCGCCAAAAAACAATGAAGGTTAATTGTCGGGTACTCCGACTATTCATATTTGGTGACAATTGATTTGCTGAATCATAAGGCTACTATGAAGAAATTACTACAAATGCATCATTTAAATTGAACCACTACATCCGAGTTCGTTGTTTTGCCTTACTGCATCTCAAATTCGTTATAAAGATCTCATCACAATTCCATTGTCAGCAGTTATCGTTAAGCTTCTAGTTTAATCCTAAAAATAGAAATAACACGAAATCACAGCCACTGATCAAAGCAGCTAAGTGATGCGGCACAGCCAAGCAGAGATTAACCCTTTTTACATGACGACGATGATATATAAGTAGCTATAACTTCCTCTTAATTGGGAGTAAATCCTTCTGACGTCATCCTCTTATCCCTCTATCCTTATAACTACACCAAACATCCCATATCCTAGATTTATTTCCCATCGCACCATCTAGTTGTAAAAATCAAAAATGCAACAATACTGGAATATCCACGCAGTGACTGCTTTGTTCACAATCCTCTGTGCAACTATGGGGGCGATCCATTCAGCAGCTGTTCCGAAGCCCGCCGTCAGGTAAATCGTTTTTCATTCGTCATATTGTCATAGTGAACGACTCTAATGCTGATCAATTCCATGAATCTTCGCATACAGTTCAACAGCTTCTGATGAGTATAGCTCCTACGGCGTTTTCATTCAAAGTTCATACTCAAATCCGCCACAAGCAATTGTGAATTTCAAACCCGAACCCCAAGGTGGTTTGGTGATAAACGTAGAAGCGAGTATTCTGCACGGCTCAACTGCCTATAAATACCATATTCACCAATACCCCGTTCCATCAAATGGGGATTGTAAAGCTACTGGTGGGTATCTCTAACTCCAACTATATGTCAACCTTCAGTCGTTTCTCATCTTTTTGTTCCTGATTTTAGGTGATCATTATGATCCAACCGGTCGAAATGCTCAACCTGAAGGATATAAACCTACCCCAGGTAGTCTGGATTCCTATGAACGAGGTATAGCTTCATTCAACATTATCGAGTGTCTAAGTCTGATTAGATATTAACAATAATTAATATTCAATAGGTGACATCTCTGGCAAATTTGGACCATTGTTTTCTACACCTTCGGGTGAAGTCTATTCACGATACTACTATGATCCGACATTGTCCCTACAAGATGTCAAGGGTAAATCAATTGTTTTCCATGATCCCAGTGGTGCCAGAATTATGTGTGGCAATATTGTTAAACTGGAAAGTGGTTATAATGGAAATAATTAACTGTATGGATGAACGCATGGGTTGGGTTATCATTTGGTTCTAGTTGAAACAGTTTTATTTAATATTATCTTTTACAAATTTAACGGACAATTCTATCTTAACAATTAGTTGTAATGAAAACATTGTTTCACTGATTCTAAAATCTCCCAAATTCTTTTTTCTGATATTGTGTAATTGAACATTAAGACTTGGTTCTCACACACTAAATGACTTTTGAGACGTAGATAGTCACACATTCTTGATAATACATTTAGCATGTTGATACTACTTGCGCACTCCATGTTCCGGGACTTGCAGCGACGGTCCGACATTTTGGTCCTATCTTACGGATTTAGCATAGTTACGTCAGCTGACGTGAGAAACAGGAGGTTTCAAAAATGAATATCATTTCTTAGTAAAGTTGCGACAGGCAGCCCCTTAACTATGACTAATAAACGACTAGGGCACATATTCGACAAAGAAGCTTCACTGAAATAATACCGAAATAAATCTGTCAATAACACACATCTTTCTGAACTCCGAAATTGGCGACTGATTTGCGACAAGCGCGTGGATTTCCAAGTCAACGCCGATTGAAAAAAGCTACTCCACACGATATATATATTTAGAGCCTCCCTCCTTTTTATTCTTGTTGCCTTGTTTATTTTAGATAATTTAAAGTGCAGGTAATTCGGTTGTGATAGCCCATGGATCGCTTTCGATTGTGTTTCGCGGTTGCGCTCTTCGTGCTCGGCCTTGCGCAAGTTCTTCTCTCTAGTCCAGTGGTTAACGATAAGACTGAAAAATCATGCTCGGCATACTATTCTGTGGAAAACCCTCAGCAATGGCCAGATCAATCGTCAGCTTTTGAGTCGAATCCATTGAAGTTTCCTGAATCCCGTTCAACGCATTCCTTGAATTTGCAAAACCCCTGTTCGCGGTATTCAACTCCCTACACCTCTGCCAAACTATTCACTGAACAGATCAACGCCCATACTTTCCATATCAAGATCTCAGCTTCAGGGGCATTTCAAGTTCCTCAATCTGTTTTATCTCCGCAATCTTCGAAGTCATTCGTCGTTAAAGATACGGCCCTGTATAAAGTTTACTATGACCCTTCGCCATTTGCTTTCTGGGTGGTTAGAAAATCAGACGACTCTGTGATTTTTGATACCAGATCCTACGATATTGTCTTCGAAAAACAGTATCTTGAAATATCAACCAAGTTACCAAAGGATGCTAATATATATGGATTCGGTGAAACATCGGCAAAATTGAAAAGAGATACCCAGTCCACTGATCAAGCAATATGGGCTCGAGACGCTTCCCCAGAAGTAGGCAAAAACGCATACGGCTATCATCCGTTCTATATGGAGCTGCGCAACGGTAAAGCGCATGGTGTGGTATGTTAGGCCTAGTCAATGCTCTTTAGTTTGTGTCTGCCCATATTAACGCAGCGAATTTAGTTCCTCATGTCAACCAATGGCATGGACATTGTCATGCGACCAGGTCGATTGACTTACAAAATTATCGGCGGTATCTTGGTAAGAGCGTCCTTTCGTCTTCTGAGTATAATAATGTTAAGTGTCTGACGCTCAAACATTGCAGGATTTCTATTTCTTCCTCGGCCCCTCTCCTTATGACGTGATTGATCAATACACGCAACTGATCGGTCGTCCTCATATGCCACCTTATTGGAGTTTGGGATTCCATCAATGCCGATGGGGTTACAAGAATCTAAATGAAGTTGCTGATGTGGTCGCAAAGTACAAAGAATATAACATTCCTTTAGAGGTCAGTTTCACAACTATTCGTTCGCCGCACTTATGTAATTGTTAATCTTTGAATAATTTTAGGTCATGTGGACAGATATTGAGTTCGTATTCTTGATAAAATAGTATCGTTTATGGTAGACACTAACATTATGCGCAGTTACATGAAGGAGTACGCTCTTTTTACGTGGGATCCCAATAATTTTCCAATACCCAAAGTTAAATCTTTCCTAAAACAATTACATTCAAACGGCCAAAAATTTATAGTCATAATTGATCCAGGAATAAAGGTGGACACAAGTGATAAGCATTATCTCGCTGGCTTGGAACAAAATGTGTACATTAAAGACAAAGAGGGGAAGAATTTTGTGGGCAAAGTGTGGCCTGGGGCAGTTACCTTTCCGGATTGGTTCAAAACTAATACTCAAAAATGGTGGAGCGAGTCAATTGAGAATTTCCTCGATAGCGTTGATGGCCAAATTGATGGGCTCTGGGTAGACATGAACGAATTAGCTAAGTGAGTTACTGTCTGGATTTATTTCATCGAAGCAATTACTTACACCTTTCAGTTTCTGTGATGGATACTGTCCCTTACAAGAGACACCAGGCTATCAACCCCCTGCAGAACCCTATGATTATCCGTCTTATAAGATAAACAACGCCGGAGACCGATCTCCTCTGGATGGCCATACGATTCCGATTGATCTAACCCATGGAAATTCAAACAACATATCAGAGCTCGACGTGCACAGTGTTTACGGTCATATGATGTCTATATCAACAAGAAATGCTCTTCTCAATTATCGACCAAAATCAAGGCCGTTCGTCCTAACTCGTAGCACCTACCCTGGAACTGGGAAATATGCAGCTCACTGGTTGGGCGATACATTTGCTACATGGGATCAACTGGCACTCTCTATTCCTTCGGTGATGATGTTTCAAATGTTCGGTATTCCCTTTGTAGGGGCTGACATTGGTGGATTCCATAAATCGAACGTAGATAAGGAGGAGTTGGTTAGGAGATGGATACAACTTGGAGCGTTGTATCCTTTTGCTCGGTGAGTTTTACAATCTCTATCGACGTAATAATTTGCAGGCTAACCGAATATTTTCATTTTATTGAATTATATAGGGATCATGCATCTTTTGAGTCACAATACCAAGAATTATATCGCTGGAAGTCTGTAGCTGAATCAGGGAGGAAAATGTTGAATGTCAGATACTCTTTGCTACCTTACCTTTACACCCAATTTCACCATGCTCACAAGACTGGTCGGCCAAGTATGAAGTTATCGATTGATGAAAGAGATTTGCCCGAGACTAACAATTTCTTTGAACAGTCTGGCGACCCATGTTTTTTGACTACCCCAACGATCCGGCCACTTACGACATCGACACCCAATTTTTCGTTGGACCTGCCCTCCTCGCTTCACCAATCGTAACTTCAAATGCAAAATCAAAACGAACGTACTTCCCAGAGGGCATTTGGTACGATTATTACAGCCACCTTCCAATGACACCTGAGAAGGTTTTCACGGCTCAAGGCAAATGGATTGGCGTGCCGGCTCCAGAGGACGTCCTTCCCCTTTATATACGCGGCGGGAGCGTTATCGTTTCTCAATATCCTGGTTACACTACTGCAGAATCTCGCCAAAACGATTACTACATTACTGTTGCCTTGGACGCAGCCGGTTCTGCCGTCGGAGACGTGTACTTTGACGATGGGGAATCTGTAGACACGACGCCGTTCTCCCATATCAAGTATACCGCGAAGGAAAGAGTATTTACGAGCACTGGTGTCATGAATTATGAAGGAACCAAATCATTGAATTTGGACAAGGTTATAATCATTGGTTTAACGGAGGCGGTCAGGAACGTGGTTTTTAACGGCGAAGCAGTTTCGGAGGATCAATGGTCATTGAAGGATGGAGTCTTGACAATTCAAGGGTTGGACAAAGTTATGAATACCCCTTTCAAGATGGAATTCTAGATCTTATACCATTCAGTTGGTGTATGGTTAACCATTATAGCATCATTTAGGTTCTCTTTTTGAATAATCCTAAGTATTAGAACACCCTAATCAGTCAGAAATCTGAACTTATAGCGTTGGTCATATAATAAACTTGATATTTACTCAACTCCGAATTCATTCTGCCCATTTTTATTTCATTTTATCGATTAAGCGTCCTTGGGCCTCACACCGCGAACAGAGAGTTCGTGGAGACCACTTTGGGTAATTCATTCCCGCGCTTTAATTGAATTCCCAACCCAAACTTTTATATAACATATAACTTAAATGGCAGATTTCAATTTTGATAGTCTGGACCAACTTGGGCCCGTTATCAAGTCTGTCGTCAAGTCCGGCAAGAAGGACGCATTCATCGACCAGCTTTCAGTCCATATCACGAAGCAAGAGTCAGAGATAGAAAGAATATGTAATTTCCACTATCAGGTAATTTGTCCGGATCTAATCTCATTTTATTAAGTCGATATACATGCTGGCCTTTGCTACTATGTAGCCGTATAATTACAGCTAGGTCCGCAGAGTACAGATGTGAATGCAGCATCCTCTAACACTTCAGTTATAGGAATTTGTGCAATCAGTAGACCAACTTCTCAAAGTGCGATCAGAAACAGTCAACCTAAAGAATCAAATTATTGGTCTTGCTGGGGAATTTCAATCTTCTGGGGGCCGGATATTAGAAAAGGTTTTGTTTTGAACTACCTTCCCGACAGTTTGTGACTTTGGTTCTGCTCTTCTCAGACTAATGTTTACTTTGTTCAATTAGAAAAAAGAATTACTCGACCAGCGTCGGATATTTCAAAACATCGAGACAGCGATTGAACATTTGCAAAGCTGTTTACATGTTCTAGATTTAGTCAATAGGGCAAACATACAAATTGACACGCATAAGTTTTACGCTGCTTTAAGGGTACAGAATCTCGGTTCTTTCGTCGTAGTGCTCGAATATTGGATAACCATAAACATTTTGACTCTCACTACGGTAGACTTTGGACGAATTACAAAACAAATATATGCGAAATGTCATACAGTATGACTTCGCCAAGTATTTAGGTACGAGATTTTTGCGTTCGCCAACGATTAGATTGTGATCATGACAGTTGTTGTTTTTTGGTAGTTGAATGTATTCCAGCCTTGAAGGAGAACCTCCAGGATGCAGTCATGCGTGAATTGAGAGAGTGGTTTGTCAAGTGCGTTGTCTCGATTAGTCCATCCATCTTCGTGCCTTCCCGCCCTCATAGTCAACTAATGTACTTCGCAGAGTCCGTGAGAATTCGAGGAAAGTTGGGAAATTAGCTATGGAGCAAGTCCATATCCGCGAGCAACGGTGGAAAATGAAGTCAACTCAAGGCGCTCTCTCACCAAAAGTGGCAGGTAAATCGTCTGGCAACATCAACGCTTCCGTCGAGTTGGTGATGAATGAGGAAAATGAAGGTAGAATTTATACATATATCTCAATTTTTTGCTATCTCTTCTGATGCCTCCTTTTATAGCCAATATCCTGGACAATGAACAGGTCAAAGTTGATTTCAGGCCGCTGTACCAAAGCTTACACATATTCGATGTCCTTGGAAAGCTACCAGAACTCATAAGCCACTACGAGGAAAATCGCCGGGTAAGTTGTCTTTCAGTGTGTCGTTTTCATTCCTTTTATGTTGAAGCTAAATCATTATACAGCTCCAAGCCAATTTAGCATTGAACGCTACGATTAATTTAACTAATGCCGATGTGAATCAATTCGAGACGCTACTACAAGATATTGTCGGATTCTTTATCATCGAATCAGTGGTACTAAATACGACTCAAAATTTTCGTTCGCGGGCTGGATTAGATCTGTTGTGGGATATGGCAGTTCAAAAAATTTCGACAGTGATCACTGATTCACTTGCCACTGCAGATACGTCAGATTTGTATTTAACCATTAAGTTATTGGTCGTGGTCTTCGTTCAAACTTTAGAGGTATGTTCTGCCCCCTCCGCCATTGACCTTCAATCTGTCTTCAATTATTCATGTTCGGTATAATCTGAAATAGGGGTATGGCTATTCTGTCAACAAACTGGTCGATTTATTGATGAATTTGTTTGAGCGGTATTGTGACCTCATGAAAGTTCAATGTAGCCAGAAAGTTTTCGAGGTATGGAATTACAAGTGATCATGTTGCCAATCGAAATACTTATAATGCTTTTATAGATTATCGAAGAGGATGATTACTCGCCAATGACTGTTGCGAATGCTCAAGAATACGAGAATGTACTCAAAGCATTCAAATTTAAGGAAGATAAGAAAAATATGCTGAAAGGGTAATTGTTGGACTCGCCGTTTCGTGTTCTGATTGCTCCATTAACATATTCGCCTAGGTATCCTCGATCTCTTCCGTTTTCCAAAATGTTTCCAATATGCTGTGATACCATCAAAACATTCGTCCGAAATTTCTACCGCTTTTCGGATGGATTTAGTCAGCAGCTTGGGGAGATGGACGATATTCTCAAAAAGGTGCGTCTGTGGAACCCATTGTTGAATAACCTACTATTACTTAAGTTTAACACCTTAACTCTTTTCGATCTTTCAGGTTCTGGATAATCTTTTAATACATTACGTAAATTCAGCGTTGGTATCACAAGTCGAGAGTAGCAGCAATCTTTCACAAATCTTGCAAATTCTGTCAAACTTTGAATACTTTGAATTGTCGTGTGCCGAATTCGAGCGAATGCTTGCAGAATCACGGTACAAAATCTTCATTTCGCAGCGATAATTACAGAGTGATCTAATTTATATCTGTAGCAAAAGTTCCAAAACCGGCCGGATCGTTTTGCAAGCAACTAAGACATTCCGTGATTCACGTAAAGCAACTGAAAAGCGACTGTTTGAATTGTTGAATTCTAAAGTCAATGAATTTATCGAGTTGGCGAATTACGACTTCATGCCTACAACTGTTAACAAATTGCCATCGCCATATCTTAGAGGTATCATTATATGATTATAAATTCATTAGCTTCGATATGCTTCAATTTTATATTTTCCTTCTAACTTCCTTATTTTCCTATTTTAGACATCGTCAATTTCCTCACAACCGTCATGTACGCGACACTAGAGAATCTACCCAGAGAGATTAAAAGTTTCATCTATTTTGAAGCATTCGATCATATGGCCACCAGTATATATGTATGTTACACTGCATAGTACTCTACCTTCTGGTTGTCTTGATCTAATGATTGGTCAATTAGAATCTTCTCCTGTCTTCTAGCGTTAGAAAAATCAACATGAACTTCGTCGAAAACTTTAACATAGACGTCACATTTTTGGAAAGATTTGTTATCGGTTTAAATGATCCAAACTTGGTTGACACTTTTTTGGAATTGCGACAGGTACAAATCAATTTCTGCATTTTTCTCATTATACCTTGAACTGTTTTCCTTGAGCCAGGTTGTGAATGATTAACAAACGCATAACTTTAATGCCATAAGGCAGTCAATCTTTTAAAGTCAGATAACATTGAAGAGTACGGGAATCCTGAAATTCGGCACAAAAAGTATTCTCGCCTTCGCAAAGGGAATGTGATCACACTTCTAGAAAAGTAAGCTTCAAGTCAGTTATATCAATATATTTATTCATCAGACCTTAACTTTTTTTGTATTCTCTTAGGCTAAATAATGGGTCATCATCTTTTCTGGGTAATAAAGCCGAAAAAAATAAGAGAAAAAGTTACGAAGCTTTAATTAAAACGTTGAAAAGTGATAAGTAAATAATTTAAGTTAAACGATTGTTCCACGTCAACTTTGGTGGTAAAATTGTCTTGGAAGGAAGCAAAAAGATCATGTGGGCTGTATATTAAAGCTCTATGTAATCTCAACAATGTTTAGTTATATATTGCTTAAAATCAAATCCTTCTACTCCCCATATGGAAAGAACTGAAACTCAACGCGCGGCGACAAAAGTAATTACAAAGTGTGAATACAAAGATATTATATATACTACTGTCCTTGTCCTTGAGCACTTTGGATCTGTTCTCGCCTCTTTTTGAACGCATCTCCTGTTTTCAGTGAAGACAATAAATCATCCATGACACCTCTTCGCTCTTGTCCATCAGTGAGCGAGGGCATAAGCGGCGCTGCTCCGAGTTTTGCCTTTCGAGCTTCAGCCTCCCTTGCCCTTTCCTCAGCCTTCTTGGCCAATTCATTCTGTCGCTCATTTTCCTTGCGTGCTTTCTGTTATGGTTAAAAAAGACCATTAGTATCACTTCGCTCATGATAATGATGAACGAAATATTAAAGGCACATACAGCAAGAGAAGCAATGAATTGTTTAAATATGTTAAAGAATGTTTCCGGTTGTGCTGATTTTGGATCTTCCCCAAATAACTCAACGACTTGTAAAAATAGATTCTCCATTTCGGTTTTGGAATTATTTAAATCGTTGAAAAGAGGTAGATTGATATCAAGGAATGCCTGAGATAGACAGGATTAGTGTGATGATCAAGAAAGTACAGGTTACCATTAATTACCTTGATCACCGTGTAGAATCGATCTTCCGGTGATTCTGGTGTCAAATGATATTGCAACTCATTTTCCAAAAAGGAAAGTCCGGTCTGCAACTCTTTTAATTCTTGATTTACAGCAGGTAAAGATACTAGAGGAATAATTCATAGTTAGACACCATTTTCATAAAAGAAGGACCCGAAATAACACGAAGAAAACGGCAAGCTCACCTTTACATGCTTTTTCTAACGAAGGTAGCTCAGCCTCAAAATCTTTGAGTTCTGGGAATTTAAAATCAATCAAGGTAGCGAGATAATTCATAAACGTGGATTTTCCAGATGAGGTTTTTATGTCACCCAACTAAAACATAAATAGTCGGTTAAATCGTCATCGTTCATCAATCAAGACTGACCACAAAATCAACCAACCTTGGCAATAAAGTCAATATTGAAACCGTAGGCTCCTCCTCTAAATGAATCACCGTTCATGTAATTTCCGATAGCTAAAATGACTTCCAACATGCGTTTCAGCTTCTTACTCGTTTGCAATTCTTTACTGGCCGACAATACAGTATGGATAGACTTTTGATGAAAATAATCGCTGTCAGTTTCGAGTTGTAATAGAGATGGAAGCAGTATTCTAACGTACAGGTTTGATATCTTCAAATCGTTCGTTAAATTTTCGTTTGAACACCAGTGCTTTGAGACGCTGTTCGTATCGCGGTATGACCATCATCTGTAATCATTCAAAATATCCAAGTTACGATCCGGTAAAAAAAACTGATATAATTGTATTGGACAACAGCACAAACCTCGCATAAGAATTGTTCAGCCTTATCCAAATCTGCAATTTTAGCTGACCTTTCTTCCTGTGTACCCTGTGCATAATCATTCAATATTTCTGCTTCATCTGAAGTCGGTGCGTTTGCCAAGAACTGATTAAGCAATTGCTCGGTGAGCTTGTCTTCTTGAACAGCAAGGATAGCTTGTCGCATCTCCGGGAATGCCATTTTGATACGGGACACCATAATACCTGTAACACGTAATATAGAGATATTTGGATATGTTTAGTCAACAACATAAAGGCAAGTCATTATGACGACTAAAACAGTACCAATATTGTAAGCGCGTTTGGAATCAATGAGACAAATATTCTTTGACTTGGCAGCAGTGGGGGCAGCTGGAGTTGCTCCATCGGCCGGTGCAGCTTCCTCTGTCGGAACAAAGCGTAAGTTAAAATCTCTTCTGGATACAATAATAAGACGGCGTGAAATACGGACTTTTAACCGGGTTGTTCATGGCGAACAATTCTTCCAATTCCGTCACATCAATTTTATTTTTACGCAAAGCGACTTCGCTCTCCGGAGATAAGTTCTTCCACCATGTTTTCTGGACTTGCGACGGAGGAAGCTTGTTCCATTGTAACTGCTTCATTCTATTCAACATATAAAACAGGTCAGACAACGCAATTGCAAAAAGGCAAGTGCTCTCACTGGTACGTACTTCACCGATGGTGTAACCTTCGGTTTAGATCCCACTGCATTGTAGGATGATTGTCTATTCATGCCTGGAGGCAAAGGCGGACCTGGTGGGCCTGGTGGTGGCGGTAATGGGACAGAAGGCGGGCCTTTTCATTGATCGTCGGAAACAAAGGACAAAGTAGGAATAAAACAGGACAATGTCAGATGTTAGACGTAATACAAAGATGAAATAGGGAGGTCTACCGCACCTGAGGAAGGCGGTGGTGGCGGAGGACCACTTGGAGATGGTGGTGGTGGCGGAACAGATTCGGAAGATGTCATTGGTGGAGGTGGTGGTGGAGGCAAGGCGGAAGAAGCAGCTGCATCAGGCATTGGTGTCATGAGTGGAGTGGCGATCAACATCTAACCAAGACTGATAAGTAACTTTGAACATAATAAAGTCTAAACGATTTTGATACAAACTTTACGCAGAGACTCGACTGTCTGATCCACATATTCTTGTAGGGCCTTCAGCGCTTCAGCAGGTACTTGAATATCTTCGGGAAGTTGAACTTTAGATAAATCGACAGGCGATTTGCCGTCACTGGAGGCGTCCTAAAGGCAGAATGAAGAAGGAAAAAAATCAATATGACTCTTCAATCTTAAGCGTACGATCCAAGAGTAATTTCGTACTTGAGTATTCAACATCAGGGTTTTGCGATTTTCTCGTTTTCTGGCGATATCACTCTCAACCTTCATTCTTTGTTCCTCCAATAACTTGCGCTGATTTTCCAACTCTTCAGACATTTTTTTTAATTCTTCATTCTCATGTTCTTTTGTCTGCTGTTTCAAAAACTCAATTTCCTTGGCATGTTGCTCCTGCGCCAACTTAAGCTGTTCGCTCAACTGGCCTTGTATCTCTACCTGTGCTTTAATTTGGTCTTCTAACTCAGCAATATGACTTTCACATTCAGCCTGTTTATGCATAGAAGCTTGTAATCGAGATCCCAGGTTATGCTTTTCAGCCTGGTTTGTGCGGATTTCTTCATCTTTATGTCTTACTAATTCTTCCAGTTGTTTGATGGCGTTCGCTTGCGCCGCCGATTGCTTTTGAAGTTCATGGAAAGCCGAAATAGCTATGTCGTACTCTTCTTGTTTCGTTAAAGCTTCGATAGCGTTGCTGACGTCAAGAACGAATGGCTTCTTGATACCAGGGTAGGGATCAAGTACAATTTGATTAGCCACAATGTTAAGAAGTTGCCAGTACTTGGCGCTAAAGTATGCAATTCAAGATTAGATGTTTCAAAAGAACGAACGATAAGATGGTGCGACTAGATAAATCGGAAATGATAACGAACCGTCTTCTTGTATCTGGTGGTAATAACATTAAGTGTTTCAAGACGCGAACAAACCATGGGTACGTATCGGAGTCTGAGCTTTGATTTTTGATCGCTTGATAAATATCATCAGGATCAGTGCAACGAAGTTAAGGAGACTAAATGACATGCTATGTTCCATTTCGTTTCACAAAGACTGAGAAAAAAGAATAAATCTGAAAAAGGATATCTTAAATCAATGCTTGCAATATTTCGAACTTCTATAACACCCTGCATATCGCTGCTGGCCTCTTCTTCATAAATTTTAAGCTGGGTCTGAAGGACGTCGTCTTTAATATTTTTAAGATCCTGTCAATAGGGAAGAAGAACGGTATCAGAGCATTAGCATGGTAAGCTATTGACGGTTAGAAGAAAAGAAGAGCCAACGAACAGCAATCACTTCGTTTAAACCGAGATCGAGGAACTCAAATCGCAAACTCATTCTGAAGTCTAATTCGGCAGGTGAGTTGACAAACGCGTTGACAAACGTTAAGCACGCTTTCTATATATGCGGCGAGATAATAATGCATTAGCCAAAATTAAGAGCAGATAAATTAAGCAAAAGACATTGAAGTCATCTACAGCTTCTCTACTCAAGATTGAATAGTCTCAAATTCATGGAGAAGAGCAAGACGAACCTGGAATTCGACGTCCATTCCAACTTTAAAATCTGTCATGATGTCGTCAAACCGATAAATTTCCTTCTTCTTATCTTTGTAATACGTCAAAGCATCAGAGACTAACTCGTGTCCGTTTGGCGGAACGAAACACAGCGAAGCCAATAGTTCTAGGACTACTTGCTTCATTCTAAGATTCTCACAATCGTAAGAAAGCGAGAGGAAATTGATGCTGTTCTTGAAGACAAGGAGTGCTTGAAGACCGGTCGAATTGTTCATGACGGCTTTGAGACACCGAATGAGATTGTGAATGCATTCGAGGTCGTCGGGGGTAGGACTATAATGCATGTCAATTGTTAATATGTTGAAACGACGATGAATACGGATCAAGCCAACGGTGAGGTAAAAGCCAACAAGAACAAATAACAATAATACGCACTGCTTCTTTCCACATAATCTTTCCAAAATCTCGTAAACGGTAGTCAAACCGTTTACTTTGATGAAATCACCCACCCAACTCAATTGTTGAGTTCGGAGAGAAATTTCCAACCCTTGTAACTCCTTAGCTAACGCTTTGGAATTTTGGCATGCCTTGATGGCTTCAAGATAAGCGGTTGCAGTAGCTCTCAATGCGCCAGATGCATTTCCACCAGCTTCCAGTTTTGCTTGATCCACTTGTGCTTTGGTTTGATTTTGGCGTACAATTTTCCATTTCTTGTCGACGGGGAATGCCATCATTGCATCAGACTTCTCAGCGGGCAATCCCATTTCGGCCTATTATCAAGAATAAGTTGTTTAGGGACGAAATGATTAAGTTTAATTTTCGTCGCAAATGTCTGTATGTCCGTACTACAATGCATGCTTGTAATAGCTTAGGTCATCTTTAGGCGACCAACAAAATGCCTTTCTTGCAATCCATTCCCCAATTTCCACTGACAGTTTATAAACGGCAACAATCTGGTATTCAATAGTTTGTCAATGAAACATGAAAACTCACCACAACTTTCTTGAACATTTCATTTACTTCATCCTCGGAGGGCATTGGAACCACCATCCCGTTACTTCCATTCAACCCATCCTGACTGCTTGGTCCGTCATTCTTTTTTGGTGAAAGATTCCCAGCGTTGGATTTCCGCTTTTCTCTTGCTTTCGAGTTTTTCTGTCCCATGGCGAGATTCAAGTCCGCTCCAGCGTCGTCTCGGATGATTTGGTAGGTTTCGAGATACGAATCAACGGCGTCACGAGATTAAGGTGTCGCTTTAATACGCAAATAAAAAGTAAAAAACGTAAATTTGAACCGATTAAATATTGTTGATGAGGTTTCTAGGAGTTGGAATGCACTTTATAAGTTTGTAGACAAATTTTGCAAACTGAAGAACGAAATCACCAGGAAAGCTTGGGAGGCATTTTCGGTGGATCCAATTCAACCACGAGTTAAAGCTAGAGCCTGGCAGAGATAATAGAGAATGGAGGGAACGATGGCAGTGAGTCCAGTGACGGAGTGCATCGTTGATTCCTGGGAAATGTGGATTTTGAATCACTGATAAAGTGATAATATCATGTATGTACAATTATATAACATAGGGCGTTACAGAGTGTCACTGTTAAGGCGACTGGATATTCAAGAGTCAGAGATGAAAATTTCGTTTTCAGGTTTTCAACAACTGCACAAAGCATTAAACACTGAGGGGATTATTAAGTAACACCGACAACAAATATGAGCATAGAAGTCGGAAATCCACATGAAAGAATGACTGGAGCTTAAAGTTTTGCTGATATGTTTTTTTTTGCATACACTGACAACGACAGAACCAGAATACCGTTTCCATGGAAATAAAGTCTTCACTCAAAAATTATACAATCAGATTATATGGTATTTTCAATTAATGCGTCTCCTTCTGAACATACAGTTTTGTATTCATTATTCTTCAATGCGTTGAACACCTTTTTTATGGAAACCTCGTCTGATTTTGGAGCCACCGACTGAGCTGTGGGGTCCATCGCAATAGTGTTCTACGATCGCGATTAGGATGGAGCTAACTGCAATTTTGAAAATTTTCATTAGAATCACCGATAAAGCATCCATTTTATACTGTTCAAAGCAAAAGATGCAACACATTACTAAAGTCCGAGCGGAAAATTTTATTATCTCTCGTCGTCTAGTGGTTTAAGTTCTCTTACATAGCTTCTGTCAATGACTGACTGCTTCTAACTAATTTATATAAATATCGTCGTTCTCGATAATAATATTTCACAACATGCTTTCCATGACTACGGATTATGGTATCTTACAATTGACTCTAATGTAAACTAATCTGATATATATATACAATATAATTACCCATGTAATCTTCAATACGCCAAGACGCGGGTAAACCGACACAACATATCTACAATAAACATACGCAATGCAACGGATAATCAACCTTATGACTTTCCAACAACTAATAAAATCTAAGCCCCAAACATTCTATTCAATGCATCATGCAACTCTTTGTCGTCTCCTGACCCGACTACTCCAAGCCGACTTGCCCTACCAGTCAAATTCTCAACTCCTTCATCTACTGTCCTTTCTCTGTCCAAATTGAGTGATCCCGATGAAACAGAGCCAGAGAATTCATTGAATTCATTTAAACTTCCAATTAAACCTTCAACGGCTTCCAACTCGTCTGCCATTGTCAACTCTGCTGCTGGCACTTTATCATTTAATCCTGGTTCGGCTCTACTTTCCGCTCGATTTAACTGGGATCGTAGCGGTTGACGAACATTGCGGTGAGATGTGGTATTAGCGTGTGGCAAGGATACAGCGGCGGATGTTGCGGTCAGCGAATGTTTACAGGTTGGATTACGATCTAGATGACTATCGAGGTTGCTCCTAATTGCATTGAAAGATATTGTTAACAAATAACGTTGATGCGATGACGAATCGTGAGGAACATACTTTCTCCCAAATCCTTTCCCGCAGACAGGGCATGTAAAGGGCCGATAATTCTCATGAGTGACTTGAACATGCCGAACCAAATCATGTTTCCTCCTATAAAGAACTTGTCAATTGCTCGTCTTCGACCCAGGATTACAGACATGATATAACATACCCAAAGACTTTATCGCATTTATCGCAGTTAAATTCTTTAACACCAGTATGAACTTTCATGTGACTTTTCAAATTGAATCGCTTCGCAAACGCGGCTCCACATCCCGCGACAGGACATAAATATTTTCTGGACTTTTCGGTCGATTTGGTTTCAGATCCCGCCTGGTCTGATTCACTTTCCACTATTTGTTCGGAACATTGGTTTTGCTCTGTAGAGGAAGCAGTATTGAGGGTTTGAAGTTGTGAATCTGGATATTGTAGCAATTCATTTTGTTCGAAAGAAGCAATAGGAATTGAAAGCGGAACAATACTTGATTCTATCACTGTAGGATCCACCGGCTGATGATAACTCTGATTATGGCGCATGTAATTCAACGTCGTCATACTCGTTCTTATAGATCCCGCAGTGGTGGAGTTTAATGATGGCGAAGTTGAGGTTTTATCGGCGAGTAACGCTAGCTCTTGCGAAGTAGAAAATTGAGAGCTGCTATCCTGATTGTCGCTGGTCACGCTGTCGGGACAGAACGGAATCTGGGATAACTGGCATTGCGAAAATTGAGGTAACTCCGAATCAGAGAAGGCATTGAATTGTGAAAGAAACATTTCCGACAACCTTGGTAACGGTAACGCTCCATTTTCTGAAGCACTACAACCATTCGACGCCGTCAATGACTCTGCGATACTTTCCGGTAATAGATCTGTCCGAGATGACTGAAGAGAGGTTGCTACGGTGTTCAAGGTGGTATTCGATCCTGTAGATGGCTGAGACTCGGATTGAGATAAAGTGTCGGCAACCGAAGGAGAGCCAGAGGCGAAATGAGAAGCGTACAACTCCAAAAGATGCGGAGGAAAGGTAAATTTGAATTCTGGTTCCGCAGTACTTCCGTCAGCATTTGTAGAAGCATTGTTATGACCGTATCGATTATACGCATTCGATGCTGTAGATTCGGACACTGAAGTATTAGCGGTAGCGGTACTATCGCAGCTGGATCGAGTATTATTCGTCTCGTTCTCCCCGACAGGACTGTCAGACTCTGGTATCACAACGTCGTACAAAGACGAAGTTGCGGTGTGTGTTCGATTAGAATTATCTGATGACGTCGTAATGACAGATGCAGTTTCAGGTCCCTGCTTGCCAGAAGATGAACTCAATAAGAGTCTGCAACTCTCAGAGTTTTTGTAATGAATTGTGAGGCTTGATCTACGGGTGATAGATATTTCAGTTAGGATTGACGGGTACTTGCAGAGATTTCACTCGGTGTGCTGAAATTAAAAAGGGACAAAACGCATACACTCTAGAGTACGATTTATCACAGCCCGGGTTCACACAACTGTAAGCTTTAATCCCTTGATGTTTAGTTTTGAAATGACGATCTGCATCGTGTCGACGGCTATTAAGAAGTAAGTTCACTATTATTTCAGTAATTTTACAAGAAGAGGATGAATTTGAATATAAACTAATCAAATCAAGGCAAAATAATGTTATAATGCAAAACCGCGAGCACAAATCTTGATACGCACGTAAATTTTTCTCCGCAATGTTCGCATTCAAATGGTTTTTCTTTCGTATGGCTTCGCAAATGTGTCCTTAAATTGTAAGGTTTAAAGAACGTTTTATCGCATCCAGGATGGCTGCATTTATATCTCCTTTCTTTCTCGTTTCCCTCGGTTTCACAATCTTCAGTTGCCGTTGAATGGTCATGACAGTTCACCGTTCCATCCTCATTATCAGCTCTACTCTCCGTATCTTTTTTTAAATTTACTTTTGCCCTTTTTATCGAAGTAGTAGAAACAGCGCCTGCCGAAGAGGAGGATCCATTGGAATTATTTGATAAGCAGGACAAGGATGAAGAGTTCAAAGAATCTGATGAAATTATGCTCGAAAATGTCTGTGAAATGTTAAATGATAGCTCAGAGGGTAAGCTTGCGAAAAGAAGATGTGAAGTTTGTTCTTTGCAAAGAGCGGCAACAGCATTTTGTTCCATTGAAGAGGTGATCTCATTGCCTTCGATAGCGGCAGAGGAGAGAGTTGACGATATAACATCATTATTCGAGAATTGCGACGCTAACAGCTCGGCGACTTCTGATTCTGGTGATTTTCGCTTGAGGGACAGCCTTGTCGGTTTTGGGGAGGATGGCGGGGATGACGACAAGGAAGATGAGGGTTGAGTGTCAGGATGAGAATGCATGTCGCGGGGGAGGGATGACGAGGACGTAAATGTCGATGATTGCGGAATAAAGTCTGTCGACATTGTCGTCGACATCAGACGATGACGGTATTTTTGAATACTTTGAATGTATGCTTAACTCGAATTAAATTAACGCTTTCGCTTCTTGTTTATTATTTCAGTCACGTGTATTATAATTACGATCACGTGCTGTACAGAATCCATTGTTGATTTTGCCAGTATCACTGATAAAATTACATTTCGTCACATTTAAGAAATTTTAAAATTACCTATCAAATGCCAATGCACAAAACCAACGTAAAAAGAAGAGAGCAATTAAAGACATCAATTTCAGTCATAATTGCATACTTCTCAAATTTGATTTAGAGATTTCAAAAATCAAAACCAGTGTCTTTGAATCTTTCCTCAAGGACAAAAGTTCTACACTAGAAAATGCGATTATTATACATCAACAACCACCGGAATAGTGTTTTCTTTGACTTTGAAAAACCCTCTGTAAATTTTCGTATGGTGAAGATTTCGGACGAATTGTTGCCTGTGTTGATCCGACTGGGGTTCAGTCAGGCGCGATATCGCTGGGTCAAGCTGACAGCAACACGCCGACGACCGACACCAATCCTGAATATGGTGACAAAAGAATGACCGTCTGATGATAACGGCTGATTTACAGATTGGTCTGGAATTTCCGGATGATCTAGTCCTTTGCACATGTGGTATTCACTTGACAAGAAAGAAAGTTCGGAATGACCTGCCGGAATGCCTAGTATAAATATGAAGTCTTTTCTTCTCAAATGCTTCACCTCCCTCGCAAGACATTCCCCAGCTATCACCCGACATGAAAGTAACATTCACCTATCTCCTCTTGGCGCTTATGCTTTTAAACGTAACTCTGACGACCTGCTCACCTGTCTCGGACGATTTGCTATCGGCTTCGGGTGAAATCGATATAAATGCTGAAATCGTCGAAGCAGAAGATATCAATAATGCTGATCATCATCTTGAAAAGAGATGGTTAGGGCGCCCTAAACCAAATCCCGTATCGGGGTCACAACCAGTCACCGTCTTTCAACCCATGATTGGTGTGGTGCCGGGGGCTCAACCACTGGTCCCACCAACTCCCAATCCTTTCAAATAAAATGCAGCGATACATTTCGCCTTTCAGGACATCCTCTTTAATGGTTGTCCTTCCTTAGATTAGGCTTGATACAATTTTGGGGGACCATAGTGTTTTTGTTTTATGAAGCATCAATGTCATATACCTTTGTTTTGGGTGAATTCACATTTTTATTGAAATAAAGTAAGATAAGAGTAAAACAATCGCTGTGTCCAATCTGTAATCATTTATAGCTGAAAAGTGAGTTGCAAAGACTCTGGGATTGCAAATTTCAATTGCAAATTTCATCAATTCACATCTATTAACGCCGTCTAGCCTAGCTATAACATCCGATGTATCCGCAGGTACTATTTATATACTATACACGTTAATGAAATCTCAACATGGCTTTCCTTTATTTGATCGCATAGGTCACGTCTATTTCATGCTATACCATTCCAATGCGAAAATGCGACATTAAAACGTCAAACTGAACCCGCGTTCCGACCAAATTCAGTCACTAATTAAGTATCTTCTTCCTATTTTCCATCACTTGGCCTCGTATTTTTTTACAATTTGGAGTTCAAAGGATATATAAAATAAAAAATTTATTGCATTGCCGAATAATAATTCGGCCGTATAACTGACTATATTAACGTCATCGTCTACTTAATAAGTCGTTCTTTTCTTACTATTTTGCCCTATCCAGTATCCATGCTGGTGTTTACTGTTCCTATTGATAATCTAAAATAAAGTCTACCTCTAGAAGTTTGCTCACTTAAATTGACTTCAGGTATTGCATTAGTTTTTAACACGTTATGTACACTGTCAACACTCTTCTTAACACATCTCGAGTAGTATAGTGGTGAGTATCCCCGCCTGTCATTGGCTGACGCCAAAGTACGCGGGAGACCGGGGTTCAATTCCCCGCTCGAGAGTTTTTTTGAATTTTTTCTTGTTTTGTGATCCCACATTATGAAGATATCTTCCATGATGTCTTGTGAATATAATTGTGCTTTTATAGACAAATTTGGATTTTTCTGGTCACTTGATGAATAATTCGTTCGGGCAAGGTTCAAGCCAGGAACAACGACAAGATACATCGTGTTTAGACTCTTTAACCCAACCATTTGAGGATGACATTTGCGCGATATTAGATCGTTTGACAACAAACAAACGGCCGTTGAATTTCAAACTGATATCATTTAACACGATTTACATGCACTTCAGGAATTTGTTTTATGTTGTCAGATAAGCTTTATTTCAATTCATCATACTATCAATACTTATAGAATTTAGAATCAATATGAATGTGACAGTTCAATCATGTAACAGAATAATAACTAAAAATTACTGAAGCTGTTATGACACGTTTCCTGTTCAGTTTTTCCAATCTTACTTTTCCTTTCCTTCAAAGTTTTAATAAGATAACAATATTAATTTTTCCACCAAAACGATGAGACCAGACCGATTAACCCAGAGCAGGAACTAAATATTCGTATCCCTTTACACTAGCAGTATCCTTTTGAATACCTTCAACTCTCAATTCCATTCTCAACTCTCTTCCTCTTCTCTCAAGAATACACCAGTTTCTTCTAGGAATCAATCGTTTCTCGTTCAACGGTTTACCATCTACATCGTAAACAAACAATTCATGAACCGTTTCTTGAACGGTACCGTTGCGTGCTAAAGCGAGAGGAAGAGGTTTGTAGCAACGATGAAGAGCGGTAATGACGGCGGCCGGAGGTGGAAGGTTACCAATGGCGGAGGAAATCAGATTGGGAATGAAAGCCGGATCCGAAGATGCTGCAACACCAGGATTACAGAAGTAAGACATGCCACCACCTATACGAGGTAAAATCATAAATAATTAGACCAAGTTATATATGCAGTATAGCGAAGCCACTTTAACATTAAGTGACACTTACAATGGACATCACCTATTATTTACAGCAGTAAATCGAACGGAATCCAGGAATTATGGGTTAATACAGAACACAACGAATACTGGGAGCTTCCAAAAAGAAACCAGGAAATGATGACGAACCGGTCAAAATAGAAGTTCTCCATCTCTTTTCCTTGGACAATTCAACGAATAAATCAATCATGTCGGAACGCTCGGCATTATGAATTTCGGCAGTCCAGTGATCGTTCCTGGGGGCAAATAACTGAGATTAATACAAATAAACTGTGACGAAGCCCACAGAAAAGTACTGAATAATCAAGGACGAAAAAACATACAAGTCATCTGCCAATTCACCTTCTCCAAAATGATTAACGACAGATTTGTAAGCACCAGTCTTTTTAAAAGGCGATGCCAAATCGATTGATTTGTTGGTTTTCTCGGAAATAAAAGTCGATACAGTGTTCAAACCCTTGGCGATGGTTTGCGTGATATCTGCAGCAACAGTTACGAGTTGTTCACCTTTTTTAAAAAGCATCACATTAATTAACTATTGAGATCTCAGAACTGCGGAAAAATCCCAGTCAGATAAAGTACCTTTGAGACGTGGGTAGGCAGTCGGGATACCAAGAATGACAATAAGGTGCTGAAAAAATCAAGCAATTAGGAGTCAGAAGCTCAGATTAAAGACATAAGATGAAGTGAGTGGTACAAACCTCCACTCTGTTACTGTATCGTCTCAGTTCCTCTTCAATCATTCTCCAGCTTTCTTTTTCGACAATTGTTTGCAGGCTACGTTCGCATCGAGTATCAATTCCTAACAACAAGTTACTTTCGCCACAAGAGCGAACAAAGTTGAATCCTCTGGCACCAAAGTACCCGTCTTGTCTAGCCATTTGGCGGGTTGTGTGGTGTTGGAAGAGAAGATAAAAGTCAATGGCAATGGCGCCGACACCCTGGACGATTGGGTGCTGTTGGATGTGGCTTGGGTAGGAACCGAATCCTGATGTATGGAGAAGAATGACATTGAATGGTAAGAGTTAGTTTCAGTGGGAACCGGAAAGACTGTACTATATAATAGCTGAAGACGATTACCATCGAACAAGTCATGGTCATCCTGGTTGAATACATAAGGAATTTGCGCAAGGGCATCTCTAAAAATTTCTTCATTGAAATGATTCAAATAGTTTTTCAAGTAAAACTTTTTGACGTTTTCGCTCATTTCATTAGTGAACCCTGCTCGCTCCTTTTCTTCTTTGCGAGGAATGTGGCACCAATGTACCAGTTCAGGGACTTCCACGAAGACAGGATCATTGTAGATTTGATCACCACCACCTACAATGCAATCTGTTAGTACAAGGAGCACAAATGACCATGGTTTAAGCATCTGGAACGGATACAAACCAAGGTGAACGTGGAACGCCCTCTGTTGATGTTTCTCCATTACATCACGCCACAAAGGTTGAATCCCGCCGGCAGCTTGCCGTTGAGCAGGAGTATACTCCAAACTGAATCCGTTACAACTACTGAAGAAGAATTTCCACTCAGTGTTCCATCCGGGGACGACGAATCTCAATCTCCTCCCGTGATCGTGACTGAACCAGTACTCTACGGGAGTTTCTTGTTCCGACTGAGGGATAACCAAATCGTAACGGTGAAAAGCACAGCCATGGTAAATTGCTAGACGAATAGCATTGACGTTGAGATTGGTTGAGGTGAGCAGAGTTGGAGGAGGATTAGATTCCGGAGTTACGATTAGAACCGAGGCAGAATAACTGTTGTTCTTAGTTCCACCGAACTTGAGATAAGGTCCATGATAACCATGGCCTGGAAGGGGAGGAATGTCGAGAGTGGGGGCCGGACAGAGATTAGTTTGCGAATTGTTGAGGGATGTATCTCTCGAGTTGTTTAAACTCAGATTGGAAACCTTGTCCTGGACTTCGTTCAGGGCACTTTCGGCTTTCGATTTGAGTTGGCTAAATTTTGACATCATCTTGGGCAAAGCTTTTGTATTAAATTTAATGCGAGAGAAGGGACGGAATGCTTTTTGTGGTTATAAAAGGATTGAAGAGTTGCAAAAAGTTCCCGCTCAGAAAATCAGTCGTCGGCTCAAACGAACAATCGCGGAAATGGCTTTTGCAGGCGTGCAAATTATATTGTGCGACTTTACATTTATGGAAACATTTATCAGAAGTT
Source organism: Paraphysoderma sedebokerense (assembly GCA_025602915.1). Lineage (NCBI taxonomy): Eukaryota > Fungi > Blastocladiomycota > Physodermatomycetes > Physodermatales > Physodermataceae > Paraphysoderma > Paraphysoderma sedebokerense. Next base: position 330,198 of record JAHLJZ010000016.1, read on the forward strand.
GAATTTACCGGATGCAAAGCTCCAACAGAACCCAAAAATATGGATATTCATTGAAACAGGGGATACAAAATAATACCGGCTAATTTACCATTTTTGAATACTCGACCAGAGAAATCAAGTCAGTGCTCACGTTAATTATAACTTTATCATTCGCTTTAAATCGGGTGCGGGCATTCAATTGCTTTTGTTTCTAACACCGTAATTCAATGTAGAGAAATCATCAAATTGGTGAGCTTTTGTCATCCACTAAGCAAAACTGAAATAGTATTGCTCGTCGTTGTGATTCTACATCATAGCATATGGGATCATGCTCCTATCTAACATCATATCCCAGAAATTTACATCAACTTATAATCTTTAACTTTATTCTCTGTAACTCGCTACTTTTGCCTAATAGAAGTAAGAATATCAAGATATATTTTTATTTTAATTTCAATGATTTGTTCGTGCGTTCCTTCACGTCGCAAGGCTGACCAACGCTCCCTCCCGTTTCTGATATTTCGTTATTTCCATATCAAACCCTATTTATACATTCGCAATAAAAACCAAAGCTTTCATCATGATGTCTTCATCTTCTTTGAAATCCGCACGGCCTATTCTTCCTGCGCAACCACCACCACAACTTCAAACCCAGAAATTAACGCCCGACGGAGGCATCGTCAAGTTTGTTCTGCGGCCTGGTTATTCTGTTCCTTCCTTGTCTGAAGCATCGTCATCGTCTTCTGCAGTCACTGTTACGTCGGATCCAACAGAATTGAATGCAAGGGAGAAGAGCGACGGTATGGTGAAGGAGAGCAGTGAGAACCGCCTGACGGATGGAAGTAAGGAATGGCCAAAGGGAACGAATGTCAAAATCGTGTTCAGTGTTTATACTGCTCCATTCAAAAAAATTGAGGAGAATGATATGGAACAGTTGATGAAGAGTCTGGGGAAATTGAAAATTGGAAACTCGGCCGAATCAGAGGAAGGAAAAGCCGAGGACATAGATTCAGACGACATCAAGGACAGGGATATCTCAGACAGCCAACATAATCACGACGGGGTAACCGAAGAAGAATGCTGTTCTCATCATCATCATCATCGTCATCACCACCACCATCATAACGACAATTCTTCGCATTCGCAACAAGAAAGCAAGACACAACCCATCGATGCCGACGCTGACGACGAAGATTTACCTCAACTTCCACCCAACATCCTCGTCTCTCCTACCGGCCATTTGTTCACTTTTGCTCCTTCCCAGAAGAAACTCATATCAACAACGAAACCCGACACGCATGAGCACCGCCATGACGATAACCATGACCACGAACATGACCACGCCCACATCGACAATAAAGATACAACGACAGAGCCATTTTCCCTTCGGATTGGAAAAAAGTTTGCATTCCAAGCTCTCGAAACTGCGGTCAAATCAATGAATGTCGGTGAAATATCCCGATTTTTGATCTGCCCGGAATACTCTGACGGCTTTATCCAACTGGAAACGATTTTACGTCGAGAAAAGCAAGAAAAGCAATCATCAACCACACATTCTCACGCCCGATCTTGCTGTGGCTCCGCGTTATCTACATCCCTTGACCCAGATCTGTCTTCAACACTCAACCAGCCGTTGGAGTTAGAAGTGGAATTACTTTCCGTTGAACCACCGGGTACATTTGTCCCCGAGATATGGGAAATGACGTTGCCCGAGAAGTACAAGGAAGTTGTAGAAACCCAAGAAAAAGGAAGAAAATTATGTCGAGATCAACATTGGGAAAAAGCGGTAGAATTATATAAAAGAGGGATTACATTAGTGGACAGTATTCTGATAAGTCCTACCTTCGTAGAAATCGAAAAAGAAGCAACAGAATCTTCCACCAACCCATCTTCACTAATCGACTCAAACACTCAAGAACACACCAACATTTCACCTTCCCTCGTTCACTCTCTTAATTTATCCTTTCGATTAAACTATACACTCTCCCTTCTCGCTCTTCCTCAACCAGACTACCAAGGTGTTATTAATCAGTGTACATATATCCTCACGAAACTAGATTCACAGAATAAAAAAGCTTTATATAGACGTGGGAAATCTTATTTACGGGTTGGTAGAGATTTAGATTTGGCTAGGAAAGATTTAGAAATGTTGGAAAAATTGGGCATGGACGATGATTTCGGGGTAAAACAAGAATGGAAGATATTGGAAGATAAAGAGAAAAAAGTTCGAGAGAAGGAAAAGAAAATGTTTAAAGGTTTGTTTAATTGAGGGTTGTGCATGTCCATATTGTATTATTTTATTGTTATTGTGAAGATAATGATACCTTCGATGATACTACAAGGAGTAAAGAGAGAAATGTTTCGGTTCTCGGTTTTTGTACACCGATTTTAAACAAGTTTATATACAAGCATATAGTCAGCCAACAAATTTTAGATTTAAGTCTACACAAAGAAAAGTAATCCCTATTCTAAATACCCATTTCGACTCCTTATTCTAGAATACAATCGCGACTCACACTCAATTCCAACTATTACAATTTACTTTTTGTTTTCTCCTTCTTCGACATCATTGCCATTCCGACTTTACTTCCATTACTTCTTCCCATTTCCTTCGTGATCCAGTTTCCAATTTCGGCAACTTTTGGTAAATCTATGCCAGTTTCATATCCTAATCCATGTAAAAGGTAAAGCACATCTTCCGTTGCAACGTTACCAGAGGCGCCTGCAGCGTAAGGACAACCACCTTAAATGACGAGAGTGCGAAGGCAAGGTTAGATAGAGAGAAGGGAACTATGAATAGAAGAGCTGACATACCGAGGCCGGCTACAGAGGAATCAATTACGCGAATACCATGCTATAGTGACAATCGGGAAGTCAATGAAACAGCATAAGACACACGAGAATGGTTGAGTAAAGATAAATAGAAACAAACCTCGAGTGCGCAATAAATATTGGCGATAGCTTGTCCATAAGTATCGTGGCAGTGAACTGCCAAGTGTTCAACTGGAATAACTTTAGTTACTTCTTTTAACATTGCCGATATCGTTGCTGAAAGCATGATTGAATGCAAAATAAAGTCAGTTAAGCACGGTGACCTTCAAGCACCCTTTAGGAGCATCGAAGTTGAGCTCTGAAGGAAAAAACCCCCAAGAAGGCAATTCGTACCAGGAGTGCCGACACCGATGGTATCACCGAGAGAAATCTCGTGGCAACCCATATCATACAGATGCTTGGATACTTTGGCGACTGCTTTCGGATCGATAGGACCTTCGTAGGGACAACCAACGACACAAGAAACGTATCTATTAGATTGATAAAAGGCGCACCATCACAAGTGTTAGCATAAACATCGATCCTAAAGCAAAAAGTTCCATCGAAAGCAGTGAATTGAGATCAATCGGGATATACTTACCCCCTCACTGGCACATTTAGAGCTTTCGCTTTCTCGCATACTTCTCTAAACCTTTCCAAACTTTCTTCGATAGAACAATTGATATTCTTTTTGCTGAAACTTTCACTCGCAGCGCCAAAAATGGCAACTTCATTTGCTCCAGTTTCGACAGCTTTTTCGAATCCTTTCAAATTTGGCGTTAACACAGAATAAGTTACTCCTTTTTTTCTATTGATGGAAGACAACACTTGAGCGTTATCGCCCATTTGGGGAACCCATTTTGGAGATACGAAAGCTGTTGCTTCAATGTGTGTTAACCCTGTTTGGGAGAGTTGATTGATGAATGATATTTTGGTGGTTGCTGGGATAAGGGTTTTTTCGTTCTGAAGGCCATCTCGGGGTCCGACTTCTACGATTTTGATTTTTCGAGAGTGTGTAGACGAGAATGTGGCATTGGTGTTAAGGTACCTCGATGCTGGATAAGATGACGGGGGTGGGGTGTTGATAGTCGGAGAATTCAAAAACTGAATGAGCAGGGTATTTTGATTTTTATGGTTTTTGAGAATATGGGTTTGATAATGACTGTTGAAGGAGGCCGCCTGTCGAAATGTGGTAAATCGCCTGAGAGGAGCAAGAGCCATATCGATGAGAGCGAAAACAAAGGCCAAGAGGTCAAGATGGAGGGAAGATTTGAAAAGAGAAAAGAGTTTGCTTTCGAATGACTTATCATCCAAAAGTCTCTCCATATCTTGTTTATCGGGTGATGGTGTGACTTTGTCTTACGGAGTGTTCCGGAATCAAAGATGGATGCAATATCGACGATGGGACAGAGCAGATAATAAAATGACGGAATTGCTTCTTTTGTCAACAGATGTAGAAGGTTGTCCCTGTATCGATGATCGATGCAAACTTATTTTTCCCACTGGATTTTCACTACATTCCAATCCATCGACAATAATACAATATCAGAAGTGGCCTTTCCTCAGGAAAAGGAAATTCGCGCCTGATTGCCAAACCACAGGAGAAAGCCACATTCGTTGGGAAATGGAGGAATCAAAGAAGGGCACACAAGGCAATGTGGATTGTCTTGTGGATTGAAACCTTAAAGTCCAAGATCATTTTTATATTCGATAATAAGGACGGTACGTTAATATAATCGGCACGCAGAGAGTAGCTTCCTCTTTCGGCAACCAGCAGTGTGAATAAAAAATTATCATTTTGATTTCTCCGTTCGGATAAAATTTTGCCGAAAACATTGACACACTGGCTGCCTATCTGGGATAATGAAACAAAGATGTATTATATTCTTAAAAGTTTCCATTTATGAGGCAAAAGATGATAGTGATCTTGGAAATGAACCAAATACATATTTGTAAAATTGGTAGTGATTGCTGTAATTACAAATAATATGCCTCTACAAATAAATCACTTAATCTTATCTATCCATTTTCTGTAAATTTCCAACTGATATTACAATTAGCACAGGCTGTAATTCAGTTATCATCCGATGGCTTTTGCTCATATACTAAGGCTATATTCACTAAGGTCAATATCAGGCGTCTCAATACAGTAAGAAGCTAGTCTAGCTCTCAAAATATATGATCCGTTGCTACGAATTGTGATAATCGGTCAAGCATATCCCACTCCCTAAGCATCGTGATGTGGCCCTGCAAAATTGCCGCGCGCGCACGCCCGACAAAGCCTTTTGCAGGCTTATGAAGCCCAGCTGCGTTTCATCTGTTGTATTCCAACCGGAATATTATTTTTCAAGGAATGGACAAATAGTAAAACTTACGCTTTCGGCTACCAGTTCGGCTGGTTTGGCTAAACTGGGCCCGTGGTGTGGGGACGCATATTTTCTTATTTGTTCGTAAAACGAAAATATATAACGTCCTACAGGAAGCTAGGCTTTGTCGTAGTTGAAGGCAATCTGATCTACTTGAAGCCGATAGAAACTATACAATGCTTGGCCCAAAATTATTCTTCGGGATCTTAGTACTTTCAAGTGCATTGTTCGAACCATCTCATCAAACCCCGGTCCCTTCAAAAAGGTTACTTCGCCGGCAAGCTTCCGGGGGAGGATTCACAACAGGCAGAGATGGTATCGTTGAAGTCATCACCACCGGCCCTGGCGGCACAGTCGGAGCAATCAGCAGAAATGGGAATCCGTTCGGAACAGGAGGAAACGGTGTCATCGTCCGACAACCGGCGCCAGTTCTGGTCCCCGTTCCGGTACAACCAGGACAACCGATAGATCCAAATCAACCCCAACAGCCAATTGTGGGACAACCGGGTCAGGTTTTGGTTCCCGTTCAACCGCCAGTCCAAGTCACTCCAGTCCGAGTAGTCAGCCCTTTCCGAAGTTTATTCGGAGCATTGCTACCTTTTGGGGCCAGTCAAGCTGACGGTTCTGGAACTCGAAGCCAATCCCAATCCGAGGTCGAGGCAGCGACCACAGAAGATTCAGATAATTAATTTGCCAATCAATTCGTATTCTATAGTTGAAATAATGTTACAATTAAATTAATAGTACAAAATGAATTTTAAAGAAATGTACCATAATTCAGTAATTTCGCTATGACTATTTTGCTGGGCCTTGATGGAAAGAGCAGATTATTGTCATTAATATACATCGATATTCTTCTGTCATAAAATGAATAATTTTCATGTAGTCCTGCCTCCATAAGAAATTCTTGCTTTGATTCATCATTCCCCGTTAGAATTTTCTCCGCGAGATTTCCTTTGGACCGGCCCTGGCTTGAACGAAAAGTCAAAACGCCGCTGTTCGTTCATTTACAAATTTAATATCGACTTTGCTACATTTTCGTATTAGTCGTGTATATACTCGTATTTGAGCAACTCTATCAACGCAATCGCAATATCTATCCGAATTTTGCATCCATTTGACAACAAACTGGGCGCTTGCTGCATTAATCTCCACGATGTCCGAGGCAAAACCCACTTCTGATAAACCCGCAGAACAATCTCCCGAAGAGAGTACCAAGAAGGATGAACTTTTGGCCCAAATCTTATCTGAAGGCTACGATTTCTCTATGGCAGAGTTAGCCATAGAACTCACTGGCGGAAACTCGTTGGATGAGTGTCTTGCCTTCTTGACTCAGCAGCAAATGATGCTGGCTGAGCGTGAAGAACGAAAGATGTTCGAGCAACAACAGCCAGAGCAACAACAGCAGGTTCAAGGTGGACGACAATCTAATCAAGGACTAACTGCGACTGGACAACGAGACGGAACTAGTGGCAAGAGACATCTCTCTCCAGGTAACGCATTCTAACCTCGTCTTAGTGTAAATTTGGCAGTGTTCAAATAACGCACATATATACTTTAGATTCAGCCTCTGCCCCAACTCCCCTCAAAGGCATTTTAAAGAGATCTGGTTCATCTTTAAATAACAGTTCGGCGACTTCAGCTGCAACATGGATCAAACAAATGGCTCAAAACGCTTCCAACACGATTCAACGAAACATTAAGGAATTGCTTCATCACGTAGATGAACCTCCTTCCCCGTCGAAAGAAGAAGAAGCATTCGAAACGAATCGTATCCAACGTCTATTTCCGAAAGGTCAGAATCTCTACGACTCTATTGAACAATTAGATGTATCTTCGGAACCAAAATTGCTAAGCCCCGGGGACAAGAACACCAACAAAGAAGGAAGTAACGTCTCTCTCAACGCCTCCCTCAGTAAACGAGTTCGATTTTCTTTTCCTGAGACACCAGCTGGAACGACTCAATCAGATTCCGAAACTGTTACCACACCTTCTGGAAGTCTCCCCCATCGATTGTACATTTCTTCGGAGGTTCTCTCTATTTACCTCGCTACAGTTGAGAAACGTCATACCCAACCAAATCACACACTTTTAAGTATTCTTCAAAATGCAGTTAATATGGGTGTTCCGGTGACTTCGATTCAAATACGGAATGAGCAAATTCCGTTGCCTGGTTTGCTGTCGATGGTTGAAATCTTGGGCTTAGAATTCGGACTGGTTGAACTTGTCTTGGAAAACGTTGGAATGGGAAATGAGGTTTTGCGAAGTTTGTTAAGTCAACTCTGGCATGTTAATTCAATTAAGAAATTAAATGTTGGCTACAACAAAAAGATTAAAGGGAATGGCATCAATTACCTCGCAGCGTTTGTCCGAAAGGTTTGCATTCTCCCAAATATCTCCATTTATATAAGTGAAATTTTTGACCGCCGGCTTTCTTAGAGCGCTTCTCTGACTCACTTGGACTTGAGCGGATTGTATCTCGCTGATGGCACATCTGTGCACTTGATTGGTAATGCATTAACCGAAGGACCTGATGGCTTAGGCGCCACTTTGAAAACTTTGGTTCTCGACAATTGTGGATTGAAAAACGATGGCTTAAATGCTCTAGGTACCGTTTCATTCCGGAATCAGGATTATCTTTTGCTTTCTTGATCTAATCCGATATCTTCCTACATAGCTCCATATGTTCGCAACTCTAATCTCCACACACTATCACTTCGTTCTAACAAGATAGACCCCATCGGTGCGGCTTCATTTGGGAAGATACTCCGTACTAAAGCCACGGATGCGGAAGATGGGTTCGCCAGTGCTGGGGTTCCCGTTCAATCCCCGAGTGAAACGGATTCATGGGTAGAACAGGAAGAACTGGATGCTGCTAAATCCGAAGCAAAGTCGCCAAAGGAAGATGGAGAGGGGACCAAAAAATTGGTGGACGACATATATAAACGTGATGTCGTTACTGGTGAGAGACAAAGGGGTTTGGTCGTAGTGGATTTAACCGGAAATGAACTTAAGGTACAGGCTGTGATGTCACAGGTCAGATTTGAGGATCGTTCAAGATTAACAGTCTCTCCTTTTCTTATCGCCTATAGCATGGGGCAATTTTCATCGGACAAGCTATCGCGCAATGTAATCATCTCAAGAGACTGTATTTGGCCCATAACGCTATTCCTGGGGAAGCATTAGTTGGGTTATCGGAAGGATTGGTGTGTTCTTTTGTCACCCGCCATTTATATTGAGAATGACCTTTCTAATGAAACGTCACTATCTGTAGAAACAAAACGAGAGTCTAGAAATTCTGGATTTGTGCTATAATCCTTTATTCAGTAGTGCCAGTGAAGAATCGGTTGGTTTTTACTTTGAATTTGTTATCTCATGTGCCCTATCGCTCACTTACCTTGCTTGCCATCATCAGCTCCAAGTCCTCAAAAGTGCTCTCTCTTCGCACACTTCTCTCCGTGTTCTCAATCTCTCTGCCACATCTCTCTCTACACCATCTTTAATTGCAGTTTCCGAATCTCTACCGCTTTCCCAGAGCCTACAGAAATTGATTCTCCGTGAAAATCAAGTCAACTTAGCTGGCTTAATGGCTCTGAACGCAGGGGTTAAAATGAACCAAACTTTGACAGAGGTCGGTTTAGGCGAAGGAGGACGATTGAATGGTTGGATTGTTTTAAATGGCAACCAAGACGAAGAGCGAGAAGAGGTCGAGAGATTGGTGGTGGAAATTATCAGTGTTTGCGAAAGAAATCGACAATTGAAGAAAACGAGTAGCGAGAGTGATATGGTGTGTATTTTTTTTTTCAATTTGATTCTGGTTGTTTGAAAATTAACAGCAATTTTGCTTTTTTTTTCTCATGCCGGCATTCCAAAATGGAACAGTTATCACCTAATCCTACAAATCAAACTCGTATTCAAACTCTGTTAGCTGAAACTGAATCGAAATTATCCCTTTTTGAACAAGTTTTGACCTCCGTCTCCGCCGAAGGAGATGATAAAAGTAAAACCACTACTCAAGACAAAGAACAAGTAGAGTTGTTGAAAGATTTGTTTAAAAGTTTAACTTTAAGTCAAAGCGCTTTATTGGGCTATGTGGGGCTAGAGTTAAATCTCGACGAAGGCGGAGATGCCACCAACGTATTGAGTATGCTATTTGTGTCCTTCTAAAACCTCCTCAACTCCTTGAGTTAACCATCTTTCTGATGCTTCTGCTTCATGATAGACGACATCTTAACTATGAACGATAAAATTACCGCACAAGTAACCCGTTATCACGAGCTGTTCCCGACACCATCACTGCCCCCTTCTTTCGTTCCGTCTCAATCACCTGTTCAACCCCCTCTTGCTACGTCATCTACCGCTTCTTCCTCTACAACCGCTGCATCGAAAGATTCAACAGAGGAAGAAGGGATTGAAGGTCCGCCACCACCAATTCCCGTACAAGATGTTGATCAGTTAGATGAACATGAGAAGTTGGTCGTAAAGCGACGTGTTTTGATTGACGAAGAGGGCGAAGTTTTAAGATTGCGAAAAGAGGGTAGTGTAGTAGGCGAAGACGATGAATGAATGCCCGTATTTGGAACCATTCAAAGAAGATATTTGCATTCGCAATTGGATATGTTGGATGTTGAATGTTGGATGTATATATTTTAACAGTGGTCGAATGGATATCTTCATTTTCATTTTCAAAACCATGATTGTATTTGCTTGCACAACGGAATAAAATGACACGCCTGGGAAAACACCAGAGGTCAGCCATTAATTCTGTGTTAAATTTACATGGAAACTTTCCCTCCCCAAGCTTTGTGCCCTCCATTCCGCTTGCTTTTAAAGTAATGCCCCGAATAATCTCCCTTGCTTAATTTTCCAAGCGATCTACGTCAGTGCTAAACAATCGGTCGTACTAATCTTGTATATCACACGCTATACAATTCCAATGCGCAAATGCGACGGTTTTTTCTAAAATTCCGCGCGAGATTTCGCATCAATTCAGTATATCGCTTTATATTCTCCAATTCCGTCGCATCGACTCTTACTTCACTTTCAGTTTGCTAACCACGAATCTAAATGCTGCCACAAAATTTATATACTTTGTGACGACTCAACAATGATAACAATGAGAACCTAAACCATTGCATTCTCTCACAACAATTTTTTTTATTTATAGTCGTTTTATTTTACTATTTTGCCCCGTCCATCGCATTTGTACTTGCCGCAAGCGATGTTTGTGATCATTTCAAGAGGCCGATATTCCGGTTTAAATATTATTTTAATGATAGGTTACGGAATGGTGAACGCCACATCGACCTTAGAGTAAATCAGATTACAAACAATTGTAAATTTTAATTTCGGTATTGATGAAATGTATAAATTGATACGAAGCCGTACTATATAAACAAACTATATTCTGAGCACAACATATCTCGAGTAGTATAGTGGTGAGTATCCCCGCCTGTCATTGGCTAATGCCGAAGCCCGCGGGAGACCGGGGTTCAATTCCCCGCTCGAGAGTTTTAATTTTCTTTACTTTTCGTTCCAAGTCGTGGAGGGTTAGTTATGTTTCATGTTGTCGATATTTTTTTGCATCATATAATTCCTGTATATTTTATAGGACAGTACAATATGGTCATTCAACATTGTTTTTGGTGTAGTCTTGATAAATTGAGATCTCGAGTTAACCCGGAATGAAGAATGCCGAAATAACTAATCCTGTGGTGCGGACTTCACTAGTATACAGAATTAATAAACTGACATGAAGAAAAGTGGATTTTTCTCCTTCGAAGAAATCTAAGAAAAGAATTTTATATTGGTAATATGTATAGTTAGCAGATCTTATTCTACATCTATTATATTTATACATTGGCCTTCCCTATAAATAGTCATTAGATTCTGGTTCTGCGACGCCTTCTGTATGATCCGGGTCTTTGTACAGTAGGGTCTGATGGGGCGGAGCTTGGATTACAAATGCTAGTCTCTGCGGCAGGAAGTTGATAGCGCCATGGATTATCTTTGAAGACATCATTGATTAATGCGTATATTTCGGGATCATATGTTTGGAGCTTTTCGCGGGTATTGATGTCGTTATGAATCCCGTCTGGGGTAGCAGAGAACTGATTGCAATCAAAGTAACTTTGAACGGCTGTAAATCAAATCGGTAATGTTAGATTGATTTTTCAGATACATAAGAAGATGAAAAGAAGTATTACCTTCAGCCCAATACTCTGCCATGTTTGTAGTGGCATAAGTTTGACTCCATCTACCCTGCGCCATACTATGGTCAAAGATGCTTTTAAGCGCTGCATCAAAAGTAGCATTGATTTGCATTCCAAACTGGTGAATCGTGTGAGAGAATTCGTGCACTAGAATACATTCTCCAGCGTATCTATCATTCGGTAATTCGCCTCTTGGTAGAGAAAGTACATTTTCTTCTCCAAATGTCGTTGCTGGTCGAACTTCGGTGGCCCCTAATCCTCGCGCACGACTGTTCCAGTCTGTGTCAGGGAATGCTTGCTGAAGATCAGAGTGTTCAGGAATGTCTAGAGTTTGCTCGGTGCGGGCTAAAAACAGACACCAAGGGAGGAGCAAATAATTGCCTCAGTTAGGAATGAATTTCGAAGAAGGACGAATCATTTGTACACAGTACTTACCCATGATTCCGAGCCTAATATGTTTGCTTGCAATTGCATCCCAGGCTGCGGGGTCTAAGGTCTCCCCCATTTTTTGCAGGACATACCACGCTCTATACATGGCTTCATCTGTGACTTTGGACGACGCCACAATTGGAATGTCTATTTAAATATAAAAGCAAAGTAAAGCACTATAAGCTTAACTGTCCGAAATTCTAATCCACCAATTAACGCCATTATGTGATAAATATAACGTACTCTTCATAGCACCGGGACCGGGAAGATATTTTTGATAGAATGCAGTGTTCAGGTTATAGGACGCCGATACATCTGTTGCTGGTTGAATTTTAGGACACTCGATTTGTTGAGCATTCAGACTCGACAGTAAGAGAGACAGAATCACGTAAATTGAAGTGTTGATTGTTGCGAACATGACCATTTTCTGAGTATGTGTTATTTGCTAGTGTTTGAAATCATTGATTCTCACATCTTATTTATACTTTTGAGACTGAAGAACAAGATACGGTGAATTCATGAATGCAGCAACGCAACAGTTATTTTTAGGTGATGTGAGATTATGTTTACGGCGACGACTTTGGACCCATCATACTATGGCAGGCAACGCATTTGACGCGGATGCGACGTATAGTTATACATGGCATTGACTCGAGCCAATCAAAATATCGATTATTAAATTATATTAAGCTGCAGCAATCATTACAATATACTCTGAGGAAACGTACTCATTGCATCAGATTTATTACAGAGTGAAGCATTCCGAAATTGCAATTCGTTCATGGACGCACCGTAAAGGAGATCGGAAGGTTGATTTCAAACTGAAACGCAATATCTGAATACATAAGTATGTAGGTACAATAATATGAATGAAATCTTTAAACTTAATCATAACGCGGCTGCGCTGTTCCGTCCCCCTGATTACCAATCAAGCTCGAATTCAAAATGCTCCTATCATTCGAAACCTAACACCATTATGAAAACACCATATTTCATTACATTATTTACAGCTACTGGTATTTCAGTCAGGCCGTTCATTTATTTGACACTTGAAAATATAAAATATTCCGCTTTATAATGTGTGTAATATGTAATTTGGTTCTCTGGTTGTAAGCAATCGAAGCCAATTCATGAATTCTCATACAATTACTCGGATACTAACTATATTTTATGCTGATACACAAATACTATTCTCTGCGGACGGAAGTTTATATCTCCACGGGTTATTTTTGAAAACATAGTTGACCAGATCATACACTTCAGGGTCATAGGTTTGGAGTTTTTCACGAGTGCTGATGTCGTTGTGAATTCCATCAGGAGTAGCAGCGAATTGATTGCAATCAAAGTAACTTTGAACAGCTGCCAAAAGGACCCGTTTGTGTCAGCATGATAAGTATACTGAGCATATGATCAGATGAAAGAAAACTTTACCTTCAGCCCAATATTCTGCGGTGTTTGTGGCGGCATAAGTTTGCTTCCATCTACCCTGTGCGATGCTATAATCAAAAATTCTTTTAAGAGTTGCATCAAAAGTAGCGTTGATCTGCATTCCAAACTGGTGAATAGTGTGGGAGAATTCATGCACTAGAATACACTCTCCAGCATATCTATCGTTTGGTAATTCGCCTCTTGGTAGAGAAAGGACATTTTCCTCTCCAACTGTCGTTGCCGGTCGAGCTTCGGTGGCTCCTACCCCACGGGAACGACTATTCCAATCTGTGTCCGGAAATGCTTTCTGAAGATCAGAGTGTTCAGGGATGTCAAGAGTTTGCTCAGTACGAGCTTAAGACGTTCATCAATTTTAGGTTAATATCGTTGTTCTACGTAAGTAGGGGAAGATTAACGTTGATAGATAAATATTACATACCCATGATTCCAACTCTTATCTTTTTACTTGCAATGGCACCCCACACTCTTGGGTCCACAGTTTCCCCCATCTTCTGGAAAATATACCACGCTCTGTACATGGCCTCATCTGTGACTTTGGATGATGCTACAATTGGAATACCTATCAAGAAAACAATATGAACATCATTTCAACTAATCACTTTCCATTGAAGAGAGTCTCAAATAAAATTAGAGTATCGAGAGATCAACACTTACCCTTCATAGCGCCTGGTCCAGGTAGATATTTTTCATAGAATGTAGTCTGCAGTCCAAACGATGCGGGTACATTTTTTGCTGGTTGAATTTTGGGGCACTCAATTTGTTGAGCGTTTGACTTTGAAAGGAACAAGAGCGCAAGAATCAGAAGCGTGTTTACTGACGTGGGAATCATGTTTCGAAAGATTAGTATATAATAATGAGGCAAGGGAATCAATCCACCATTTATACCAGGCAAGTCTAACCTGCTACAATTTTGGCTGGCTGATTTTTATTATAGATTTCTAAAACATCGTCTATCCGCGCATAGACAATAGGCTTATACCGAAGCTGATAATGTTGGTACTTTAAAGCAACGACTTATTTTAGAATAGAAATCGTCTATTGGCATTGCGTGTCATTTCAGCATCTCTATCCATTGCTCTGTCTTCAATTTAGTTTTCCAAGCCTCGAGATATCTGTCAATAATATGATTGAAAGCTAACCTATGTTATATATAAAATTAATTCGGTAAACAATCGTTTTCTGTTTGAGATGCTAACTTAATTTGCCAGACACTAAAATGCGCTCCTCGCTTATTCACGTCACGCGGTCTGAAAGTGCTGATTATGACCAGCAAAATTCCCGCATAGCGCAATATCAGCAGAAATGAACGCTCTTAATTCATTGCGGCAATATTGCTGGCGGCAGGTATTTCTCTGATGTTTATCTCGACATATTGTGTTTGCTTTCAGATCATATCCGCCCGACCACCCGACCACTATTTGCAGCAACGCCCTGAAATACCGCTGTCACTTCTAATACATTCATAATATATTATTATAATTATTGGAACTTCAATGTCGGGTAGAGTGCTTTTTGGATTATTAGCTTTAATACTGTACTTATTCACTGCGGAAGATATCTGCCACTATTGATACAATCGGCTTGTGAGATGCTGTGATCAGTGTGCGAATTCATGCTGCGATGTAATTACAAGACAACTACAAATAAAATATATTCAATCTTCTATACACTGCAAAATTTAGTACTTGTACAATTCGCATCCTCTGAAAAGTGCTCCTCAAAAGTTAAGTTTTCGAGTTATGTTTTCCCAAGGGTGATTTTTAAACAGCATATCTGGCTGATTCGGATGCAGGTTTACAAATGCTAGTCTCTGCGTCAGGAATTTTATACCGCCATGGATTATCTCTAAACACATAATTGATTAGTGCGTGTAGTTCCGGATCATAGGTTTGGAGTTTTTCACGAGTGTTGATGGTGTTGTCGATGATGCTGGGTCTACTAGCAAGGTTATTGCAATCAAAATAGCGCTGAACAGCTGATTAGATATTGAAAGGAATTTTTAATGTGTTAGTATTTTTTGAGAAGGGTTTGTCAATTCATGCAAACAATCAAGTTACCTTCGGCCCAGTATTCGGCGTGATTGGTCGTGGAATACGTTTGATTCCATCGACCCATAGCAATACTGCTATTGAAAACTTTATGAAGGGTTTCATCGAACGTTACATTGATTCGCATACCAAATTGGTGTATTGTATGGGAGAATTCATGCACTAATACGCAATATCCAAAATATCTATCGTTTGGTAATGGTCCACTGGGTAGGGAAAGAAGATTTTCTTCCCCAGCAGTTGTGGCTGGTCGAATTTCGGTGGCTCCCAATCCACGAGCACGATTATTCCAATCTACATCAGGTAATGCTCGCTGAAGAATCAGCATGTTCGGGAACGTCTAAAGTTTGCTCTGTGCGGGCTAGAAGCATCATCAAGGGACGAGTTAATAAGCGCCGGTAATCTACCTAAAGAATCTGATATCGGACAGGGCTTAAATTATTGACAGACAGTACATACCCATAATACCGACTCTGATCCTTTTGCTTGCAATTGCATCCCAGGCTGTAGGGTCTATCGTCTCACCCATTTTTTGTAGGACATACCATGCTCTATACATTGCCTCATCTGCGACTTTAGACGACGCCACAATTGGAATGTCTTTTGAATTGAAATGCAAAGTAAACACTATTAGCTCAATATCCCAAAAAATTTCGCTCCACTAAGTAACGCATATATGGAAGTAAGAAATAACGTACTCTTCATAGCGCCCGGACCGGGAAGATACTTTTGATAGAATGAAGTGTTCAGATTATACGATGCCGGTACATCTGTTGCCGGTTGAATGTTTGGGCACTCGATTTGTTGAGCATTTGTATTTAATAACATCAGAATCAGAAGAACGGAAATTGAGCTAATTGACGTGATGAACATAGTTTCTTTCCTTGGTGCTTAGATCAATTTGGGAGTTTTGACGTAGATTGCAGAATACTCTGTCTGATTATTTATAGTGATAGATAATATATAAAAAAACCAACAACAAGCTCTGCTGACTCAGTAGTCCCACTAAACATCTGGCACCGGCATCATCATAGGGTATGATATGTCTATCATTGCAGATATTACGGGTCACCAGGGCGCAACTAGCGACGGAACACAGCTACATGACACGGGCATATTATAACCAAAACTAGCAACCAAACGTGTGTTTGCAGATTGTGCGGTGTTGCGCTTACAAACGTTTGATTTCTCCGTTCTATGGGACCAACTTTAATTGAAAGAAATGCGACAGAAAATTATCGGTTGATACAACGGGTTAACTGCAAGAGAAATGTTTCGGCAGACAATAAGGTTTGAATTGTGTTCTAATCAAGCAATTTACTAAATTTACATAGCAGGATTACCAAGATTATCAGACGCAGCACAAAATATTTCGTTCTTATTAAGCTTAATCCTAATCGAATTTGTAAAAAACTGCCATAATGTCACTTTACGCACTGTAACGGTGCCGTCGAGAAGCACTTTAGTTATGACCCTGGATCAGCTAATTTGTTTGAGACTTTCCAAATATCCCAAATTCTCTGTTTAACTGTTCAACATTACAAACAGGGTAGTGATAGTGACAATGTTATATTCTGTTCTATATATGTAATACAATTACAATTCTTAAAGATAAACGAAACCAACAACGAAAAAAAAATGAACAGGAATGAGGAAAATAACAGGAATAATCGAGAGGAGTTCGCTATAAACATGATAGCAAGGAGGAGGAATTACAATGAAAATGAGAATCGAAATAAAGAGTTTCCTTGCGAAGAATAAAACCATTAAACACCCTACAGGACGCTCGAAGACTCAAATGTGGCTTTCAAGGGCCACAAAAGAAATCAGTTCATAATGGAATTAATCGGGACTATTCACAACTCCCGGAGATGAATGATGAATTAGGAACGTTTAGGGTGAACTCAGTTTCATAGGGCTCCCACTTTGGTCTCTTTTTTCCGGCGTACTGAACTTTTCTGGACTTTTCCGGCTCGAGTTTCCGTATCCTTTGATACCTTTTAATTTACTTGGACTGGTAGGAACCGGGACCTTGAAACTCGAATTAATCTTGGTAGGTGATTTGGAGGGTGATAATGACGAAGATAGTTTTGTTTCATGAGGCGTGGATTTAACGGGACTATTGCTGAATTTGGAGGCCGCAGGTGCAGCCGATTTCAAAGAAAGAGATGATGATGAAATCAGCCCGTCGCCAGAGTCTTTTGCATCGTTCCCAGCTGCCAACAATCTTTCTATCATCTGAATTCCTTCACTGTCCAATCCCATCGTCTTCAACGTCACAGCTCTTTCCCAGTCTCTAAAACCATCTAAATACTGATGTTTGGTCATCACCGCAGCGGTAGCACGCTGATCTGGGATTATATGAATCATTGGTTGTATAAACGAGGCCAGAAGATCTGCATCTGGTTTAGCGAGATTGTATTTTTCGTGGAGAACAGAGGAAAGTGGCCAATATCGGAGTTTGTGGATGTGTCGCAGTTCACCTAAAAGGGTTGGAGAAACAAAAAACATTGAGGACCGCAGAATATATGGCGATGGGAAAAGATTTAAGTTACCTCGTCGGTTGAATATATCACCTGAATACTTCCCACTCAACGCTAAAGTTTTTGGGAAATTGCCAAGCAGCTCGATTATCTGCGCAATATGATCTAAGTTATGCCACCTATTAGTCTCTCCACCGTGAAAATACGACATATAATATGCAGAAGCGTACCATCATCCTTTGTATACCGCTGGCCCGGTTGCGGGTCAAACAGATAATCACCCGTTAACAATTCAAATAACTATATATTTGAGATGAGAGTCTAGAGTCAGTACATCCATTCGTGATCACTACGCCAGATATCAAGATCTTACCATACAGCCCGCGCTCCATAAATCAGCACTGGTGCCCCATTTTCCGCCGAGAATTACTTCCGGGGAACGGTACTGTCTAGTTTGAATGTCATTTGTAAAATGGTGATCTACCCAGCACGCGTTACCCAAATCGGCGATTTTGACATCGATTATTGATAAGAGTGGTGGTTGCTTCTTATTTTTGCGTTTGCCCTTGCCGCTTGAAGCTTTTGATGGAGAGGAAGGGTTGGATTTCGAAGTAACTGAAGACGGAATAGGAACAGGTGGCAATTTCGGTTGTGGTTGAGGTGCTGAAGATAAGTCGTTTAGGGATATGTCAGATAAAGTGCGTTCCAGAACTTTGGTGGCGGGAGAAGAGGTCAATGGGGCACCAGCAGAAGATGGGTCGGATTGAGATTTTGATGGGGTTGATTCGGGCGGTGGGTTCGGCAGTTGTATAGATAATGACGATGGTGTCATGTTCGATGAGGCAGGTGGTTGGGTTGAAGATTCAGTCAATTTAATGTCCACGGACGTACCATTTTTCTGCTTTTCTGTACCATCACCGGCGATTTTTGTCGCCTGACTATTACTTAACTGTCCCAATGGTTCTAATCCCAATTTCTTAACCACTTCATTCACGTCCACTACTACGAGAACATTCTCCGGCTTTAAATCAGTATGAATGATACCGCACTCTCGATGAAGATAGTCAAGACCAGATAAAACTTGAAACGCAATCTGTTTGACAAGATGAACAGGGACACCTTGATGGTGATAACGCCTTATAAGAGAAAGCAGATTTTCGCCGAGTACCTCGAAGATCATACAGATATCTAAATGGCGTTTCGTTGAGTAAAAGCTCACAACAATGGTTATGCTTTAGACTTAGAGAAACTTACGAGTCCCATTAGGTCCCCTGTGTTTAAAATGATCCAGCAGCTCGACGACGTATTTCCTTGATGGTGAGTTCGGATTCGCCTTGACGACCTTTTCAAGCAATTTAATCTCATCGATCGCTGTCTCCGTATAGTGTGCTGCTGACTTCACTATCTTCAAAGCAACATAACGTAGATTTCTGCAAAAAGCATTGACAAAGCACGATTTTCGTTAGACTCGGAGCAGGTGAATCGAAGAATATAAGCTGAACATACACATTATCCTTGCACAACCACACCGTCGAAAAGTGTCCCCAGCCCAACTTCCGAACAACTGTGTACTTTCCGTTGTTGAACTTGTCTCCGATATTCACAGGATGGTAACCACCTACATATTAATACGAGACTAATCAGTCGAATGTACAGAGAAGAGAATATCATGATAATGATACAACCTTTGCAATAATCTTTATGATCTTCTTCTTCGTCGGAATATACGGTTCCATCGGAATACTCATCTTGCTCTTCGTCACGTTGCATATCAGTTGATGTCGACGATCCCCGATGTGATGGGGCAGAGTCGGTATGAGCACTAGGGAGATCATTGATAGAAGGGTAATCAAGAAGATGGCATTTGAGAGGGATGTAAGAATACGGTGAAAGAAGATCGTGAAAGAAGACACAAAGAATGGACCTACGTTTTAGTTGCTTTTTCTGAAACGACGATCTTATCGTCTCCTGTTAATCCCATTTGCTTTCTTCGTCTTTTCTTGGCTGCAAGATGTTTTGCTTTTTTAACAGCAGCTGCAGGAGTTAGCGATATACGGAAGTGATAGCAGGTTGGATGGATCCATCAACGCCACAAATCGATAGATCAATGAGATGAAACCGAAGGGAGCGGACAGAGTTTAGCAATAGCAATAGAGAAGGATAGGAATTAGTCTTTCAGAACCCTATTGAGACGATTGTAGGGACTCTAGATAACAGCAGAGTCTGCAATAGCATCAGACAAAGTCGGGCCGGTTGGGCCCCAGCCCACGGACAAAAACAAGAGCAGATTGCGAGACGGACAACGCACCTTGAGTAGACATGGACGAGGAGGGCGGGCATGCATGCAGGGGGAGGACCCTTGCGACGAATGATATCAAAAAAGACAGAATCTGGAATGCAGAGTGGAGAGGGAATCGTAATCTTTGGATGAGGAACGACGAGGGAATTCCACTGCAGAAATTCCACTGCAGAAAAAATTAGAGACACGTGATATGCACGTGATTACCCTTGCGTGGGAACTTTTTTTTTTGCTCTTTCTTTGTTATTAAAATTTCCCTGTGCTATAATTATCTTTTATTCTGTCTTGCTCTTTGTTTTTAAATCTATTGTGTGCCTATCTTGCCGTTGCCATTTTCAATCTCGAAATCCAACGAAATGATGTTTCATGTATATTAGCTCTATCTGACTTTATCCATAATCTCTTGATGTCATTATACAATCTGATCGTTGGATTGAGATCTGAGCATAACAGTACTTTCCAAAGCAGTCTGCACTGTGGGACCTTTTGTGTTTATGCATTACTTATACGATGTTAACGATGGGTATTTTTGTGGTGTTGTCACCATTGATAGTATTGAACGGATCCTTGGCGCTAGGAATTCCGCATTCACATCACAACAACTCATTTTCAGATTGCTTCATAGATTGTCCCATATTTCAATTTTTCCGAATGAATTAAATGTCAGGCTACCAAACGGCCCTAGGGGTCGAGCGATAAATTCGCCTTTGAGTTGATTAAACTTGGCGTTGTAGTGGAAACACCGAGCAACAAATGTATTGTTCAAGCACTCACCCCACAAAGCTACTCAAAATTAAAGAAATATCATATATGACAAATGAAAGACTGCTGATCTGAATGATTTTCGTGATATTTGTAACTACAACTTTTAGGGAGTTACCAAACGATAGATACGAGGATGCTTCTGCATAATTTGCTTCGGATGCTTGGAATCAGAGTACAAAATGTTGCCTAGAAAAGTATATATTCCAATTCTCGAAATTTAACTCTTTGTACTGTACCTACATGCTCGTAATTCAGATTTTGCGTTTCAGTTTGAGAGCAGCCTTCCGATTTCCCTTACGGTGCGGCCAGAACGAAGTACACTTTCGAAATGCTTCACATTGTAGTAAATCAGATGCAATGAGCACGTTTCCTCAGAGTATATCGAAATAATTTCCGCAGCTTAAATTCTATTTTTAATGATCCATATTTTGATTGGCTCGAGTTAATGTCATCTATAACTATTGCGTCGCATCCGCGTCGGTTCCGTTGCCTGCTATAATCTGAGGGGAAGAAGTCGTTGTCGAAGACATAATCTCACATAACCTTAATAATTATAGCGTTGCTAAATACATTAATTTACTTTCTCTTGTTTTCCAGTCTCAGACGTATAAATACGCGGCGAGGATCAATGATCTAAGACATTAGCAAATACCACATACTCAGAAATGGTCATGTTTGTAACACTCAACACTTCAATTTACGTGATTCTGTCAATTCTGCTATCGAGTTTGAATGCTCAACAGATTGAGTGTCCCAAAATTCAGCCAGCAACAGATGTGCCGGCGTCATATAACCTGAATACTTCATTCTATCAAAAATATCTACCCGGTCCAGGTGCTATGAAGAGTAAGTTATTC
Organism: Paraphysoderma sedebokerense; assembly: GCA_025602915.1. Taxonomy (NCBI): domain Eukaryota; kingdom Fungi; phylum Blastocladiomycota; class Physodermatomycetes; order Physodermatales; family Physodermataceae; genus Paraphysoderma; species Paraphysoderma sedebokerense. The sequence continues at coordinate 351,896 of JAHLJZ010000016.1, forward strand.
TTAACTTCCATGCATGCGTTACTTGGCGGATTGGTGTTTCGAACAGTTGAGCTAATAGTGTTGTATTTTGCTTTTTATTTAAAAAGACATTCCAATTGTGGCGTCGTCAAAAGTCGAAGATGAGGCAATGTATAGAGCGTGGTATGTCCTACAAAAAATGGGGGAGACGATAGACCCTGCTGCCTGGGATGCCGTTGCCAGCAAAAATATCAGAGTCGGTATTATGGGTATGTAATGTGGACAAATGATTTCAGTCCATCGCGATATCAATTTCTAACTTGCAAATCACCTTATTGACTCCTGATATTTTCCAGCCCGCACAGAGCAAACTCTAGACATTCCTGAACATTCCGATCTTCAGCAAGCATTCCCAAACACAGATTGGAATAGTCGTGCGCGGGGATTAGGAGCCACCGAAATTCGACCGGCTACGACTGCTGGAGAAGAAAATCTCCTTTCCCTCCCTAGCGGCCAATTACCGAACGATAGATATTTCGGGTATTGCGTATTGGTACATGAATTTGCCCATACAATACACCAATTCGGAATGCGAATTAATGCTACGTTTGATGCAACCCTTCATCAAGTTTTCAATAACAGTATTGCCATGGGTCGATGGAATGGGACGTATTCCACGACCAACCACGCCGAATATTGGGCTGAAGGTAACTTATATCTTTGCATTAAATCACAACGCTTTTTCAAAAAACAACTCTAACATGTGAATAATTTATTCCTGCCCAATCAGCTGTCCAGCGTTATTTTGATTGCAATAACCTTGCCGGCAGACCCAGCAACATCGACAACACCATCAATACCCGCGAAAAACTCCAAACCTATGATCCTGAGCTATACGCACTCATCAATTATGTCTTCAGGGATAACCCATGGCGCTATCAAATTCCTGCCGCAGGGACAAGCATTTGTAAGCCACCTGCCATTCCATCGGATACTATTGTAGAACAACCGGTATACTACAGAAGGCGTCGCAGAACTAGATTCTAAACAGTACTTAGAGGGAGGGCCACTGTATAAATATGGAAAATGTAGAATAGAATCTGCTAAATATACAAAATACATAACTAAAATGCGTGTTTTCAGATTTTCTTAAATAATTCAATGTCACTTTTCATCACGGCAATTCATTAATTGTGTGAATAACAATTACACCGCAGGCAAACATAAAGATTGTACTGCCAATTTTAACATAAAAGCATTTATATGAATCAAAAAGACGTAAGAGCGAAAGAAGTCATAGCTAACTTTAACCATTAGGACAAAAAATTTAAAGGAAAGAAAATAAACAGAATCCCGGTTCCCACCAGTCCAAGTAAATCAAAAAAATCAAAGGATACGGAGTACGGACACAGCCGGAAAAGTCCAGAAACGTGCCTACGCAGGGAGAAAGAGACCAAAGTGGGAGCCTTACGAAATTGAGTTCACCGTAAATTTTTCTAATTCGTCATACATGTCCGTTAGTCCTCCGATTATTCTGTTATCTTTCTCATTTCTGTTTATTTTTTCCGTTCTGTTGTTGGTTTCGTTTCTCAGTAAGAATTGTATTTGTACTACATACATAGAACTGAATATAACATTTTCACTATCACTATCGTATTTTTAATGTTGAGCATTCAAAGGGCCAATTCAATTTTAATGGAAGGTCTTAAACAAAGAAGCCAAATCACTTTTTGGATTGATTACAAAATTCCTGTTTTCTATTCTACCAGGACAAAGATCATATTAGCTGGATATCATGAAATTATGGAGGTATTGTGCTTTTGAGTTTTAACTATGAATAGAATATTAAACGACATTCTTAAAGAACCTATGAGCTATGCAAGCTGTATTTGACAACAACAGGGTATCTTGAGAAGCTCAACAGATGGCGCGTTGGTCCTGGGGTCCACACCAATCGGCAGCAGCGCTGCGGGAATATCGATCACTAGCGTTGTGAGCAGATATTAAGTAAGCTTTTTGATAATACCAACACTATTATAAAGACGCTAGATATTATTTGGTCAAGCTACAACCCGCGTAAGCGCCCCATAAATATGCGTTAAACAGTACAACTCTGCATTCAGAAAATGATCGCAGCAACAATTAGTACATTCTACGCTCTTGCATTTTTGTTACTATCAAGTACAAATGCTCAACAAATTGAGTGCCCTAAAATTCAACCAGCAACTAATAATCTGAACACTTCATTTTATCAAAAGTATCTTCCCGGATCGGGTGCTATGAAAAGTACGTTATTCGTTACTTCCAGGAACTATATAGTGGATTGTGGTTCCGCAAATTAAGCTAATACTGCTTGCTTTGCTTTGTATTAAAAAAAGACATTCCGATCGTGGCGTCGTCCAAAGTTTCAGATGAAGCAATGTATAGAGTATGTCCTACAAAAAATGGGAGAGACAATAGACACCGCATCCTGGGATGGAATTGCGAGCAAACGTATCAGAATTGGCACTAACCCATGTACTTGCCGTCAATGATTTAAGCCCTTACCGAGATCAATTTCTTGAAGCAGATTACCGCGCCTTATTAACTCCTCCCTTGATGATGCTTCTAGCCCATACAGAGCAAACTCTCGATATTCCTGAACATTCTGATCTTCAGCAAGCATTCCCTGACACAGATTGGAATAATCGTGCTCGAGGATTTGCAGCCACCGAAGTTCGACCGGCTACGACTGTTGGAGAAGAGAATCTTCTTTCCCTACCGAACGATAGACATTTAGGATATTGTGTAATGGTACATGAATTCGCCCATACGATACACCAGTTCGGTATGTGAATCAATGCTACGTTTGATGAAACCCTTCATAGGGTTTTCAATAGCAGTATTGCTATGGGTCGATGGAATGGGACGTATTCCGCGAAGAATCACGCCGAATATTGGGCCGGAGGTAACTTAATCTTATTGCATTGAATGACAAACCATTCTACCAAAATGCTAACACTTTAAAAAATGTTTTATTCCTATTCAGCTGTTCAGCGCTATTTTGATTGCAACAACCTCGCCGGTAGAACCAACATCATCGACAACACCATCGGCATCAACACTCGCGAAAAACTCCAAACCTATGATCCCCAACTATACGCTCTAATCAATTATGTCTTCAGAGATAACCCATGGTGCTATCAACTCCCTGCCGCAGGGCTTAGCATTTGTAAATCAAGCTCTGTTTAATCAGATAACACTGTACAAAGATTGGGATATTGCAGAAAGCATCGCAGAACTAGATTCTAATTTATACTTTGAGGGAAGGCAACATTATACATATTATAGATGTAGAATAGAACATTTTAAATATAAACATTACATAAGACGAATTTGTTTTCTTAGGTTTCTCCAAACATCATTGCCAGCTTTCCTCATAGCATTGTATCAATATCTGTAGTGTTTTGAATCCCGCATTTTTTATTCCGCGTTAACTCGTGATCTCAAATGTAACAACACTACACTGAAAGTCAAACTGAGTGACGATGTTTTATAGTACATACACAGGAACATTTGAATCAAAATGTAAGAACACAAATGAAACATAATTAACTTCAACGACATAAAACTAACACAAAAAAAAAAGACTCTCGAGCGGGGAATTGAACCCCGGTCTCCCGCGTACTTTGACATCAGCCAATGACAGGCGGGGATACTCACCACTATACTACTCGAGATATACTACGCAGCTTTTAATAAAATATATGAATTAATCCTCAACTGAAACACCTTAAAATTATATCAAGATGGGTGATCTTTGGGTAAATCTTCAGTTGAACTCTAGTTCAAATTACCAATAGGAAGTGAAAACTGCAACATGTAAGGAGCAAAATAGTTAAGAGATGAACATATAAGTAGACGCTGACGCTAATATAGTTAATTATAGGGGCGAATTATTGTTCGACATTGCCATAGAATTTTCAATTTAAGTACCCTTTGCATCACCGACAATGAGAGGTAAAGAAATAAGAGGCCAAGTGATGGATAATAAGAAAGAAATACTTGATTAGTGACGAAATTTGCTTGGAACGTGGGTACAGTGCGACGTTTTGATGTCGCATCTTCGCATTGGAATGGTATAGCGTAAAGTATAGACGCTTTTCGCGATGATTTGTCTCGGATAAACTAATTTGACTCTATTCCATTTACTTGATTAGGAGTTTTGGTATTTGCTTTCAAGACATCACTTAGTTTATTCCAAGGTATATGCAACTTCCTTCTAACAACGGTTTATGACAACTTTCTCAGAATGACAATAACTATACTGAAGCCAAAAAGGAGAAAACCATAACTGCATTTAAACATAAGAATGTAATGACCCCAATTCATATAGAATTTTGTTGCCTGCGGGTTGACTCCAGGTCTGTGATCATTTATCCGGTCCTGAACATACCTCCTTTAAAGAAGGCGGTGCTTCTAGATGATCGGCCTAATTGTCTCTTTTCAAGGCGAGGCTCAGCGATGTCAATATTTTCAGCTGCAGCAGATTCTGCCTTGTTTTCAACTTCATCAGAAACCGGCGTTAAAGAGTTAACGACCGGTGTTCCTTTCGTTAGATTTATGTTTAGAAGCAGGAGCGTCAAAAGGAGTACAGTGATAGTGACTTTCATGCTGAGTGATGACCGAGGACGTATGTTGCCAGTATGGTACAGGATAAATTTGGGAGGAGGTCCGACTTATATAGTTTTTCCAGCAGATGCTCAGAAATTTCTGTTCGAGTCAGGCGGACATAACTTATATAATAGGTTAAAATAGACTATTATTGTCAGGGTGGTCATTCTTCTGCCACAGTATTCAGGATTGGTGGCCATCGGCGTGCTAGCGGCAGCTAAGGGAATCTCGCGCGTGACTGATGTCCAGTCAGATATCACCAGGCAACATTTCGTGACAATTTTCACAGTATGACGAGTGTTCATGGAAGGGTTTTTTTGTTGAAGAAGAATTTCTTTTTTGAACAACGGACATGGTCAGCGGAAGGTTTGTACTTTGACAATGGTCAAAATGTGTGGTATTCCAACAGTACAGACCGCCACACGATAAACTTACTTCATTCCAACGAATACAACTCACAAAGTAAGCTACAGGTTAAGTAAAAGTATTATGTATTATGGAAGCCACCGAATGTTGGTGAATATATACAATTGGTTAATTAGAGGTAAATACGACAGCGGGATATGTTATAACGGATATCATGCCGGTAAAATATGTAGTGACCATTCTAACTTGTAACTTGGTTTTATTAAATTATTACTTTACATTTGCTTTGTTAACTATTTTACGGGTTACCGTTATCTGTTAAGCGAAATTTCAGGTCTCACAGAGTGAATAGATTCATACGAGATCCGGTTTCAGTAAAAGTAGCTGGTCTTTTGTTTGAGAGACGGCGCAACAAACGAGGATAGGTATTGTGATACTAATAGATTTCATTCGTAAGTTTTCCGATATATAGAAAACTGAGAGAATGAAAAGAATGAACGTACCATTAATTGTATTATTTCCTTCTTTGCAGGTTCAAGTACTGTGGCCGATAATGGTTCTTCTGGGTTTTGAAGTTTGGAGAGAATTGATTTTCGAGCGGTAGACGATATGTTCAACTCGTATGGAGCTCCGCTAACGATAAAAGTATCTATGATGAATTTTATACGCTGGGGTGTACCATCTTCCTCTAAAAATGTGGAATGATGTCTGCTTCCCATGGCACTCGGTGTCCCATCTAGTAACATACACTCCTCAATAAATAAGGCATTTTCTAAACAAAAAATATATGTGAGCATACAGGCACCGATCGAAGATGCTTCAGAATGGTGGGCATACCAATCGAAAAGTCCTCGACCAAAACGTCTTTTAGGATCAAGAAAAGTGAAGGATCATTTAACACGCGATGAAAAGAGTCGATCGAGTTCTCTAGTAGAATTCTCTCATCTCCACCTTTGAGTATTGTGTATAAGGCAGGACATGTAATTGTAACAGTGTGCGTAATAGTTGCCAGTAGAAATAACCAAAAGGTATAACCAAATGGAAACAGTTCCGAAACGGATTTGACAAAGTAAGTCAGGATGTAAAGAAGAAACAGCGGATAAAATGACGCGAGGGCAAATGTGTGCTCAAGCTTTAGGTATATGGAGTCGTGTACATTTCTTGTCAAATGGAGAAAGTACGGCAGAGTAATTAAAAAGATTCCAACGCAAATGTATAGCGGCTAAAAGGAACAGAGAAGTTAAAAATATGCTTTTAGGTGCATGCAAAAAGTTCCACAGACATACCACCCATTCTTTACCATTGCCAGTGAACTCCGGATCCATGAGTGTATGTATCGAAAATGCTTTGTTGTATCCCAAAACGATCAAGAATAAAATCACTTCTATGGTGGTAGAGACCGCCAAACACTTTAAAAGCTGAGGTAGTCCGATCCCTCGCTTGATGAGAATTGTACTGCCCGAACTCTCTCCCAACAGAGTAGTACTTGCGAACCGGCGAAATTTGTTGTCCTTTCTGTTGAACAATCGTTTTTGTACGCGGAAAATGAATTTTTCTGCCTTGTTCTGCATGCAGATTCATAATTGACGCTCATTCAGTACGTCTCATACTTTAGTCGAGAAATAAAAATATCTTACCAATGACAAATGTTGATAAACTGCTTCCTCTTTCTTTAATGCCGATTTTTTGAAGTTCGTACTCGCGGATTTGTTGGCATAGTATTCATTCAAAAGCACCACCGTGCGGAAGAAATAACTGAACATCCAATTAATGTCGCACTACGTCAATTCAAAACACAAATAGAAGTCGTCATGTAATATAAGTAAGTAAGTAACAATTTGTATACGCAATGCTGTAGAATGTCGATTTGAAGGATACTTTACCATGTAGTTCAACGCGACGGAAACAATCCACGGGATGCTGTGGACGACTGCTGGCCAGCTACATATGTACAAAACAACATGCTTAGTGAGTTTCGTTCGCAATATAAGCCACGAAAATATTATATAGTATTTACAGTGTCGAGCGAGCTAACCACTGGTTTCCAACAGCGACCGAGAAGAAAACTTGAGTCATGCATGCCGGGACATTTCGTTTTCGAATAAAATCTTTCTTCCTCAAACAGAAGAACAACACGCCAGTGAATATCATATAGAAATTCCATAGGCAAGCAGCTACAGTATAATTTCTGAATTGTGCTTCCGCTGTTTCTGCAACCATAGTTGTCTTTGGCGATTTTTGAGAGCCGCACCAATTCTGAATATGAGGCAACTGAGGGAGTGAGGGGTAATTTGTACTAAAACCGCGTTCGTTGACAGATGTGTCTCCCTTTGAACCTATGCAGTATGCACCGTTCGTCGGCAATGAGAATTGAGAAATGTGACGAAAAGAAGTTGATGGTGTAGTTACACAAAAAGAATTACGAGCGACAGAAAGAAAGAGTTTAAAATTCGAACGGATAATAATTGGTGAGGTTCCAGGCGGTGAATCCAGAGGTTTTCCAGGGCTTCGACAGTGCTTGCACGGGCGCATTCATTCTCGTCCTGCTGTCAATACTGTTTGGATTGTTCATCCAACACCGACTAGTCTGGGCTCTGGAATCTCTGGAGTCTGGACAGTAGAGTAGACACTATTATTCACTGATAAATTGGACCTCTCTAGTATCTACATTGTCTATACTCTATACCCCGGTCGACTCCAGCTGCTGTGATCGGAGAATCGGAGGAAAATATCGGCGTCCTTATTCCTTTAGTGATACATACGCTAGTAGCAGTTGAGTGCGTACAGCGTATTCCCTAGATAGAAATGATATGATAGTTCGTTATAATCATGGTTTTAAATTGTAAGCATCTTTAAAAGGAGGCTGCATCTATAGTTTATTCATAATGTGACACTACTAGACAGTCACATCGTGGTAACAGCATAGACAGTGCATAGACGTCAACTTCCCACGATTAAATTACCCATACATCGACTGGTTTCACATATCATCCGATATTTACATCGAGGATAAATTAATTATAAAGCATCATCAGTAGGGATACTATGACTGTAAATAGAGTTCCAAAGGATCTTTCCAACGGAAGAGAGCTACTTGAAATTTCAGTTGGAGGGGGATTCGGGTAGGTACTCGAACTCGGGCTAGGATTTGGATTGGGATTAGGGTTCGGGCCATTTGTCGGAGTCACTGATGGTGGAGAATTGGTAGGAGAGACGGTGGAAGTACCAGTAGGCGCACTGGTAGTGCTGTCGCTTTTTTTGCATATGCTTGTTTCTGGTGGAATCACCTGGTATTTCCATGGGTTATCTTTGAATACGGAATTGATCAAGTTGAACATCTCGGGATCATAGCTTCTTAATTTGTCTCTGGTGGTGATATCGTTATGAATGCCATCGGGTACGCCTGAAAATTGATTGCAGTCAAAATAACTTTGAACGGCTGTCGAAAAACAAGTAGAATGATTAGGATAGAAGAAAAAGGTTTACAACGTATTCTAATAGTTACCTTCAGCCCAATATTCTAACTCATTTGTTGCGGCATAAGTCTGGTTCCAAAGACCCTTGGCCGTACTTCTTTCAAATATTTGGCGTAATTCAGCCTCGAACGCAGGGTTGATCCGCATGCCAAATTGCTGAACGGTGTGTGCAAATTCATGAACCAAGATGCATTCTCCCTGGTACCTATCATTGGGCAAATCGCCTCTCGGAAGCCCAAGTAAGTTTTCTTCACCGACCGATGTAGCAGGTCGACTTTCTGTGGCACCCAATCCTCTTGATCGGCTATTCCAAAAATCAGCGGGAGTGAGATCGGAGTGTTCAGGAACATCGACTGTGACTTCTGTACGAGCTGCATAGATACCATACATAAGTTAGCGCATTCTTGGGCAAGACAGACAACAAGAGGAACTCTTTGCGTACCCATTACGGCAACCCTGATTTTGTGTTCGGCAAGCTTATCCCAAGCTCTTGGGTCTACTGTTTCGCACATTCTTTTCAGTATGTACCACGCACGATAGAGAGCTTCGTCTGCGACTTTTCCGGACGAAACAATTGGGATATCTGCAAAGTATTAGTGCAACAAGTCAGTCCAACATCAAATCACTCATTTTCACGACACAGCGAATCGAGTTAAGACACTGGTAAAAGTCGTAAGACTGCAGTAAAGAAAAACCTCATACCTTTCATTGGCCCTGGTCCAGGGATATATTTGTTGTAAAATCCGGTATTGAGGTTGTACGATGCAGGTACATCGGTGGCAGGTTGAATCCTCGGGCAGATAATGTCTTGAGCCGATGCGCATTGCAAGACGATTAGAATAGCACTGAGGGATATCCACAACATCTGTGCCGGAAAGAGAGTATTATGCTGCTTAATGGTTTATTGCTTCGGAAACGAAATATCTTTGTCGTCGGAAACATTGACAGAGGCATCTTGTCTTTAATTTTCCTCTCCCTGTTTCGACTGCGCAATGACACGGCCGCTTCCGTGTGGATGACGAGAGATGCAAAAACTGCATGAATGCGAAGCGGGTCAATCAATTCTGGGGTACAAAGTCAATTTAAATTACGAAATTACCAATCGGATCTGCTGACTTGCTCCTCATTGCAATAGTTAATGTGAGGAAAAGAAACGGCATCATCTTCTTATGATGCTTGATCTACAATGAACATGTACAATGGTTCGCAGGACGGCACCAATCAGGTGTTTGTATGGGTTTCAGGCAATTTTCAGTTTATTAATAGTTGGGATATGAACAAGCTTTACTCGATGGTCTACAACAAGGCTGAGAAATCGCATTTTTTAAGAAGAATTTATGCAGAAATCAAAAAACGTACAAGCTCCGTTTCACCAAATTAATTACCCCGCGTATTCATATCCAAAGGCGATTCGAATTTGGGCACATAACCGATTATTTGATAAATAAATTCTTACATATCACTTTTACAACCATTAATTCATATCGAAAATATGACATGCTTTACATGGGTCCACATGGCGGTCACATTGTTCTGCAATTATAACCAAGTACCCAAATTGTCGGAAGCTTAATTCCCTTCCTCTCTGGCAATCACAGATTCCAATCGCCTCAACGGCCACTATGCCTTTAATATGAGCTTTAATTCATTCTTTTCTTCCTTTTATTTCAAATAATAATCTTTTCAATTGAAATTGTCGACTTAATTAAAGCGAATGAGACCACGTGGACGCTGTGAACACAAAAATTTCGCTAAGTCCCAAAACATCAATTTTTCCGTCACCACCTTTTTTCTCATCATTATATCGACGGTTCTCATCGTTTCTTGGTTCTGCCTTTCCCTTTGAAGCATCACAAGTTCAATCTTCACAAATCCCAATTCATTCTCTTCAAATTCTTGCCTCAGTGGCCGGCACTATGTCCTCTTCTGACGTGTCAATAGACTCTCGCAATCATTCCAACGGCACCGGGATTGCTGCATCCTCGTCGGACGCTACTGGATCCATTATATCGGCTATAAGTGATAGCGACGCCATGTCCTCTGTGAGCACTGCCAATGGCAAGGGACAGTCTCAACCCGCTCCAATGGATATTTGGTGAGTGATTCGTTTCGTTCATGGTGACGGATCAGATTGAAAGAGTGAATGCCTTCATAACAAGTCTATGTGGATACATAATTCTCTTTTGGACGTAGTTGATCTTGTCATGCTAGAGAGTAATACTTAAACCTTTTCTTGAGGTTCAAGCAGATTCTACTTCCCCTCAATTGCATTTTAACAGTTGAGCTATGTTCAATTCTAAAAGCGACCACTAGCAAATTCGTTTTTAACGTACTTTTGAATCTCTTTAACATTCGCATTCTCTTTTATTTTGTATACACAGTGAAGATTCAGAGGACGATAAGCCCCTCTCCGCATCAAAGCCTCGGGCTGCGAATAAGAGGAACAAGTCGCAGAAAAAAGTAGCCAACGATGCGAGTGACGATGAAAATGATTCATCAAGCGACGACAATGATAATGAAGACGACGATTACGAAGATAAACCACTCTCGTCGCGAAAGAACTCGTCTAGCAAGAAGGTCGTCGTAAAGGATGAAAGCGATTCGGACGACGAACCTCTGTCGAAGCGCAAAGTTGTGAAGGATGAAAGCGACTCGGACGATGAGCCTATATCGAAAAAGAAATCGTCTAAGAAAAAGAACTTGTCTACCGTAAAGATAACTGGAAAACGAAAAACACCAGAACCGAGTGATGCCAGTGATGAAGATGACGAGCCCTTGGTAGAGCCATTTTCTCTTTGCCAGATTACAATATAAACAAAACGAGGCGGCTCACATTTCTTTTATTTAACAAGTCAAAACGAGTCAAGACAGCGAACGGTAAATCCAAACCTAAATCGAATGGTAAAGTAAAAGATGAAGTCAAAGTCAAAGTTGAAAGCAATGGGAAGACAAAGTGTTCAGACGACGCGGCGTCAAAGAAAGCAGCCAAACGAGCAAAGAAAATCAAAGAGGAGCCGACTTCTTCTCCGGCTAAAAAAGCGGATAACGACGAAGAGGAGGACGACGAGTTTGCATGGTGGAAAAACTATAACCCCAATGAGGACAATGGTATCAAATGGAATACTCTAGAACACAATGGCGTTTATTTTCCCCCTCCCTACGTTCCGCACGGCATCCCGCTAAAATACGAGGGCAAAGAGATAAAGCTGGAACCGGATGCCGAAGAAATAGCTACCTTCTTCGCCGCATGTCTGGGTACTCCGCACGCCGAGAACCCTACTTTCTGTGCAAACTTCTTCAGCGATTTCTTGGAAGTTTTGGCAGAATGTAAACAGGTAACCTGATTGTCAGTTGTTTTGTGTTGTTAGTTTATTATTCCTGATTGATGTTTGGTAGAAATATCCTATCAAAGATTTTTCCAAATGCAATTTCACTGCTATCGCGGATCATTTGAACGTGGAAAAGGAACGCAAGAAGCAGATGACAAAAGAGGAAAAAGAAGTTTGTGTCGTCTCATTTCTCCGACCTCTTACTCGATTGTGATACTAATTCATTGTACTTTATGTTTAATAGAAAATAAAGCAAGATAAGAAGGCAATCGATGATAAATACGGTTGGGCCCTAGTTGACGGTCGAAAAGAAAAAGTTGGCAATTTCAGAATCGAACCCCCAGGTCTGTTTAGAGGCCGTGGTGAGCATCCTAGGACAGGTCACCTTAAGGTAACTTTTTATTTTCTATTTTGTCATCTTTGTAGCTTGCTCGATGAAGTCCTAATTTATTTCAAATAGAAACGAGTGCAACCAGAACAAGTCACAATAAACATCGGCAAAGATGCCCCTATTCCTAAACCGCCTGAAGGTCACAAGTGGAAGTCTGTGATACATGACAACACGGTTACCTGGTTGGCTACTTGGCAAGAGAATGTGAATAATAACACGAAATATGTGTTTTTGGCAGCAAATAGTAGCTGGAAAGGTATGAGTGATTTCAAAAAGTTTGAAAAGGCGAGGGAGTTGAAGGTTTGTTCTCTCCGTTCTCTCCGTTTTCTGTCTGTTGTGTTGCGCCCGATAAGCTTATTATTCAAATTTTCGCGGTATTCTGCAGAAACACGTCCACCGTATTCGTAAGGATTACACAGAAGCGTTGACTTCTAAAGTTATGGAAGAGAGACAGCGTGCTACCGCTTTGTATCTTATTGACCGATTCGCATTAAGAGCTGGTAACGAGAAAGGAGATGACGAAGCCGACACTGTCGGTTGCTGTTCACTGCGATTTGAGCACGTTACGCTAGAGCCACCGCATAAAGTTATATTTGATTTCTTGGGTAAAGACAGTATTAGATATTATAATGAAGTGGAGGTTGATCCTCAAGTATTTAAAAATCTGCGGCTATTCAAAAAGTCCCCGAAGGAAGAAGGTGACATGCTGTTTGACCGTTTATCGGTATGTAATGCATTAACTTTCAGTTTATAATCCATTACAATTTCTATTGTCGTTATACTTGGTACTGACACTTGTTATCTGCCCCAAATTAGACCACGACTCTGAATAAGCATCTCAACACCATCATGCCTGGGTTAACCGCAAAAGTTTTTCGCACATATAATGCGTCATTTACTTTCCAAAAGGAACTTGTAAAGACCCCGGAAGATGGGTCTGTACAAGAAAAAGTATTGGCTTATAATCGTGCAAACAGAGAGGTGGCCATCCTTTGTAACCATCAAAGGACGGTGACAAAGGGTCATGCGGCATCAATGGCCAAGTTAGGTGATAAGGTATTTTGTGGTTTCCGTTTGATTGTTGTCTTTGTATTTGATGTAGAGCCGTTATTGACTAGTACTTCTGTGACAATATGAAATAGATTCGAGCAGTCAAATACCAAAAACGTCAGGTACGGGAGCAAATTCTGGATGCCGAACCAAAGCTGGCCAAGAAACGACCAGAGCTAGTGGAAGAGGAATCTGATTTGGACGACGATTGGGTCAAAGAGTATCTAGTACTTTGTGAACAGAAAGAGGAAGAAAAGCGGAAAAAGCAACTAGAAAAGCTGAATGAGAAGCGAAAAGAAGAAGGTTTGAAAGAGTTGAAAGAGTTACCCGAAAAAGACAGAGAGAAAGTGAAGAAGGAGAAGCCGCTGGAGAAATTGGAAGCTGAATTGGAAAAATTGGACGGAAGGATTAAAGCACTGAAGACTCAGCTGATTGATAAGGTTTCTATTTTAATTTCACTCATTTGTCTGCAGAGACCTCGTCGTCAATTCTCTGGGTGACTGACACTGTCGGTTCTTTTGGTTGAATTGAACCATTAGGATGAGAACAAAACGACTGCACTGGGAACATCTAAAATCAATTATATCGATCCCCGAATTACGGCAGCATGGTGTAAAAAATATGAAGTTCCTGTTGAAAAAATGTTTACCAAGACATTGAGAGAAAAGTTTAAATGGGCTATGGACGTCGAAGCTGAATGGGTTCGTTATTGATTTATTGTTTTTACTTTGAGGTGGATGAGTTACCGATTGAATGTTTTATTAACATATATTTGCTTTTGATTCATTAGGAATTTTAAGAAACTGCGGTAGAGCGAAGGCAGCGTAAACAATATAGAGTTGAGCAGTGTGTAGTTGATGCGTGAAGGCGGTATGACGAACCCAAGATACCAATTGAAAAATCCATAGTATTTGTTCGAATTACTTTACTTTCGGTTGTTTTTGTAGATAGATAAGAGAGAGTATCTAGTCAATTTATATATTTGTTTTCCCGTTGTTGGAAGATTGATATTGCCTTTACGCGAGGAAATAAATCTCATTTGATTTGTGTGTAACTGAATTGAGAATCAAAAGCTTTTGCAGGAAGAATGAAATTTCTTGAGATGAATTTCACGGTTGTGAATTGGGTGAACGATTGCGCTTGATTTTTATTTCATTAGAATTTGGTGACGGCGCAACATGGCAATCTAGTCATTCTTGAATCAATATACGATACTGTAGAATATCAACTGTATGTTGCTATATATATGCTAAGCATGTCTAAGCTTTTTGATTCTTTCCCACGACCGCGTTCCATTCCTCATTCTTGGCACACAATGATGCGAGTTTTGCAATGCTCAAAGTTTGAATGCCATTCCCTTTCTGTATTTGTTTACGTGTCAATCTTTGAATCCAAACATCTGTAAGAACTATTCGGATACATTTGCAATATTTCCCATTTATCTCATGAAATACCGGCAAAGTTGTTTGTATTATCCTCGCCATCCGGTACCACGAGCAGACTAGATGTCTACACCGATAAAGAACTCAAACCGACAGACAACAGCATCTGTAACTGAACAATCTGAATCCGTCTCTGAAACTATACATAAATCGTCACCTAGAAAACACCATCATCGTATTTATTCCGGTTCAAGTGAGAGTTTAACAAAAGGTAGTGAAAAGGGAGTACAGAAAAGGATCGGAGAAGAAGAAAAGGAATCAAAGAGGGTTAAACGAGAACAAGAGGAAGACGAAGAAGATCCGTTCGCATTCTATTTAAATCCAACTTTAGCGGTGAATAAAGAAAGTAGAAGCAAGAGTAACGATAAAGTGAATTCGTCTGTACAAGAACAACAGCAACAACAACAGTCTCATACTCGTAATCATTCGAATACAACGTTGAAATCAAAACCGTCGGCCTCGCATTTGCATTCATCACCTGAAAGTACCAATCAATCAAAATCATCCCCACTTTCATCTCCTCCTACTATGTCTTCTAATTCCGTTTCAACAAATCCGTCACCAAAAGGGAAAAGATCACGACCCAATGAAGAGTCAAATTCTGAAATAGTGGGTACCGTGGAGCTCGGCACTGGGATTCCGAAAAAACTTAAGACGGAAGGCCAAGTTGATACATTGAGTGACCGCTCACAGAGTGTAGTAAAGTCTAAGCCCGCTACTGATGCAACGAAGAAACCCGTGGAAAGAGAAGAAAGGTTATTAGTCCGACAAGATACCCAGTCATCTATTACTTCTGCGCAGTCGTTGTCGTCTATGCAATTTGATGACACAACATCCCAGATGTCGGGTACGAGCTCCATGATTGATTTAGATGTTGTCTCGGTGTCAGAGAGTGTGACGGAGGAAGGAAAAAGTGTGGATGGACAAAAGAAAAAGAAAAGTAGTAATAGCGGTAAAGATGAAAAACATCACGACAAAGAGAGGCGAAAAGATAACGCTAACAAAGATGGAATAACACATTCGGAGCATATCGTCAGACAAACAAAGAAAGCGTATGGGAAATGTATAATCTGGATGCCCTTTTGTCGCTCCATTCTTCTTCCAATGGTATTAACAGAGTTTCTTTCTAGATTTTATTTTCAAATCTTCCAAGGGGAAAGACTCGGAATCCGACGGGACAGAATCTATGAGTTCTTCTGTTAGTTCATTGACTGGAAAACAGTCTATGGACAGTAAACTGAGTCGAACGGACGAAGTAAAAGAATCCGAAGAAAGTGAACCGACGACGGTTGACATAGTTTATGCTTTCAAGCAGTCCCGGGAACGGTAATTCTCTTATTTGATTTTAGGGGGATAGAAGCTTGTGTTGTTAGTGACACTGGATTGTATTCTTTTCACTTTATAGGTTTTCATTGTTACGACCCAAGTCACTTATTGACACATCATTGTCAAAATTATCGACAAGCATGACATCCAGTGTTAGCTCCAGTTCTGCCACCATTACATCCAAATTATCAACCTCTACATCCTCAACCACATCCGAATACGATCCGATTCAAGACCTGATATCTACCATCCACCATTTAATCAATCATACACTGCTATTGTACCCATCCGAAATTCAATCCATGTTTGGCGATAACACGACAGGTTTAATCCGAAGAATCATAAAATCAAGGAATCGAAGGAACGGGACCGAATTCGTGAAAGCGATTAAAGAGTTTAACGAGTTGTACAGAAATTGCAAGAAAGCTGGTAACGTGGTTGGGTGGGCCAGAAAGAGAATAGAGAATGAAGCGGACGGAGAACGCAAAAAATTTATGAGGAAGAAGTGTGCAGAGACGCCAAAGTTTGAGTTGATTCAACATGTGCTTTGGCAGAGTTATACTAGAGTTGTTGCGTCACATGCAGACGCTTTGAAGAATTATAAAGGTAGGTTGTGGGCTTGTCAGGTCTTTAGTGGTGCATACTCACCTTTTTCTTAATTGTTGTCGACGGTCGCAGCATTTTCAAATGAGGTGTATGGCGAAGTCAATCCGATTTTTGTTAAAGAGTTGGTAGAGAAGACTGGTATAACGAGAGACAGTGTATTTGTTGATCTCGGCAGGTACTGTAGTTGTCTGTCTTTCACCTGGTTGCCATTCTATTGTATGGAAGCGGCGAGGAGAGAGCATAGAGTAAAACTAACTGTGCTTTTATGTATTCTGGACCATTTCTCAACAGTGGTATTGGCAATGTGGTACTGCAAGTTGCGGCACAGACTGGGTGTGAGGCTCATGGGATTGAGATTATGGAGAAACCTGCTCAGTTGGGCATTCAGCAGCAAAAGGAATTTGAAGCTCGAATGAAGTAAGTTGACGATTTTTTCCACCGCGTACGTTTTAAAAGGCTACATGATATTGACCTTGGGATTCATTCTTGTAGATTCTTCAACAAGCCTTTCGGTAAGATACATTTGTATCAAGGTGACATGACTCAGTCTGGTGCGATAGACCGAGTGCTGTCTCGTTGTGATGTCATTTTTGTAAACAACTATGTCTTTTCACCGACATTGAATCAACAGTTATTGCATAAATTTTTGGATCTAAAAGAGGGATCGAAGATCGTATCTTTAAAGAGTTTTGTACCAGTGGATCATAAGATAACGATCAGGAATGTAGACGCGGTAGAAAATATACTGGTTGTGAAGGAAGAAATGTATTATGAGGAATGGGTGAGTTGGTCTGCGGAAGGTGGGAAATGGTATATTCATACTGTGGATCGGAGTCGGTTGAAAGCTTTTCTGGAAGAGATGAGCGGCAGCGGAGGGAGGAGTAGTCGGCGGGGCGGTTAAAGGAACCTGGTGATGACGCAGATCTAGTTTTGAAGAATGAATTGTACATATTTATAATCCAATACCTGCATCAATTTGCTGACAAAATTGCTAATTGACGGAAACAAGATTTAAACTATTAATTGTGCGCATCGGATTTGAGGCTTGCGGGTGTGTCTCGCGGAATGTAATGCGCGGACAAAGGGAAAATTCAGAGGGAGGGAATGAAGGGGAAATAGCAGGAAGCGGACATTAGATTATTGCAGATTATTGGATTTATTCCCAAAATATTTATATTACTGTGTGCCAAAAGACAAACCGCCCATTCAACAGGTTTGTTCTCATTTCATTGCGTTTATTTTTGAGAATTTAAATTTAATTTTGGCATTACTAACCTTCCTCGTTCGCATTCATTATTTTGACTCTTTCATCTGTCTTGCATCGTCCGTGGGGGATTACTTTGCAACTGCAACAACATTATTACCGCCGTCGTTATTGTCGTTTATCATTCACCTTTCTTATTGTACATCTATTTCATAATTAGAAGTGTCGCTTAACCAATTACTAGAACAACACCATTTCGCAGACACCGTACTAGAACCAATTCTCGGAAAAGAACCAGACTTATCTAAACAATTACCTTTCATTGCTTTCTCCGAATGTATATCTAATCCCCTCAATTAGTGTCTCACAACTTTCACATATTCCTTGAATTTGTATTTATCCAAAGCCGTATTGCCCGCAGACATCTCCATTCAACATTCGGCTTTGGAAGTTAACCTTAAACGACGGATAAATAGATAAAGTAATTTACAGTTTAACCGAAACAATTCACTCTACAATCTATCGTCGATACGAAAATGTCGCAGTCGTCTTCTTCCTCAATATCATCTTCGAATACTCACAACTCATTTACATCTTCCCGCCGCAACTCCATTAACGGTCCCCCACTACGACGTCCCTCTCTAACCTCTGTTGCCAACTCCTCACAATACCTCACCCATTCCACTCACCGCAGAGGTTCAATGTCATATGGAACAGGGGGAATAACGACACCGTCGGCACAGCGACAATTAAATAACGAATCGCCAACTAACTCTTCCTCTATATCGTCGTCACTGGCCCCTTCAGTTTCCTCAATTTCGTCCGGTATGGGGACTAGTAGAAGAAATAGTATTACTTCAATGTTATCCGGTTCGAATAGTGGTGTGGATTTTAAAGATATTAGTCCAACAGATCCGATATTTCACAAGTATTTCGCTTCAAAGTTGAGCATTACTGCTGGTGAAATAAAAGTGTTGTTGGTGGACGACGACTTAAAGGATAGAGCTCTTATGACTAATCAATTGACAAAGTCTGGGTACCCTGGTAAGTGCTTGTCATAATTGTTTTTTCTGTGGACAGGAGATTATCTCGTCTCGTCTACACCATTTCCTGAATGTGGCTTCCTTTTGCCTCGTTCATACTTTTCATGGCCTGACTCTACCTCGATATGTTTCTAAACGACATATTTATTTCAGTCGAAACTGCCAATAACGGAATACAGGCGCTTCAGATATTACAAAATTCAATGATCACAGCTCCCTTGAACCCTGTAACACCATTCAACGCCCCTGTCGTATCCCCATTCTCTCGAACCGAAAGCGGCACAAATATACCCTCGCCCTCTCTCAACTCATCATCTGCACAATCTAATATACCCCCAATTACACCATCATCTGCCTCACCTAACCCGTCTCCATCTCAATCATATTCTCATTCACCATCGCAACCTCATACTTCACAACTCCCTTCACCTTTATCCCGAATGTCCACTGATTCTTCCATAAATTCCGATGCGTCCATGTCATCCCATATAGGCACTGAAGGAAATTTTACTCTAACTAGCGAATTCAGTATCGTGATAACAGATATTTCTATGCCTGGACAGAATGCTGATGGAATAGAACTATTGAAACGGATAAGGGCTGACGAAAAGTTGATGCATTTGCCCGTGATAGGTTTGTTTTCTTTTTCATTTGGCTTTATTTGCCAACTTTATGTATGTGTGTTGATCTAGTTCTCGTCAATTGTAGTGATGGCCTCCCCGGATGAAATGGAATTAGTGTATTCATGTTTAAGAGCCGGTGCAGATGATTATTTAATAAAACCTATTCGGACTGACGCTATTAGAGGTGTGTGGCGAAGTGTATGGAGAAAGCGAAAAGAGAAAAAAGTAAGATTTGTACTTTCTTCCTGTAGAGCGAATCGTAGGCATTCATACTGACTCGATTGAACAGGTATTTCAGCTCCTCGAGGAAGAACGTGCCAAACGACGCACACTTGAAGTGACAGTTGACCGGTTACAAGATCAAGTCTCTGCTGCGATTGACACACCGTTGAATTTAATCACTAAAACCGTTGGAACGTTATTACAAAGTGAAGGAATGAGTGAAGAGTCTAAATTGGCGTTGGGTAGTATATTGCACAGTTTGAAAAGTAGTAATCTCTATCGACCTGCTTTTGAAAAGCTGTTGGTGAACGAGACACTGGTGAGTGTTGTATTTCGGTAGATTTGACAAAACAAGTTTTTGCTGATATTTTTTTAATTTCAGGATGCCGAAACAAAAGCTTGGCTCGCTTCAGAAGTTCTGCGGGAAAGCAATACCGATAATTTCTCATTGCCAGAACAAATCCGTTTGCGCAAACTTTCTAATTCTAGTAAGGAAAATCGACTCGCTCAGAGTACTATTAAATCAAGTAAACATTTGTCAGCTTATCCCTATCGACGGACTTCATCCTTAGAAGGTCTAAAGACTTCCTCTGCCCAACCGTGGTCGAAATCAGATGCGGCCAAAGAGTTGAAAAATCAAGAAAATAGAAGGTCGAGCCGTGAAACAAACTTGGATTCTGTCGGTATACCAGATGTGGTTATTAACCGATCACTTAATGTAAGTAATGGCATAAGCGAACCGCACTTGCCGATATCGGATGATCTAAATTCAAAAGAACGAGGAAATTCGAAATCAACGTCGAACCTATTACCAGCTCCGCTAGGTCCTCATCGACGGCCATCTGTTGGAACGTTGGGAGGAAAGGTGGTATCGATCTCATCGTCTTCGGTTTTACAACCAACGACGTCAGAGTTATCGACGGTTTCATTGGATTCAGGGCTACAGACGATAGATTCTGCTACATTGAATGGTATTCAAGACCCCAAGACAGCGCCGTCTATCAATATGAATTTTAGGAAATTATCACCCATTGCTACCGCTAATAATTCTCCCACTGATTCACTGCAATTTGACCTTCAACAACCCTCCATCGAACCCGCGTCTTTGAAACTTCCGACCTTCCCATCAGCATCTCAAAGCGCCATTATCGAAGACAAAACAGAAGGAGAAGATGAAATACCTCCCGACACTGACAATGAAACTCAGCCTGCCACGTCTTCGCCCGATTCAGATCAACCCAGTTCAATCATTTACTTGCCGCCTCAAATTCCGGATATCTCGCATCTAGAATTGCTTCATTCTTGGTCGTTCGATGTGTGGAATTACACTCATGGAGAGTTGATGCTGTTTTTGGTGGACATGTTTGCCGCAATGGGCGCACTGGATACGTGTATGGTTCATCCGGAAAATTTTCTGGATTTCTTGGGAGATGTGGAAAAACTTTACAGTGTTCATGGGAATGCTTACCATAATTTTAGACACGCCTTTGTAAGTTTCTGTTTCGCAATAGTCCTTCTCATGATCTCTTTCATTGACTGTTCTGCTGTCGAATAATTTAGGATGTGACTCAAGCTGGATATTTATTTCTACGAAACTGCTGTGACGTTAATTCATTACCATCAACTTCACTCGCACCGACACCACCGCCCAATACTCCCATCACGCCCACATTAGCCGATTCAAATCTATCATACCACCGACCCAATGTTATATTCACCCCGAATGAACAGTTAGCTTTCCTACTTGCCTGCACATGCCACGATCTCGGACACGACGGTCGCACCAATAACTTCCACATACAGACATCTTCCCCCCTTGCCCTACTTTACAATGATCAATCCCCTCTCGAGAATTACCATTGTCATCAGACGTTTTTACTGTTAAACAAACACAACATATTTATCAATTTACCAAAAAGTCAACAAATGGAAATTAGAAATTTAATTATTAGGTGTATTCTTGCAACGGATCTGGTTAAACACGTAGAAGTTTTGGCTAGGTTTAATGAAATTACGGGGTTAAATGGATGCGAATGGAAGGTAGAGGATAAAGAACATAGAGCTAGGTGTATGGAAATGTTGATGAAATGTGCCGATGTTAGTAATGTCATACGACCTCTGCATTTGGCTAAAGGTAACGTTTTCATTCACAGTTGAGCTGTTTCGTTTCCTCAAACATTGGCTAATATTTTCTTTCGTTAATGTTAATTCCAATAGGCTGGTCGGATTGTATACAAGAAGAAATGTTCAACCAAGGAGATACCGAACGATCATTAAAACTGTCTATTTCGCCTTTCATGGATCGCACGAATCCATCACAGGCGAGGTTAGGTCTGAGTTTCAACGATTATATGTGTACCCCATTATTCAAGACGATCGCAAAAGTGTTGCCGAAAATGGAAGACTTTGTGGGACCGTTAAGAGGAACGAGGGAGTATTGGATGGGAATTCTGAGTTCACAGGAGAAAGAAAAGGAAAGAGAAAAAGAAAATGGAGTTAAAACCGTGGAGGATGCAAAGAAAGATGACAGTTCAACTGGATCTGGTAACGAGAATGAAAATCAGACGGTAAAAGTGAATGTTGTTGTGGGACAAGAAGAACCAGAGGAACGGTAGACATTTCCTGATCTGTTTCTTATTCCTGTGGATTACACTTTTGATAATCAGCTTCAAAACAATGGAGACTTGCGAGGTTAAATGGCAGCAATGAATGAAACACTCGATCAAGCAATTGTATTTCAATTTTCAATTATTTTTCAAAAGGATGTAATATAGAGCCGATTTTTCTTTGTTATCTTGTAATTCTTCCCTTTCCGTTCTTTGCTTCCACCTTTCAGTTGAAGCTAATGTCAACTTTGGTTGGATTGGATTTTAATTTAAACCCGTGTACAAAAGAATAAATAGCCTTTGATACAAAATCAAACAATGAACATGGATTTCATTCAGTAAAACCATTTTTACACTCAAACCTTTCGAAACAGGACCAACCCATGTTTTATGCTTTGTCTCTTGGAAAGAGGGGTTTTGTGTAAAAAAAATCTGTTTATTGTAATCTTTCTCTTTCCGGTCCAGACTACCTCTCCCTTCTCTAGTTACCGATTCCCTTCCTTCTCTTGTATAATCTATTATCATCAGCTATCTCTGAACCGGACTCGACTCACTAAATAGTAGTTTTGACGAAACATTTATATCAGAATATAATTTTATTAATGTACGGATTAGTCTTGTAAACTGTTTGTGCAAGCAGATTACTGTCTTTTTCCATTCAACCTATCAATCAACCATTGTTCTGTCAATTCTGCCGGGTTTCGGATTTCGTAAACCTAAAAATTCAACAAATGACATCAGTAAGATAACCTGTACAAAACGGCGCTGGAGGGGGCGAGAATCGGAAAGAGGGGCACCTTTGAATTTAGGTCAACGGCTTGTTGTAGTTGCAGTTTTGCGGAGGCATAAAGCATATGTTGTTCGGGCTTTGTGCTATTAAACGAATAACAAAGTGAACAAAGATGTCAGCATATATTCGTATCTTTGGAACACTCCCCACACAGTCAGAGAAAGAAACCAAAATAAGAAACCTTAATGGACTCCAATACAAAAACACAAGAGGATAACTTTTCCTTCCATCATTGTGAGTCCATTCGTAACTGATGATGACGTATCTCGGTATGTTTTCGGGTAACTCTTCTACTATTTCATCAATAGTGGTTTTGGGTAGTTCCTGGTCAACGGAGATTAAAAGATTGTTGCGATCAATTTTGACTGTTGTTCGTTTTCGCATATTTTTTGTTTCGCGATACGAGTAATGAGTGAATACAGAAATTTTGCATGGAAAGAAGAACGAGATCAGCACATTGTAATATCTAAGTTTATAAACGAAGAATAAACAAGAGAGATATAATGAAATTGAACAACAAACTTATCACCGCTCTTGTATCTTTAGATTTCGCGAACCTAAAATCTTTCAGCGTTTGAATTAAACCTTCATCAATGTCACAAGTTTTTGAAGTCTTTGAAGTTTCCATAGTTATATCAATTGTTTTCGATAAATTTAATTGGTTTGGGTATGGTTTGTCCAATTAGCGCAATCATTCGGTTAAATTGAAAAAAGCGTACCGTACGTTAATTTGATGATGGGGGTCGAAGTATATCATAATTCAACATACAGGCGGAAGAAAAGCAAACAAATGGTAAGAATAGAGTTAATAGTTAATATAATGACTAATGTTATAAAAACTTTCCAGGGCAGTCAGGGACAAGGTTGAACAAACGTATCCCCCAGTTGAACTAATTAACTAGACAACAGAGAAGGAAGGACGAACAAGAAAATGACGGTACCATTTTAGTATTATCAAATAAACACTGTTACAGCTATATTGTGCGCTGGATGTTATAAAATAAACCGATAATGGTCTTTCGTTTTTAATGTCAACAACGAAAAAGCTAATTTTGTTCAGATGAACACCAAACTGGTAAACGGGAAAAACGCGAGTTGACTATGCTCTGAATTATCAGAATTGGGACATTCTTTAATGACCATGAATTTACGCAAGTTAAGAAGATACAGCTACTGGTATGCTACATCTACCACATTCATACTATATAATTAAAAAATACTATGCTGATCTACCCGATGGTTCGTTAAGAAGTGAGGACCGGTGTTCAAAATGCTGATCCTCTATTGGCTAGAGCTAATCAAAAGAAATTGAATCAGCCGATACCCGCAGAAAGCAAAGTAGGAAAAATTTAAAGTTACCATTTAATTCTGCGCTTGCAGAATTCCCTTGTGTCAATGAATGACTAGCCCCGCCTATCGTAGCACCACATTCAGGGCACGTAGATGTTTGCATGGCGCCTCCACATTCCCCGATCGCATACTACAAAAATGAATATTAACAAGGGTCCAAATTCGATTTACAGGAAACGAAGAGAAGCAACATGATGTTTAACTCACAGGATGGCCATTCGGACAACGATACCAATGAGTTCCGCCCCAACTTCCCAAGTCATCTTTCATTGCGGAAACTATTTGCTTCAACTCCACTTCCGTGATTCCGTTTTGTACATTTTCTTCCAACTTCAGCAATTGAGTGATTACATTTTCAATGATCAATACCAGATCACGGAAGTTTAGACCATTCTTCAATAGCTGTCGCAATTTCTCCACTTCTGCTAAACATCGATCCTTGATACTTTTAACTAACTCGGGCGTATTAATAGAACTGTCGATCATGGCTAATTTCCACTCAAATTCAAGTGATGAGAGTTTATATTGGGCGAGAACCACTGAAGTATCCATGTAAGAACGTTTATCAGTGGACTCATCCAATACGTCAAGAGCTTCAATCATGAATTCGAAAACTTTGTCGTAATTTCTACGGGTATAGGCACTATAGCAGCGAAGAAGAGTTTGTTTATACTTGTTTGAGCTACCAAGACTGGCTTCAACTTTATATGTGATATCCTTCAATAATAAAGTTTCTTTAAAACATATTTCAGCTTTTAGACGAAGACACTCATTTTCAAATCGCTTGTAAGGTTTAGGTATCGGTATATCAACGCTGACATCGGATTGATGACTTTTTATGGTGGCGACAGAAGATTCGTAGACATGTTGATTAGGAGATCGACGAATGAATTTTAAAACATCATTGGTGGCTTTACGTGTTCGATCGAATCTCGAAATGACGTCCTGCCTGATGCCATCCAGCTGTGATTTTGGTATCTTGCATGAAGTTAAGTCTTTCTCGGACGGCGCTTCGCCTTTGGGAGTCCCAAACGTTTGTACGAGTCGAACGAGCTTCGCGGTGAAATCGTCATCCAACGAGACCGATAAATTTGCCATTTCTTCTTCCAATGCATGGATTTTGTCGCTCGACATCTTGATGAACTTCTTCTCGGCCACATCCAGTAGAGCTTTTTTTATCATTCTCCCATATCTTCGGACATTTTTAATGGGTGCCCGACATTCAGGGCATGTTGGGATGTTCGAAAAGTCTTCGGGGAGAGGTGGCAAAGTAGGGTCCCAGCCTGCAGAAGTTCCTTTTGTATAATAGTTTGACAATGATAGCAACCCGTCCATTGTCTCAGCAGTGAAGAAATGAGCACAGGGTAGAAAAATGATTGGCGTTTCGTCGGCATTGATTTCTGAATACTTCGAAAACATAATCATATCTACGATTTGATCTTTAATTTCGGCTGAGCAGTGAACAGGGCATAGATTGCTTGGCGGGCATATTTCACCGCATATTCCGGGACAGCTGGAAAGGGATATTTAATCAGCTCCAAGAATATATGGATTGACATTCCTATTTGAAAGAGTATACTTGCCGACAGCCACAATCCAACTGTCTTGAACAACGTTCGTCACACGGTAAACGAGTGCAGGGAGCTCCACAAGGCAATGGACAACTTCCCCGATGCTCACATTCCCATGGACAAGGCTCTACGCATGCGGCACAAGGCTCTGAACACTTGTGTCGGCAGGAGGAATGTTCGCAAGCCATGATAGTGCACAACTGTTCGCATTTTGGGCATTCCTTCGTCTCAGGGTGACATGACGCAGCGCAGTTATGTTGGCAATAACTAAGAGCACGACCACATGGAATTTTACATGCTTTGTGAGTTGCTTCGAGGAATGGCGAATCAGTCGGCAATTGGATACCGTTCATTTCGTGTTGTTGAATCGTTAATTTTATACATTCTCCACATTTGCTTGCGCAATTGTGACCGCATGTAAGTGCTTTTCCGCAGATTGCATCACAGAACACCTCTGATGGATCGTCAACGCACCGTACCAACCTTTCGTGACCACACATAGGGATAATCTTCTGAACCACCTCCTTACATTTTAGCTTATTTTCGGTGACCTCATGACATAGCGGCTTTTGATAAATGTGGCCACATTCCAGTGTGATAGGGTCGACCACTTCGTCACACTTACCACAATCTTGATAACAAATCTTCCTACACGGGTGTTTGCAAGGGTGCAAGCGTGCGCAAGGCTTAAGACAGCTGATAGCATTGTGGGAAGGATTGTAGGGATGGCATTTCAGAGAGCACTAATAGGAGCAGCATCAATCAAGTGATATCGCAATATTCGAAGAAATGGAGCTCACCGTATGTCCACACTTGGGCAATTTGACGTCACATTGAAGATTACAACCACCTGGATGAGGTTTCGATTAGCGTACTATCGAGACAAGAATAAGAACTTGCTTCCTAATCCTTACCATCTGGGGCGTGAATTTGAAATTCCTCTGGCGACTTAACTTCACGAATGGTTTCAGGGTGACGTTGACAAAATATTGAAAATGAATTCTGAATAGCTGATCTTCCTTGAAGTATATCACGAACTTCCTTCCACATAGTCGATTTGGAACTGAGGAGATTAGCATCTCCAAGTAAATACATTCCATGTTTGGCACGGGAGAGTAGAACATTAATTCGATTAGATGTTGCGAGGAACCCAATTTTTTCACCCCCGTTTCTGACAAGAGAGATGAGTACGACGGTGGATTCTTCGCCTATTCATGGAAACTTCAGTAAGTTAGCTGATTAACATCTGTAATCAGCCGTAACGTGTCACCAATTTCAAAAGCTTGATAATTAACATTACCCTGATAATTGTCAATGGTGGCAACTCTAATACAGCGGCTTAAGCCTTTGTTTTCGACAGTAAAAGTACTTGATGTCGTATTTGCACCCACTTTTTCAGCATCCTCCTTTTCATCTTCGCTATCTTCTAACTCATTCACTTGCTCGGCATCTCTTTCATCAATGAAGATCATGTACTCTTTTTTCAAGGCGTCTCGAATCTTAATTAGCTGACCAACATATCTACGAAAGCAGATCAGTAACAGAATAAGATTGAAAGAATTCTATTTCAACGGCATCAACTACTTACGGTGTTAATATAACCACGTCATCAGATTTGTAACCTTGATTCAAGACGTATTTAAGCAACCCAACTATCATTTTCACTTCAAAATCATTCGAATGACTTTTCATGGATACAAAACGTGCTTTCTTCGATCCTTTGTCTTCGCGGTTCTGGTGATGAAAGAACACAACGTTGCCCTTGATGCCGGGAACGGATGGGTACTCAGTGGTATTGGGATTGTCGATCAAATTTGGATAAAGTGTGTTACGAACTAAGTCAGCTATTTCTGGACGCATACGTCGTTGAATTGAAAGGGTGTGCAGCGGAAACTTGTATTCGGGCAGTTGAAGACGTTCGAATAGAGACATATCAAAGCGAAATCGCTTTCCTGATTGACTGTCACACGACAATTCGTACAATGCCACTCGAGGCCTTAGTTGAAGGTGATCACTAAAACAAAAATTATGATTAGCAGAAGAAAAATTCATGTAGGGAAACATAACAACAGCGGCAGAATGCCGGAAGTTACCCAATCAGTACGACATGTTGAGTATCCGGGTGCAGACAGCTTAGTATATGTGCTTCCAATACTTCTCCAGCTTCTTCGCAGATGAGTATCCTTGGTCCAACTTTTTCCAGTATATGACGAAATTT
Organism: Paraphysoderma sedebokerense; assembly: GCA_025602915.1. NCBI lineage: Eukaryota > Fungi > Blastocladiomycota > Physodermatomycetes > Physodermatales > Physodermataceae > Paraphysoderma > Paraphysoderma sedebokerense. Next base: position 380,120 of record JAHLJZ010000016.1, read on the forward strand.
CGCGGCCCCGGTTGAAGTAATGCCAATAATATCTTGCTGCCGTAAAAATTCGATTTTCTGATGATCGTATATTTGGTTGATTTGGGTGATGAGCTGCCGAGCTTTTTCTGCCTCGTCAATAAACTCGTTACGGTATGTGTCAATAATTTTGCAAACCCAGTCATCATAAAGGCACCGCCTTTCATGTTTGGATAAACTCCAAACATCAGTAATTGCCTGCAGCTCTTCAAGTGGACGCCTGGAATTTGGGATGATGATTGATTGTATCTGGGTTTCGATAGTGGGGTCGATATTTTCATTTTGTACAACCGTAGAATTTTCAACTTGCTCTTCCGCTAATACTGCAAACACATTTTCCGTTTTTCCTTTCTTCCTAATGGGCTCCTTTCTTGCTTTCTCGAGTCTCTTACGCATTGATATCTTCTCATCGATGTCCTTCCCCTGGATCCAACGATCGATAATAGAGTACTTTTTCTTGCCTTTTTTCGCGACTTCAAAACCGTCATCGCTGTCGTCAGAATTCGAGTCAAGGAACGAATCATGCTGATACGGGTTAACCAACAGTAAATGATCGAATAATTCTTGGTCGTCAATCTTTCGGTTTGCTATTTTGTCGCTTAAGTTTTTGATATCTCCCGCTATCCTTTCTAGACCCTTTCTGTACTCGGCCACTTGACTTATACCAGCCGGTTTGATACCCTGAAGACGATGATTGAGCTGAAATGGTCGTATTTTTTCATCGCTCGTTCGGCTTCCTATACGGACAAGCTTATTGATACCGAGCTCAAGTAAGTGAGTCAAGAACTGATCAAGAGCATGGTTGGTATAGCAAACGACGAGAATCGGACCGAGATCAATTTTGGATTTATTGCGTACTAATGTTTCTACGATTTTCGTACCAACATAAGATTTACCAGTACCGGGAGGGCTGATTTCATCTAAGAATCAGTTTTAATTCGCCCAAAGCAAATGAAAATTAAATTCATACGTACCCTTGAATACAGCACAGTTCCGACGTCAATGCAGCCACCAAAGACTCACTTTGACCGTCGTCTAAACTGGATTTCTCTTTCAACGTGGTAACGGCTCGTTTCCTTGAAGGTTCAGAATCCGGAAATAATTCTAAAGATTCACCATCCACCAACCAGGACAGATCATAACTGAACTCGGGGGCCCTGGCGAAAATTGGAGGATCGACTGCAACTTTAGATGTAGGTAAAGAGGTAGGTGCGATGTACTTGTGAAACGGTAGCGTCGGAGGTGAGATTTGTTGAAGAGACTCGAGAACGGGCCGATATGCTTCGAATAAAATTTTGTTTGCTTCAACAAGAAAAATCCGGTACTTTCTATTGGCAGAACATTGATCACGGAATATTTGAAATACATCGACCGGTACTGCGTCTTCAACAAATGTAATGAGGATAGACGGCTGAGATTCTGCAGCTAGTTTCTTTATATCTCGATCTGCGATCACTCCAAATATAAGTTTGACTTCGGTATCACAGTCTACATTAACTAACAAGCAGACTAATCCACCAAATTGAAGTCTCGAACTTCTCTCCCAAAATAATTCTCGCTCGCTAGGTTTCTTGATATTCTTCATAGTCGGTGGATTAAAAGATAGCCTTGCCACGACACCTTCCCCCTTTGTTACTTCAAATTTGACAATCTTAACGTTTTCATACACAAGCAAATCAACATCTTGAGATGAAAACGGTTGAAGGGGGATTCCGTTTTGTGTGGGAACATGTAGATCTGTTTCTTGATTTCTGAATCGTCCGTTAATAATATTTGTCTTTGAATCAGACATAAGTTTATTCACGAAGCTTGAAATACCATTGCGAAGTGGCGCGATCATGTCTTCACGCAACAAACGGAAGTGTGTATCAAGAAGCCGACGAGGACCGTGTGGTAACCAATGACGGGCACGAAAGTTATTGAAGGGTACGGCTGGCGTTTTCCGACAGAGAATTTCATTATGAGTTGGAATAATCTTGATTTGAGTGTATTCAAAGGGATCATTATCGTGTCTGCCACCGGGTGGAGTCACATCTTGAGGGGGTGGATAATATTTGGTTTGAGTGGACGAGGACTTCGCAGATGTACTGCTAAATTGCAGCTCCGTGTTTGAATCCACAAGTATATCTTTCAAACGACTTAAGTTGCGATCAATGATTTCAAGACCAAACGATTCACCATCTTTGTTCGAATCCTCTTTTTCCATGTTGAGTCGCCATTCCGGAAAATGTTCGTTCAACTGCACCACAGCGGAGAAAACAGTATCACTATACGCAGCTTCTTTTCGACGTGTGACGATTTCATAGAGAAGTGACAATAGAGGATAGAATATTTGGGTGAATGCGCCTGGCACAAAGATGAAAGTTTCGTTTTTATTGTTCACGAGAGAATCGGACGAAGCTTTTGGGTCGTCTATGGACGGTATAAAATTATCAATAACGGTAAAAGACGATAGCTTTGTATCTACGTACCGAGTGTTCCAGATTCTAATAGTTGAGTTAAACACTCAAGGGTATTTGGCAACCACTGCTCAATTTCAAGCCAGAATATATTCAAAATTTTGTTGATTTGTTCCTGTAATCCCGACTTACTCAATCGGAGAGTAAGAATGAGTAAAGGAACAAACAACTACGGAGAGATTAGAAGAAAACATAAAGAATGAACAATTGCAGTTGCGCCGATTTATCAAAAGTGTTATCAAAAATCATACCCGTTGGAAGGAATATTTTTCCTTCGCGTCTCCGGCATCAGTCTTATATTGTATCCTGATTACTTTCCTCACAACTTCTAAACCGGATGTTTCACCGGTATGATCAGCCAATTTCCTCAATACAAGTTGTTCTTCCCCGCACATCGCATCAACCAAGCAACTCAGAATGAATTTTCTAGCTGTCCGCTGCGATGTAAAGACTTGGTCGATTTTATTCGGATTCAAGCTGAACCTCCAAAATCTCCTGAAGTTGTCGTCCTCTTTGACTGATTCCGGTATACTGATTAAGGCATCGACTCCACGGATTGCTAGGGCAGACGATGTCGCGGACGTCCGACTTTGTCGAATACTTTGTTTCTTGATAGACGTTGAATCATCCAAAGAAACTGTCTCTGCGTCAGGAGCTGCATGAGAATACTTGCAATTCTCTGCGAATCTACACCACTCATTTGTAGAAAAGAATTGACAAACTTTTTGCCGTTTAGAGCTAGAAGGAGGTGACGGGGAATCTGGTGGATTGTCGTGACTGAATTTGCACTTGTCGGCGAATTTACAGTGTCCATTTTTCATGAAGAAATTACAAACACTTTGTTCATTACGACTGGAAGAACTCGATGCAGACGTAGAGCCAGAACTTTGCGGAGTTTCGTGACTATATTTGCATTTGGCGCCATATTTGCAGTTTCCCTTTAGGAAATCTCGACACGGTTTCTGCATAATGCTAAATCCGGAACCTTCAACCAAAAGAAAGAAGCACAAATTGGAAAGAAGAATAATTCTGCTCAGGCTATGATATCCGTGTGATACCTCGCTTTCTTGTGCTGGTCGAATTATCAAAATGAGACATTGATTGAGATATCGGACAGGGCGCGCGGTGTCCACAGTGTGTCCGGATTTTGTCCTATTTTGTCCACCAAATGTCTCCTGAAAACCACAATAGTTTTGGCGTCGGCCATGATACGTTTCGGAATTTTCGAATCAACCTGAATGTTGGATTCGGTCGGCTGTGTGTTCTGGAAACCTTCTGGCTTCTAAGTCCAGAAGGAAAGCAGAATAGAGGCAAAACCAGGATTGTCAGATGTGGGCTTATAGGTCCCATACTAATCAATTGTAAGCTTGAATATTCCATCAAAGATGAAAATATAATACATGTGATTCCCTGCGTCCCCGAAATTGTATGCCACCAAAGGAAAACGAATGATTAAAAATTAAACCGACGTTTAGCATATTCCATTTGTAGTTTGCAGAAATCATTCAATTTTAGGAACTAGCGAAATTTCGGATCTGCGGAATAACGGAAAGAGATAGGTTCATATTCTTTCCGAGCTTGGACATAATTCGGACAATAATAGAGCAGAATGCAGAAATACAGATTGCACCCAGATACATACAAAAATCAACCAAATTTTAATCATTTTACGTTACAAACAGACTAGTGATGGCTTAACCCCAATAAGAAAGCAAACGAGAAGGAAGAATACAATGCGTCGGAAAAGTAAGGAGTTTACCCAAGTCATAACACAAAGAGAAAGAAAAAAGAATATAACAATCACTTGATAAACCAAGAGTAAATCATTTAATATTTGTTTTCGACTTTAATCCAACTTTACTCTTGCATCGCATCTCCTTCTCCCTGATTACCACTAACACCCAAAACTTTAACCTCGCTATCATTATTCTTGCCTTCAGAGAAAACACCTACAAATATAGAATCACCGTTTGAACTCCATTCCACCCCTGTGACTTGTTGACCAGCATCGGTTTGGGCGGCTTTCTTGGATTTAGTTCGGCGAGAGGAAGAAGAGGGTGAGGCGGAAGCAGTAAGTGATGGGGAAGTGTAGATGTGGGCGAATGGTTTTATCGTGTAGACACTGAATTATGGCGGATTAAAGGTTAGAGAAATACAAGCGACGAGTAACGGAAAAACGCCGAGTCGAGAATATACAAAACATACCAGACAACACCTGCGCCTTCGACCGCCAAAAATCCACCGAAATCATCAAACTTGACGCTACCAACTCCTTTACTCTGATCATCTTCTCCTTTCAAACCTTCAATATGTTCGGCGGCGTCGATTTCTCTGGCACAATTAAGTTTTCTTAAATCCCACAGTTTTACGACGGTAGAGTTGGTAGATGATGAAGCGACATAGTAACCGTTTTCGGAAAATGCAATACATTTGATGACATCCGCTGTTGAGGAAGACGGAGCATGAACAAAAGTGGCAACAACTTCTAATTGTTTAATATCATACACTCTAACTTGGAGTTCGGTGTCTGTAGTGACACCGACGCCGAAAAGTAAGCCATCGGGGTGGATTGATGAAGTTGAAATTGGGTCGGACGAATCAAGAGTAGCGAGAGAGGACTGGGAGGACAAAGAGATGATTGCGATATTGGTTGTTGAGGTGACGAGAAGGTAGGACTGAGTTGGGTGTGTAGAGATAGCTGTTATGGCACTAGAAAGAGAGTTGGTGAAGGAGTGGACGATTTTGTCTAAATAGAAATGGAAATGGGGTACGAGAGTTAGTATGAAGAGACCTATTAGATACAGAACACAGAAACAAACCTGCTTGAACTTGATAAACCATAACAGAACCATTCGAAGTTCCAACTGCGATAAACTCACTGTAGTCATCTTTGTAAGCATATGATACTGCAGTGGGTTTTTCATTTCTGGCCAGCCCGCTTATCGAGCCAGAGGCGACTTCAGCTTTTGCTTGACTATCATAAAGGGTGATTTGACTCTTATTGACACCCACAAGCTTGTTGGCTTGAGCGTGATGAAAGATCGCAGACGACGGTAAAGACAGGGATGGGAGTTCAGCCAATGAAGAGACGGCCTCAGCGGACGTATAGGTCTCGGGCGCCTTTCGTTTGCGTCGGGTTTTGGAGAGACTTTATTATTGTTCCGAATGGGTAAAGAGAAAGAGAGAGAAACGGCAAATAGTATCAGACCACAGCCGGAATGAAATAAGGATCCGATAAAGAATACATACGCTGTAGACACTTGAGTCATCTCATCGATCGCTTCCTGAGGCAACAATCCAGCTTTCGAAGCTTGAGGTTGCTCCACTTCCATAGCTGCAGCACCGTTCGCAGATGGTGCATTGCCACCAGCGGCGGCAGCAGCAGCGAATTGAGCTTTAACATGTCTCAACCCTTCTCTTGCTTCATCTCTTTCTCGAACCAACCTGGCAACAACTCTCTTGGCAGCGTCCAATTCGTACAGAGATCTCGAGAGTTCTTGTCTTAGCTGTAGATTTTGAGTTTTGAGAGAATGCGTCTCCAACATTAAAGAATCCCATTCCGATTGTAACGTAGACAACAAGGAGGGGATACTGGTGTGCGTTGTCAATCGGGGAGTGACAAGTTTAGAGGACGGGGCAACGCCGTTTGTTTCTCCATTTTGTGCAGCCGCCGAGGGGGTAACTTTCAGGGTAATGAGGTCGTCTTCGGAAAGAGGTTGTCCAGTGACGGGATCTGTGCCCTCAGTTTGAAGATGCTTGCGGATGAGTCTGCTTTCGTAGATATGGCCTGAAGGTGTGGCGACCGGATTCTCGCAAGCCGTTCCTGATACTAAAATAGGCCAATCGAATGGCAAAAGCAACATCAAGCAGTAGTAGACAAAGAGTTAACAAATGAATGAGGTGACGATGCTGGCCAAAATTGCGACAGGCGATATCCACTCTCCAGCGAGATGCTAAACACAGACAGATCAAAGAGACGACATACGGGCACAAAACATGATTGCTCAATAAAATGAATAAAGGTAACGGGGGACTAATCAACAGACGAACGGGTGGAAAGACGAAAAGGAAAGAGCTACGATGCGGGATGTGGATGTGGATGCGATGAAAAGAGGGAACAAGAAAGAGGGAATTGTTTGTTTATTTGGCGGAACGCGGATTCGACTTTGATACCGCACTCAGAATATAAGAACTACATTATAAATTATATTTTTAAAGCATTTTATGACATATTGCTGCCACATATTATAATACAATAATGCCATTAAAGTGCCGCTCATTGAGGGCACGATTTTGGGAGCACTGCTGATCGGTCCACACTCCGATGTTTGCCTCTACTCCGTAAAAGCATTCCAAAGTCATAGTCTATCGCCTACTCTTTGTTTAGATCAGTTATTAGTATGATGCCGTCTTCGCTACAATTTCATTTATTGTGACCAACAAAAATATATTTAAAACTAGCTGTAGTCACGTGTCGCCAACGTTTTTACTTTCTGCACATTCCTTTGATCCAATACACCATAAAATTCATTTCTCAACTGCAGAATTGCTAGAGACGCTCAATCTATTTTTCGTAATCTCAGTACATTAAGCAAGAAATCTTTGAATAGTTTAGGACACAAACAGCAGTCTGACGGCTATGTCTATACTTTATTATTGTAATAAATAATCGATTATCCTATGTGCCCCGATGATTGAATAAGCACTCTAAATAGTCTGGAGCGAACAAATTATATTACTTCATTTAAATATTCTCTCTAATCGAGCATTTATCTCACGTCATGAATTGATTACTTCTAGCTCCAATCCCTGCTTATTCGGACTTGCCATGAAAATTCTAGATGCGTTGCTTTGTCGTCATCGAAAAATTTGGAATTGATTTGATAAATGCCATAATTCTCAGGCCCAGATGGAACAGAGTTCATGGAGATCTATGCAGAGTGTCCGCAAATGAATTATAATAATAAAGAAATGAAAAGTGGGTTTAGATTTTATGTGTTCCATTCGTGTGATAATTAAAGTAATGTTTTTACTTACTGTGAAATTGTAAGGTTGACTCCGTGGGGCATAACTTCCAATCATCTGTTCCATAGTGTCGACTGTATATAGTACATAGATGAATAAATAAACAATATAAATCACATAAGCACAGATGTCAGAATATTAATGATGAATGGGGACGGTCATATGATGTAATAAATTGAGATTAGAATATACCTTGTTCACCATCTTTCTGAATGATTTGATTATATTGCAGACCGAGGGCGATGTCATGTTGAATTCTGCATGAATATAAATATCAGTCATGAATGGTAACAACCCAAACGCAAGAAAAAGTTGAAGAGCGAAAGAACCAGAAAACGTTTATCACTAAGAACTATATAAGCGCTCAGAGGAGCATACAGACATACCTGAAATTAATCTTCAAATCATAATTGATTCCCTCTTTCACTACAATTACCCGATTCTTCAGGCTCTCAATTTTTTCTACAGTAATTTACGATTGTCAATGAAGCAAACCGAAGCAGGGATCAATGAGCATCAAGACCCACAGGATACCTTTAGATGAAATATCCAAAACAGTATCCGGCTTTCCGTGAACTGCAATGGCGAATGAAGTGATTACCACCTTTTGTGGTTCGCCTTTTGGACCGGCTGGAACTACGACGATGGCATATTTTAACATGATCAGTTCATTATGTGGACAATTATGGGAATAGGAGATAACTGATAATATGGCCGTCAGAACATAAAGGGACTAACCGGTCATAATTCCTAGTGATTGTTTCCATTTTTTCAAAGATTCATCATTCGCATCTAGGTTACGCAGTTCGTCAATTGTCTTTTTGGGAGGTACCTATTTGTGGAGTATTTCGGGATCCATAAAGTAGAAAGGAGTATGAAGTACAATTTGGTTAAATATCAGCCCATAACATCGCCATTCTGTCCTGCCGCTAACGCAGAAAAAAATCCACTAACCTTGTAGTCCACTTTAATCCGTTCTTTATAAGGATCTGACGGCGGCTCATTTACATCGGCAGACACATTTGGATTTTCCGCATAATCATTTGTATCATTGCTTACAAAAGGTCTGCTGTATATAGTACGAGGAGGGTTTTGTTTGCCATTCAAAATTTGGGCTGAATGAGTGGCAATCGTCCATCCGAGTGTTAATAGGAACACGAATGCTATGAACAACAATTTCGGGTGCATTGAACTCGGTGTTTTTGGTGGCATACGGGGCCGTTTAATGCCATTGTATATAGGAGATGAGAACATTATCGAATTTGTTGGTAATGTTTGCAAGAATCGTCGACCCAAGGAAAGGAAAAAAGACTTGCAACGGATTTTCGGGTGGGGTTGATTCGGTTTCATGTCGGGACAATAACTTCCCGCGTATGCTAATGATACCCTAAGGATTCGGTCTTAAAGTCGAATGGTTAGGCAGAGCGTATACGAGAGTACCATTAGACAAAAATAGTCTAGGGAAGGAATAGCAAGAAATCTTGATTTGATATTTTGTGCCAAAAAATGTATCAGCGCTCCGAAATATAATTATACATTGATGGGTACATATAATCGTCTAATAATTACCCACCAGGATATGCCAATTACGTAAATTCGCCATTAAATTGTGAAATTAAGTTATAATAATATTAATATACTTGAACTTTGCAAGCAGAAGTCGTCCAATATGCCGCCAAACCAGTTCTATAAATGTCGATTTTATTGCAGTTTCGCATGAATTAAATTATCATCAATATGGCATCAATTATTTGAATATCTGATACTCGATTATTTGTGATGTTCAGTGCTGCAATCTCCCCGGCTTTAACAATTATTAAATAAACATTAATACAATGAGTGAAATCCAAGTCACGTGATTGTAACATTTTTTCCTTCCTCTTCCAATTCCCATTCTTTCTATCCGACGATATCTATTACCCTCCCTTTTAATCACATTATTCCCGTACATATCTTTTTGTTATCATCCATCAATTAAGCGTACTAGTCCAAGATGTCTATGGTAGAAAAGATAAAGGAAATCGAGGCCGAAATGGCTCGAACCCAGAGAAACAAGGCCACCGCCCATCACTTGGGTTTGTTGAAGGCCAAATTGGCTAAACTCAAGAGAGAGCTGTTGACTCCTCAAGGCGGCGGTGGTGGTGGTGCCGGTGTGGGTTTCGATGTTGCGAAAACGTATGTATTCGCTGGTTGCTTGCGGCTCTAATTTGGTAAGAAATATAAAACTTACAAGTTCAATGAATATCTCCGGTCTGCAGTGGTGTCGCTCGAGTTGGATTCATTGGATTTCCGTCAGTTGGCAAGTCGACACTCATGACAAAACTTACCGGAACCCACTCCGAAGTCGGAGCCTACGAATTTACCACTTTGACGACTGTACCCGGTGTCATCCATTATAAAGGTGCCAAAATTCAGGTGAGTTAAAGATTCGAAATTTTGCTTTTTAATCGTAGATAGCGACCAGTGGGGTATTGAATTTTCCACTTTCATTGTTGGATTGATGAACACTATATTGGATGCTCGGGCGGCCATACCTGCTTTTGGTAAAAATGTCTGACTGACCTTTGTTTTACCATCTTGATTAGATTCTTGATCTTCCCGGTATTATCGAAGGTGCCAAGGATGGTAAAGGTCGAGGTCGCCAAGTCATTGCCGTCGCTCGAACATGTTCACTCATTTTCATTGTACTCGACGTCTTAAAACCACTCACACATAGACGCCTGATTGAGCGGGAATTGGAAGGATTCGGTATCAGATTAAACAAAGAACCACCAAATATTAGTTTTAAGAAGAAGGAAAAGGGTGGAATCAGTGTTAGTAGTACGGTGACGTTGACCAACTTGGAGAATGATACGATTAAAAGTATTCTGAATGAGTACAAGATCCACAATGCCGATATCAGGTTTTCATGTGATGCTACAGCGGATGATTTGATTGACGTTATTGGTAAGGCTTTTGAAACTTAATTACCGCCATCAACACCACTTCTCTAACTGATTTTCTCTTTCTTCCATTATTACTGGGTCTTTGTTGGATCTACAGAGGGAAACAGAATTTATATGTGGGTATAAAATCTCTTCGTTCCACTGCATCTGCCATTCACTAATCTCTTGTAATTGCTCTACATCACAGTCCCGGTATATATGTGCTTAACAAAATTGATCAGATCTCAATTGAAGAGTTGGACATTGTCTCGAAGATTCCACATTGTGTGCCGATTTGTGCCCATCATGAATGGTAAATATCGATTCTGTTATCAGACTATCTTAAAACTATATCCGTTTCCCCTGTCTTATCGTCCTTTCGTCCTTTTCCCTTGCTACTTCTATAGGAATTTTGACGAACTCATGGAAAAAATGTGGGATTATCTGGCGCTTAACAGAATTTACACAAAACCAAAAGGCTTGCTGCCCGATTATTCTGCACCTGTGGTACTAAGACGAAGTGCCAGTACGGTAGAAGATTTCTGTAACAGTATTCACAAGGGTTCGTTTCTCTTCTTTTAATTGCTTTGTTGCATCTTGTTGTCTGTGATCACCTTTTCGCAATATATTAACCCCACGTTCTGTTCTGTAAATTAAGCCATTCTCAAAGACTTCAAATATGCTCTTGTTTGGGGTACAAGTGTGAAACATAATCCGCAGATTGTAGGTAAAGATCACGTATTAGCCGATGAAGACGTCGTACAAATCATAAAGTACGTTCCTTGTCCGTGTCTGCTCTGAAATGTGTAAACTGAGATAGCTGACATCGCTTTTGATTCATTTCTTGTCTGTCTTTTATCAGAAAATAATCCATCATTGTCTTCGTTGGATATTAATTGCCGTAATTGCAAAATACTCTTTGTCGTGGTAGAAATGATGGTGAATTAGGGTTCAATGCATGTTGATAGCAAATAAAAACCAAAAAACAAACAAATCTATATAAAATGATCAAATAAATAGTGGAGAAATTCCAAATTCCTATACTCGTGGTAGCCCACGCACAGGAATTTCATGGAATAAAGTCATTGCAAATTCAGGCATTTTAGTAGAAGCTTCGCATATCTTATGTAAAACGATATCCAGATAGATACGAGTTTTAGAATATCGCCATGTTCAAATCAAGCTTCTAAGAATATTTAATCGTTCTTGATTAGTCGAATCTGTTGATTTGAAATTATAAGGACATCGTGATTTTCTCGCGTATCGCTACGACAGCATACGTCTGGTGTAAAACATACTGAATTCGTCTGAAAGTCTGACTCATTAATTTCTCTAAGTTCGCTGAGTGTTGATGAAGAATTAAAAATTAAATACATTGTATTGGAGTTTTAAGGAACCCCAGGATTGAACTGAACAAAAATCAAGGATGGACAACAAGATTTTCAACCACGTTCTTAATGCAAAACGTATTTCATACGACCTCGGAATATAACCTCATACAAACGAAACTCGCCACAACATCATGATTGAAAATTATATTCCAGTTAAAAAGACCCATGAGAACATAAGATACCAAAATGGCAACAGAATGATTTTCTCACCACACCCTCGCAAATTTGGCCCAGAAACACCTTCCACACCACCACGCAACTCCCGACAGAGTGACCCTGAGGCCATATCCACGCCACTATCGTCTATAAAATCCCCTTCGTTGTCCTGCTTTCATCAAATCCTCTGTAATCCAGGTTGTAAGTTGCAAGGCATAGGTATACCGGTAGCAAAAGACAAGGATACAATTCACCAGCGAAAACGCGAACCATCGAAATGAAATCCAAAGTGATTCTTACCCTCTTTTTCTTCACACTCCTTACCGTCACTTTTGCGGTTCCAGTCGAAGAAGGAACCGACGTTGATTCGGAAGACGTTATCATCGGACTAGAAGATGACGACCCATCTCTTGCCAGTGAAGATGTAACCGGTGCAGGTGCTCCACCCGTTGCGGTTGCGACAACGAATCCAACAACCAAGAAGAAGAAAAATGCTTGTACTAGATTGTTGACTAGAACGAGATATAGACAATTTTTTAATGGCAATAGACCGGAATACTATTCCCATTTACTGAGAGCATTGACAAAAGCTAAATGGTGTACTGCTGAAAAGTAAGGATTTTTTTTACTTCATCTCCCTTTGCATTTTATCATCCATTTTATCCGCGATGTGGACGCGGGGTGGAGAATGGATGGGACGGGCCAAAGTGGTCTTGGAACAGTGCCAATCATTACTATTGTTTTATCTTGCATATTATTATTATTCTTATCGTTTTTATCCTGTTGTTATCGTGCTAACTAGAATACTTTAATGTATTTTCGTTTCTTTATTGTCGTTTAGAATGGCTGCATTCCTTGGAACAGTGAAACACGAAACTGCTTCCATGTCTATTTTCTTTCAACCAAGTTTGTATATCCCATCCTCTTTCTATTGTTCAGAAGTTAAGAAGAACTTAACACAATTTCAATTATCTTTGATTGCTGTAATAATTTAATTATAATTAGTCGATAATGGTGCTGGGTAAGTTTCACAATTCCATCGTTGCTTGTGTGACGATAAACTCGAACTGACAAAACTTGACAATATTATCAATTCATTACACGGAATCCAGTATCCTCCACATGATCCCACCCAACTGGCGCTTTGCCTTCAACGGTATCTCAGACCTTCGTAGAGCACTAGGATCAAGCAACCAAAACCTCATCAATTCTCCCACCTTTGACCAACCACGATTTAGAATCATGACAGACCCACGCTACATGTTCACAGTTGGAACTTGGTGGTTCAAGCGAGGTGCTGGCGAAATTCTCAATCGTGGTTGTATGACCGTCGAAAGCGATATGCAGAATTGGGTAAAATCAGAACAATCAATGACGATGCTCAAGAACTGCGTTTTCGGATTCGCCGCTGACCCTGGTGACTGGCAACGTAGAGGATTCATTAGAGAAGCTTACAACTTGTTGAAATATCGAAGGACAGCTTCGGTATCTTCTGCTGGAGTTGAAGCCGCCGGTGCTAGCGTCGTTGAAAATGATATCGACGTTCAATTCGATGAAGATGAAACGTTGGTCTTTGTTGATGCTGAAACTAACAAAACTGTTTCTACCTCTGTCCCTACCATGACTGGCAACGTTGTGCCAACTGCTACCGCTACCATCATTTTAGCCGCTCCTCACCAAGATGGCGCTTAAATATACCAATTATAAATAATTTCATTCCTAAAAACTTAATTAAATCTTTGTACGATTTGTAAGATAACCCGTAAATAATTGAATTCAGATTCCATGTACAGCAACGAAATTGAGTAAATAAATTTCAAGAGAATGAGGACTTTCGTATAAATTGAATCTTTGATGCTCATCCTTGTACAATTTCGTGTTTAGGTTTCTCCGTACGGTATCCGAACTTTATTATCTTTCTTACACATATTGGCCGTTTCTGACCAATGAAGCAGACTAAGGATAAGTAACATATCCATCCTTCTTTACAAATTTAACACGATATGTTATCGGCCATTCATCACCAGCCTCAGAGACATAGGTATCCGTGAAATTGGTTTCTGTACATATCAACGGTAGCAATCCAGACGAACAAGAAATGAGGAAAAAGAAAAATCGAATCATAGCTGACTGAGCTTGGTGAAACATAGAAGAGTCGAAACACACGTCACACACATGCACGACAATCGTAACATCTCCATTCTCTACGGACTAATCTAAATTGAACTTTCACTTTCAAATTGGTCCTTATATCTATCCATCAATTTTCCATACTTTCTTCACGATACTACTCTTCCCATTCATGCCTCGTTTGATCAATGTTACTCTACCACCATCGCTATTTGAATTCAAATAGCTTGGGGGCATCAATTTTGCACCCTCTCCCTTACCAGTATTGCTACTAGTTCCACTTGAGGTGCCACCAAATGTCAATACCACACTTTCGTCCCCCTTCTGAAGAACGTGAAACAATCTAGCGGAAGGAGAAGTCATCTGAAGACCCAAAGAGACAACTATTTCCTCGTAAAGCGTTGCTCCTGAGATTAAACTCGAACTTGTCTGTGTATTGAGTGAATTAGATGAGTTGGAGCGACTTTGCGGTTGGCTGTGAGGTTGGCTGCAATTGAGTAGTGGACTTGGTGTAGAGCAGGGGGGAATGGGCGATGAAGAATATGACGGAGAAGAGTGAGAGGGTGACATAGGATTTGTCGATCGAAGGACGTCACGTCGTTTAATGACGTCCTTCGCAAATAAGAATCGGGTCCTTTTACTTGGAAACGGGGACGCATCCGACTCTAGAACGGATTTAAGTAATTGAAAAGGAAGAAGAGAGAATATATCAACCAGAGTCTCGTACGAAACTGGAGAAGCGGCTACGGTGTTACTGTGGAGCGGAATATTCTCGGCGGGAGAGCTAGAAGAAGAAGCAAAAAAGGAAATAGACGATTCTGAGCTCCAGTTCGTGCACATAAGAGGGAGATTTGTGACATATTCTTGTACGATATTCTTGAGCCTTTCAATAACAGGGAGTCGATCGTCCAGTTCCTGCGAACTTTCTGGAACGAGACAAAGGGACAAGTAGCGTTGAATCGTAGTCGGCGAAATGTCGGATTGTATAAAGTCGAGGACAAGGTGAGTCAGGGAGGGCAGTCCAAATATGAGAGAGGCCGCTAGAATTTCAAGACTGTTTTCCGTGGAAAAATGATAAGGGGCGATGGGAGCGTACAAGTGACCTGGAATCAAAATAAATCATTCACCTGTTGCGTTTCGGCGGAGAGTGTGCTTAGTATAACATACCAATTGCGATCGAAAAGCTCTCTTCACTGATTCCTTCCGGAAGATCAACCGTAATTTCTCGATTATATCGCCTATCATCGACGCCTACGTGGTTATCGGTCCCACTTTCTGTATGAGAGTTCTTATGATCGCATTCGGCCAGTGTCCTGACCCAGAAGGAGCTCTGTGACAAGATCAAAGCATGAAACCCGAATGTCTTGCCAAATAAAGGGATATGAACTGCAGTATCGGCGAATGAAGAGTTCAGATAGGCGTT
This sequence comes from Paraphysoderma sedebokerense, assembly GCA_025602915.1. NCBI lineage: Eukaryota > Fungi > Blastocladiomycota > Physodermatomycetes > Physodermatales > Physodermataceae > Paraphysoderma > Paraphysoderma sedebokerense. Next base: position 395,646 of record JAHLJZ010000016.1, read on the forward strand.
ATACAGATGTTGGATGATATTGTGAGTGTGTTGATGGGCGAATGACGGATGAACGAAAGACAAAGGTTGTGGAGGGGGTTTTGCAGCGACACTTTGTTGCAGATTAGGGACGTAATTAGCTGTCGGAGGATTCAATTCCAACTTCAGAGGTTGATTAGGTTCAGCATGGATCACGCCATTAGTAGCGCTAATGACAGGATGTTCGGTGTGAAAAGCGGATTGTTGGGGCAGTTGAGTCTGATTTGGAATGGTAAATCGTTGAGACAGACCGTTTGTAGACAACATTTTGCGGAAGGATATGATTTCAAATGATACAAGGTTGATATGATGGAATTCGAATTCTAGTTGGAATCGGTGTCGATGGGAATCCTGGAATGACCGTTGTATTACCCCGGCAACGGTCACGTGTACAATAAAAACAGGCCACGTCTTACGATGGAATGATACGAATTCCGTACCGGAGGGATGCGGTCAATGAAACTACACATCGATTCGGACAATCAGACCGCTCCGATATCATGTGTCTTGCCTACAGACATTTTTCGTCGGTTATCCTCGGAGCTGAATCAGTGGGTGCAAATTTTAACGACCACCAACGTGAGTCTTCCCATTGCGTAACTTCCGTGAATGATTGTGAAGTTAATGATTGACATTGATGAAGGTTTATTACAGTAAAGCTCTACCTGCACTATCAAGTCATCAGACTTTTGTTAGTCTTCGCGGCCCATTGATTTCTCGCGCGATTCACTCGTCGGATAACCTGTCGCTTCAATTGCGCGACTTGGGGGAGAATGAATGTAAGGACTGTCATATTTCCAACGATCTCCTCATCCCTAAATCTAGTGCGCTAATTCTAGATTTTGAATTCCGTTGGTCCAATTCCAGGCATCGTCCAGACGATTTCATGCCCTCTTCCCCGAGCACTGACCGTCTGCTATTCGATCAAGTCGAGCAATAAGCAGGATGAGTCTTTCACGATACCTGGTAAGATTCCGTTTGCCCCCAAGGTAACTAAATTCTGTACATCCTGTTCTGCTTGTATCCGAAATTCATCAAGCTGTTTATCTTGACACCGACGATAACCTTAAAAGTTGATCCAATCTCTGATACGAGATTACGTACTTTTTCCTGGGGCAAGGATATTACATCCTTGGTTTGAGATAGAGGTACATTATTCCTCCCGCTGCTGATCTGATGGTTATGCTGAGGCCAATTCCCGATCCAGGTTTCCACAATAGAACCAACGACCCCTTGCCTACCCTCCTTTTCCACTAGATTTACTTGTCAAACGAGCAATGAAATAAACGATATACCCGAGCTCAAAACCTATTCATCTTCAGCGTCGTCGATCCCTGGATTGGAAGCTGTATCGGCACAGTTGTTAGAGTTGGTAAAATATCCGTTATTGTTTCCGGATTTGTTTGATTTAGCGCGGGTTCAGGCTCCCCGTGGAGTATTGCTTCATGGACCTCCTGGCGTTGGTAAAACTCTTGTAGTGAGCCACTTGGCTCAATGGTGCAATGCAGAATTGGTATGTTAGTGGTGGAACTGACCGAGGTACAGATATAAACATGTCAGCTCAAGTAGAATTGTATACAGATTACGATACATCCGCCAACTGTTCTTTCACCGTTCCTGGGACAGTCCGAAAAAAATCTACGACAAAAGTTTGAGAAAGCTCAAGAATTGGCCTCGCAAATTGTCACCACGTCCGACGGCACCATAACGACGCGGCCTGTTATTGTGTTTATCGATGAATTCGACGCTATTGCACCATCCCGAAACTCAGCAGCATCATCGCAAACAACCAGACTCGTGACTCAGCTATTGACATTGATGGACGGAATCAGCACCAAGCATAGTATGGATCGCAATTCAAATAAAAGTCTACAGCCGCGAATTGTAATTATCGCATCCACGAACCGCCCGCATACTCTGGATCCCGCCCTGCGTCGCCCAGGAAGATTCGACAGAGAGATTCAAATTATGCCCCCAGATGTTGACACCCGCGCCAGGATTCTAGAAAATCTTCTTTCGTTCGCTAACCCCAGCAGCCAACACATTTCGAAAGTCAATCTCAGATTGTCGAATGATGTAGATATTCAAGAATTGGCGAAATGGAGTAACGGCTTTGTTGGTGCAGATTTAGCGATGTGGGTTCGAGAAGTCTGCTCCCGGTTCGCAAAACGAGCAATGAACCGTACCACCGAGTTGTCCAACTTATCTGATTCAACTTCTGTTTCCGATTCCGCAACACCGCCCGTTGATGTGATCCGTAGATCCGATTTCTTCGACGCCTTTAAACAAATGACACCAAGTTTAACGCGTGGACATACGATTGACATCTCAACTCCTCTCACCTGGTATGATGTCGGTGGTCTTCCGTCCGTCAAACAGGTTTTGCAGCAGTCTATTACATGGCCATTGATACATTCCGAGACATTCATACGACTGGGAATTGCACCAACAAGAGGTGTGTTGTTATATGGTCCACCCGGTTGTTCTAAAACGACGTTAGCCAAGATACTAGCAAGACAAAGCGGATTTACGTTCTTGAGCATCAATGGAGCTCAAGTATTTTCACCTTACGTCGGGGATTCTGAAAGTATTAGTACGTCGTTTGGATTTGTTTCCCTCTGTTACATTACCATTTGCCTGACGAAATCATATTTTGTTTCAGTTCGTTCGACGTTCCACCTCGCGAGACTGTCTTCTCCGACCATTATATTCGTAGACGAAATAGACGCCATCGTTTCTTCTCGCTTCGACTCACAACAAAGTGGAACCTCGGATTCCGTGCAATCTAGAGTGTTGAGCACTTTACTCAATGAAATGGATGGCATCGAAAATGCCACTGGGGTGGTTGTCGTGGTATCTTGCCTCATTATTATATTCCCCCACTTCATTTGAATCTAAATGCAAAATCTTTTCTTCATATACAACAGGCCGCAACTAACCGTCCCAATGTTCTTGATCCCGCACTTCTCCGACCGGGACGATTCGACAAGCTTGTCTACGTTCCTCCGCCTGATAAATCAGCGCGAAAAGAAATATTTAAAATATATACGAAAAACTTGCCATTGGGAGAGAGTATAGATTGGGAAAAAGTGTTGGAAGAACTGAGTGATTTGGTAAGTTTTAACTCCTGCTGTCTTCGATGTATATGGAACATGAGTTAACACAATTTTAATATCAGACTGGAGATTGTACAGGAGCAGATATTGAAAATCTTTGTAGGGAAGCGGCATTATTAGCTTTACGAAGGTCGTTGAGTTTGCCAAACCCTTCGAAGGGTTCAGTGGTAGGTTTCTGCGCTTGATAACGAGGTTCATCTTGGCCGCAATTTGCTGACTCTACACGGTTCTTGGCTTCTCTGAATACAGGTTGTGCAAGATTTTATGGACGCTTTAAATCTAATAAGACCAACTTTGACTGCCGAAATGATGGCGATGTACGAGAGCTTAAGTGAGAAATTCTTGTAGGAACGTAGCATTGTAAGTATTTTTTACAAATGAATGTATTCGATAGACCATGTATCAAATCAAATAAGATTTCAAATTCTCAGATAATTACACCATCAACTTCATGCAGCAAATCAAATGCTTAGTTTATTGTAACAATCCTTCAATTTACTTCTGTTGAAATTTTGATGACAGTAACTTAGCAATAGTTTGAAGTTGAATATTTGATGTGCCTTCGTAAATCGCACCAATTTTGGCGTCACTACATCCAATAATGATTAGTTCAAGACGAAACATGCAAGGTTGCGAGGAGTTTGTCGTGACAATAAACAAACCGATAGAATTTTTCAGCAGGGTAGTCTCGTGTGAAACCGACGCCACCCATCCACTCTATAGCCTTGCTGGCAGCTTTTTCCGCAACTTGTGAAGAATAGAGCTTGGCCATCGCAGCTTCCTTGACAAAATTCTTGCCTTGCTCCTTCATCCTGGCGGCGTTGTAGGTTAATAGACGGGCTGCTTCAATTTCGGTGGCGACCTGAGCATATTGATGTTGCATTCCCTGAATAACATTTGTTGATAAGAAAGAAATGTACGGTGAAACAAACGCAAGCCAAAGAGACAGCGTACCTGGAATGTACCAATCTCTTGGCCAAATTGCTTTCTCTGGAACATATATTCCATGGCATTATCGAATGCACCTTGAGCCAATCCAATCATCTGTGCGGCAATACCGATACGTCCTTCATTTAGAATCTCGATAGAATATTTGTACCCCTTTCCGACTTCACCGAGGACATTAGAGGCCGGAACTTTCACATCATCGAAGTTCAGAGCGCATGTTGAAGAAGCTCGGATTCCCAGCTAAGGAAAACTCGTCAGATTAACCGCTATAAATAATATATAGATATTCATTCATACCTTGCTCTCTTTCTTGGCAATCTGGACGCCCATATCTTTTTCCACAATGAAGCAAGTGATACCTTTGTATCCCTTGCTTGGATCGACGTTGGCAAATACCAAGAAGATATCAGCTTCTCCTGAATTGGTAATCCAGAGTTTTGAACCGTTAAGAACGTAGTAATCTCCCTTCTTCTCGGCTCTGGTCTTGAGGGCAAATGCATCCGATCCACTTCCGGCTTCAGACAAGCCAAAACAACCGACCTAGAGTGGTAGGCCATCAGAAAACGGACCTGAATGTGAACTTTCGAGGCTATCTTAAATGAGCAAATCCATTTCTTACTTTGTCCGTCGCAAGAGCAGTCAGATATTTTTCCTTCTGGGCATCAGTTCCGTATTGGCGGAACAATGTATTGACAAGGGTGTTCTATAAAGAGAAATTGTAAGATATAGAATGAGACGCAAGCGTTACTTGAGGGCTTGACAATGCTACCAACCTGAACGTCACATACGACAGAAACAGACGGGTCCACTTTAGCCAGTTCTGAAGAATGCCAGAAAAGTTATAATTTAAATGGTCTGATGCGAACGTGTTCTCAAACAATTAAATATTACCTTCAACAGCCAAGATAGCAGAGGTGAAGGAGCTTTCAGCACCACCAAAATCCGAAGGAGTTTCAATGCCCATCAACTGTACGCGAAGTTGTCAACAAAAGATTCCAAGGTTCTTATATGATTAATTTGTCAGATATTCGTACCCCTTGTTCGAACAGTTCTTTCAGCACATCTTTATCCAAAGTTTCAGTTTCATCCATCTGAGATACTTTGGGTTTGATACGTTCCTGTGCGAACCTTGCAACTATTTTTAAGCGAAATTGATGACGATTTCAGTATATAAGTGTCCAGTAGAGTATTATTCGCAACCCAAACACCATAAAAGACAGCAAGTTGATAAAATACGGAGATAAAATTAGAAAGAAAGTTATTCGCTTGTTTAACTGAAATTGGACATTGTCAGTCAACTGAAAGTAGTCGTACCAGATTCTTGCAACATTTTTTCTTCATCAGTTAAAGTGTAGAGGGACGGAATGCCAGTGTGGGCACCATTTAAACTAGTTGAGGTAGATAATAATCTAAAACCCACCCCCAAATGAGAGTCAACGTCAGTACGGAGTGGAAGGACACGACTGAGCACTAACAAATACCCACCTTTGGGATGTAACAGCAGGGGCGGCGACAGCACGCAAATTCTTTGAAATAAGTCTGGACGTCAATCTAAGAGCCATATCTACGACGAAATTCCTTACAATATACGGATAGCAGATGGGTAGAATGATGACAAAAAGTTGGAATTGCTAATTTGCGGTGGATTGAAAACGGCCATCCAAAACGTAACGGAACGGGGCCGATCTTTTCAGACTGGTCACGTGATCGGCCAAACTCCGTCCCGTGAATTTCAAAGTGATTTCAAATGGGACGACATCTGATATTTACGGTTGTAATGCAGAATTTTATCAGAATTTTATCATAATAATATTTACACTCCTTGTCTAAGGGTATGATCTCAGGCTTTGCGATGATAATTCTGTTTGCATGCGAAATGTATTGCAAACCATTGCTCGAAAATACAAAAATACAGAACAACCCGTCAACATCCCTTAACCAAAATTCCCGAATAGACTAATAACTATAAACAAGTATACAGAGACAATTTTATTCTTATCTTGTTTCTCTGCTTGCCTTTGTTGTTGAAATAGTCGTTGATTCCTCCTTGCCGGCAGCAACGATAGCGACAAATTTACTCGATAAGAATAAACTGATTAGTTCACACAAAATGGCGATATTGTTAAACTCAAAAATATCGTTTCGGACGTTCAAAGTCAAAAACGAAATGGCCATTGTAAGTCCAGTAATGACAACCAGCGCAAAGTAAATCGCGAAGATCAGCACGCATAATTTGATTTTTGATGTTTTCCCACTTGGATTGTTAACCCCTGACGGGACACTCCCAGAATTAACTTTCATCGTATCCAGCAACAATTTAACGATCATTCCGGTCAATCCAGCATTGATTATGGTGTGGTAGATTGAAACGGACGCGTATAACTGAAGAAATGATGGGATAAGAGCTGGATTGGCGAGGATGCCGACATACCATAAGGCAATGGCGATCGCCCAAAGTAAATATTCAATTCCCACGAGAATATACATGTACATGTGATATTGATGAATACTGCGGGAGAGAAGCTTATAACGCATACCGACATAAGTTGTCACAGTGGGAATTGTAAGCATTGTGAACGAACCAACAGCATTGTACGCCCCAGCATCGATAATACTCGAAGAGTTTACGGATATGCCTCCAAGAAGCATTGATATTCCAAAGAATGCGAGCGCAGCCATGTAGACAATTTTATAGCTTGAGAGAGATTGAGCGCTATCTGCCAGCATGGCAATTAACAACCCGAAGCAGACACCAGAGATGATGGCAGAAGACTTCCCAATGCGTTCGAATGGGTCCATTTTGCTGCAAATAGTTGGTTTAGAGATTTTGGGAAGATGAATGAGCTAATTAGCACTGAAATCGACAACTGAGAACAAAGTATTTGGAGATATTGAAATTTGAAGAATGAAGGACAATTGGAGAATTTTCCCTCAGGGGTAAGATAGTGTGTCGAAACGAAGAGTAGGGGATAACAGAGAAAAGGGGCTCCATCTATATACTGCTCAATGTGCCGAAAGGTCTAGATGTGTAGCACCTGTAGCACGAGACCGATGACAATGAAATAAAAATGAAAGCCGTCATTGAGTGAGCCGAAACGGACTCAATGACTTCTCATCTTTGTGCCCTCTTGAGCCCTATTTATCCGTCACAACGGGTGTATCGTGATGACGACATCCTTTATCTGTGCTGTTAATGCTTTTATGATGACAAAGAAAAAAACAACGCCCTTCAGCTGGTGGCAAATTTTCTTGAGAATTCCAGAAGTCTAGAACCTCGGAACGGGAAATTGGAACCGGTTTTCTCGGAATGCTGAAGAGCTCGCCTGACTTGCACGAAATTAAAACACCGTTTCTAATAACAACAAATTAGTGAATTACCCCCACTGTTTTTCTTCCACAGAGGAGTGAAAATTGTCGAAATCGTTCATGCAAGTTTAGCGGTCAAATGGTGGCAAACTATATACTGAATTATACAGCCTGCTATATAGGCCGTTAAATAAATTGCCAAGTCATAACTTATCACCATCTTACCTTACAATATGTCCAGAAATCCGAGCCGGTCTGCTGATATATGAAATAAGTATAGCTCTAAAACTCGACCATTAATCTGGAAGTTCGAATCCAAACTATTAAAGGAAATATTCTTCATCAGATGTATTCCCATTTAGTTCTCTCTTTGCTGGTGCTGAGACATCATTACCACACTGATGACGGACATTCATTGTGAGACGTTGCTTAAAATCTGCATTTTCGATATGACCACATCAGTGGTCAACTAAAGCAACTACATCAAATAAAATTACATGGTAAAAAATACAAGACTTATACATTTTATTTATGCTCTCTACTAATTGTCTTTGTATTTGAAACCGTCGTTGATTCCTCCTTGCCAGTCGCGACGATGGCGACAAATTTACTTGATAAGAATAAACTTATGAGCTCACATACGATAGCAATGTTGTTGAAGAGAAAAACATCATTTTGGACATTCAGTGTCAAGAATGAAATTGCCATCATCAGACCAGTGACTATGACTAGCGCAAAATAAATACCGAAGATGAGCACACATAATTTGATTCGGTTCGAACCGTGCCCATTGCCACTTGATGACACGCCTCCAGGAGTAGCTTTCATTGTATCCAAAAGCAACTTAACAATCATTCCGGTTAATGCAGCATTGATGATAGTATGGTAGATTGAAATTGACGCGTATAGCTGCGAAAATGAGAGGAAGAGAGCAGGATTCACCAGGGTCGCGACATACCAAATGACAATTGCGATCCCCCAAAGGAAATATTCTATGCCGACGAGAGCGTACATATATGTATGATACCTATGGACACTACGGGAGAGAAGTTTATAGCGCATTCCGACGTAAGTCGTGATGGTTGGAAGTGTAAGCATTGTGAACGAACCAACAGCATTGTACGCCCCAGCATCGATAATACTCGAAGAGTTTACGGATATGCCTCCAAATAGCATTGAGATTCCAAAAAATGTCAACGCAGCCATATATACGATTTTATAGCTCGACAGAGATTGAGAGCTATCTGCCAGCATGGCGATTAACAACCCGAAGCAGACGCCAGAAATGATGGCAGAAGCCTTGCCAATGCGTTCGAATGACATGTCCATTTTTAGCAGATACGATGGCTTCTAGTGAAAGTTTAAACTCATGCGTATTTATCTTGTAGGACTGAAGGTAGTATTTATACAGATCTATACCCCGATTCGTTAAACGATTTGCACAGACCTGCCCAGACTTCAATGAATCAGCGATTTCGATTGAATCCAGGCCTCAGGGGTACGAAAGTGTTTGTGGAAAGCGAAGATGTATCGGCAATACAGTGGCTAGGGAGCAGGGGTATTATCTGTGCTAGCTTTTATATTTGTTCATGTGGCAGATTTCTGCCGTGCTGTGATGATGAATAGGATGTGTCGCGCCTGACACGGATGACATTGGTTGCCTGTGCCATTGTCAGGGCGGAAGTGGAAATGCTCCGTGAGTGACTCGACACGGACTCGATAAATCTTCATTTTGACGGGCTTGAATGGAACTCTCCGGACAACATAACGTTTTCTCCGACCTGTTACTAATGGCAGGACAAAAGATATATGTCCGCTCTTTAGATGTGGCAAATTGCCTTCTGAACTGTGGTAGGCGAAATTAAAATGGAAAGTAGAACTGGTTGTCTGCCTGCCCTCGCCACAAATGGTGAAAAACTAATATATGAGAATCAAGGATTAATTATAATTATAGTCATTCAAGTTATGGAGTCGACAAAAGTCGTCGACTCAGTTGGGCGACCCGTTGCCACTTTCGCAACAAATTGACTCGACAAACATTCTATAACCACATTTACTTCCAATTTCAATGCCGGTGGACACATATATCTCAGATTCAACCTCGAGGCTCAAAAATGAAATTACCATGGTCAGGCCCCCAATTATAACCGACGCAAAGTAAATGGCGAAAATCAGAATATCGATTTTGCTGCATCGGACCACTAGCTACTGGGGCAACTCGTAGAAGCACAGAATGAAGCCCCCATTTTTTCCATTAATAATTTGGACCAGAGCGGAGTAATGAAGCCTTTCTATGCAAAAGTCGTTGGTCTTCATTAGAAATCTAGGCTGAAAAGTTACACTGGTGTATTCGAAAACACTGTCCATATCCTAGCAATGGCAAAATCAGATGGCTCATAAACTTAAACTGATATCTCCGCTGGTGAGACATGAACTGGACTTTACATTTCCCTAATTTCGTGCATAATTTACTGTGTATGGAACATTGAGTGGGTTAATATTTAAAATATGTATACAAGAATGATACATTACAGGAGTTGATACATCTTTGAAGTTAGCAATGTTAAACTTATGTTATACGAATAATTTATAATTACAACGGCGTTTTCTCTACTTGGATCTCGCTGATGCCAATACGGTAGCTGAATCCTGATGACCAGCCGCTGCCACGATAGCAACAAACTTGCTCGACAAGAACAAACTAATCAATTCACTCATAATAGCGATGTTGTTAAACACAAATATATCAGTTTGGACGTTAAAAGTCAAAAATGAAATTGTCATTGTGAGCCCAGTCACAATCACCAAGGCGAAATAAACTGCGAAAATGAGAATGCACATTTTTATCTTTGACGCGTTGGTGTTGTTATTGTGGCCACCCGTCCCCGCAGACGAATTTTTCATTGTTCCCAAAAGCAGTTTAATTATTGTTCCGGTCAACACGGTGTTAATTATCGTATGGTAGATTGATATGGCGGCGTACAATCGTAAGAAGGGAGGGACGAGCGTGGCATCGACCATGTTACCTACATACCAAATGACAATAGCGACAACCCACAGAAGATATTCAATACCGATGAGAGCGTACAAGTAATTATGATACGAGTGTATGGTGCGAGAAAGAAGTTTGTATCGCATGCCGCCGTAAGCCGTGACAGTTGGAAGTGTCAACATCGTGAACAAACCAACCGCAATGTACAAATCCGGGGCAGTCACACTGCTAGAATTGACAGATATCCCAGCCAGAAGCATACCCGTACCGAAAATGGCGACGGAAAGCATGTAGACAATTTTGTAGCTGGTGAGAGACTGGGCACTGTCAGCTAACATAGCAATTAATAGACCATAACAAATTCCGGAAATGATGGAAGAAGATTTTCCGTAGCGTTCAAACGTGTCCATAGTATTCTCTTAGTCGTCGCGAAGGCGATATTACTTTAATTTCGGTTGCTTAGAGGTATATAGCAGTTCAACGGCTCTCTTTCTTTCGAGGAGATGTTTTTGAGAATATGAAAAGGAGGGGTGAGATGAGGTCTGATACTGTCTTATACAACGGATTTTGCCCCTAAGTTGAAATTACAATAACCCATGTGACGCACTGTTTGCTGTCCAAATATTCTCATATCGCCCCTGGCATCCAGGCATTTATTGCATGTCAACTATCAAGAGCTCGGTAACGTGATACGTTAGGGGTATTATTGAATCAGTTATAACGGACACAGGACGGACAATTTTGTATAATGTCATTTGAGTTTTGATGCAGCCAGTGTGAGATAGCACTTTTTCGCAGTGTAATACTAATAATCAAATATATGTGTTCAACATCGCCTTATCGTTCCTTAAGCAAATTTTGCTCAATTGCGTCATGTATGTGTAAGTAGTATCGTCGGGACACGACGAGAACGCACATCTCTTCTCGCCCAGATAAATCAGGGGTATTCGGATGCCCCTATTTATATTGCACCGCTGAGCCAAAGAATTCGAGGACAAGACGTGACTCATGGTGGTCACCGGAACTGATTTTGTAGAGTCAATGGAATTTGTTAAGAATAGTTTCTAGTGTGGCTGCACGCGAGAATCAACTTTACTGTTGTCGGATATTCAAGGATATATAAGCCGGGAATTGACTTTACACAACTCAGCATTTCAGTATTGCGTTAGAATATATAGTGCGCTTTCAGGCTTATTAACATGCTAGTATTTCAATGTATATATATAATGGTGTTCCCGTTAATAATAGAATCATTCAATCACTTCAACACCACTGTGCTATTGGACCTTAAATCTTAGCAGAATTGAACATTTGTCCTTCTCGTCCCTCATCGTTCCTCCGCCATCCTGTCTATGACTTATCTTTGAAAAGGTGATACTTGAAAACCCTGGTTTTAACCTGCGGTTAAGAATTCAAACATATTCAAGAAATTTTGGGAACTTCGCAATTCGCATCCGACTCAAGGCCGCAAGTTTCAACTGTGATTACAACGCATGTGACTTTTGTTATCCTGCATGTGGTAAAATTGTTAAGGAACGAAAAAAAAAACTTTTTTCTGATTTTACGCTGCATGCATCTTTCGGACTTTACAGACTGAGCTACAATTAAGGATATTTGTTCAGCTGTATCTATACTAAAGAATTATTCAAGTAAAATAAACTAGAATTCACTCATAACGCCAGTGTGGACATATAAGCCTTTTTCAAGGACTTAGATATCTGCGATGTTATCCTCAGTTAAATAAAAAGTATATCTAATTGTATTATAATGACATTCACATAAACAGCACTGCGAAAATTGGTTGCTACAAATAGAATTTCGGATATTTCAACCCACATTTTTGATACAGTTAAAGACGTACAGCGAGTTATCTTGCATCATGAATTATAAATACATATACTTAGGCTCGTATCATTGTTATAGACACTTCGCTATATAATACATGCACTAACGGCTCGTTTCTGACTTAAATTTCGGAGTCAGAACGGACGTCGATTCATGAGTACCAGCAGCTGCTACAACGGCAACAAATTTACTAGATAAAAATAAACTAATCAATTCACTCATAATGGCGATGTTGTTAAACACGAAGATCTCAGTTTGGACATTGAATGTCAAGAATGAAATTGTCATAGTAAGCCCGGTAACGATCACTAAGGCGAAATAAACTGCGAAAATGAGAATGCACAATTTGATTTTTGAAGCGTTCGAATTGTGGCCACCTGTTGCCCCTGATGTACCATTCATAGTTGCCAAAAGCAGCTTGATAATCATTCCGGTCAGCACAGTGTTAATTATAGTATGGTAGATTGATATGGCGGCGTACAGTCGTAAGAAAGGAGGAATGAGTGTGGCATCGACCATGTTACCTGCGTACCAAATGATAATCGCGACAACCCACATAAGATATTCAATACCGATGAGAGCGTACAAGTAATTATGATACGAATGAATGCTGCGAGAAAGAAGTTTGTATCGCATGCCAACATAAGCCGTGACAGTTGGAAGCGTCAACATTGTGAACAAACCAACCGCAATGTACAAATCCGGCGCAGTAACACTGCTAGAATTGACAGATATCCCAGCCAAAAGCATACCAGTGCCGAACAGGGCAACTGCACTCATGTAGACAATTTTGTAGCTTGTCAAGGATTGAGCGCTATCCGCCATTATAGCAATTATCAGGCCATAGCAAATACCGGCAATAATAGAGGAAGATTTTCCGTAGCGTTCAAATGTGTCCATAATTCCCTCTTCGTTGTCGTTATAAACTAGATAAATTTCAAATTTTTCGCGAACTAACGTGTTGTAAGCTTTGAAGAGGTACAAACGCATCATAGGATGGGGCAATGCCTTTTATCAGTAACGCAGTGCACTCACTTTCAAATGTACAATAAGCCATATGATGGGCCGATTATATATACAGGAATGTTCCTTCCTTCTGTTACTCCTCCGCATTTCCTTTTGCCCCTCCTGATAACGTGACTTCACCTGACTTCACCAACGGCAGATACAACGTGTCCCATGTCTGGGCCATTGTGATTCCTGTCAAACGGACAATTGTAATATCCGTAACATTTGACTTCGAGGTATCCCCGTCATCTTCTAATTAATAGAATAGTAAAAGGCAACGATAATTAAGGCGGAGCTGTTGAGTCAATAAGTTGCAACTATATTGCAACGCCTATTTTTGAAACAGTTTTGCGCCATAAGGAATCTGCAAATTGGGGTTTCCCTGCGGACTTTGAGCAGCTCACATGATGACATCAGGGGTATTCGGATGCCACCGTTGTTTGCATCTTGGCCCGCCCGCCTCAAGCAACCAAACTCATGTGATGAATTCACGAATGTCTGACAACAACTGACCACTGCGTCCAAGAACAACGGGTAAGAACAATTTCGAAAAACGAATGGATGATGTGATAAAAGATTTCTCTTGAATAATAATGACATAGCAGCGGTGGATTATTTGCAGACAGGACTGCCGCCGCTTGTAAGTTTTCTAATTTTAGAAAAGATGGACTTACTAGTTACTATATCTTCGGATATTATAAGTAACATCGGGCATTCACTAGACAACAATTTGACCACGTATAAGTTTTCAGCTCGTCCAAATGTACCACCCAGTTTTACATCCGCTGACCGGCTTCGCGTCGAATGTCAGACTGCGATACTTCAAATTCATGCCGCTCCGGGTAAAACATGTACGGCTCCGCAAATTTTTCTTTGTCAATTACTTCAGATAACTGCTAACTAACCCAGAAGATAGCCAACACTCAAGGTTACCCGCATAATTTGAACAGCGGCATGTAGACAATCCTGGCAAAAGCTTACAATTGCCCTGCCATTGGAGCTGAGAAGTTTCATGCCGAATAAACGGAAGAAAAGTGGTTGATAAGTCCGTTCACACGGGGCAATTTTATCACAACAGTTTACAGTTTGTATATATCAACACTTGAGAGACACGGCAGATTTTTGTTTCAGCATTAGAGAGCCAATAACTTTCGATACTTAAAGCAAAGTTCAGTGATAGCTCTACAGGATGTGAGAAATTGGTCAACACCTCAAAAATTGTGAATTAAAACATGGTAATAAGATAAACTGACCTGTTTTTTTATTGGTCTACCATGAAATCCATTTCATCTAGTTCTTTCGCGGATGAGCGGTCGTAATGAGATCCTTGTAGTGACTTTAAAGATACAAAAATAAAAATTAAATCCAGGAAACCTCAAATGATTTATTCTTCTCTTTCCCTGACCCCAGAAAATTAAATAGACACCAACCTTACTCAAAAATTCCTTTGATGATGCTACTGAAGCATCTTTATTTCGTACGTAATCATTTAGTTCCATTAACAGTTTCATGGAACTATTCAATTTTTCTTTCGCTTCATCGTCATCATATTTTTCAGGATCGTCGAAGAATTGAACCATCAAGTCTTTTTCGTGAGAGATATTTGCACTGATCTTGTTCTGAGCGATAATTTTTAAAAGCAGCGACTCTGTGGACTGACAAACTGTGTCCGTTGAGATGGCTGGACTACTTTGAGACCCAGAAGAAAGACCGGCGTGGGTAGCAATATCATGAACCGAGAGTGTGAGGTACGTGTGTGTCAGGTTAATGATCTTATACTCGTTAAGACTGGAAATTAATTGCTTGGCTAAACCCAGATTATTATCAGATTGGAGCTGGGAAGTGTATTTCGTAATCGCGGACTGTAGACGACCGGAGTTGTGAGACTCGTAGGCAGACTGTAGGTCGAGGTAACAAAGGCAGGCATTCTTTAACACACGGCCAACAGCTGGGGAAGTCTGCTTCGGCAACTGAGGTACCTGTTTTTCGGTTGGGTAAAACATCATCAGTGAAAAATTCCAGTGTAAGCAAAATGCCAAACAAGAATATTAACCTTGCCGTCGACCAAAAGTGAGACCAGAATGTACTTCTTATAACTTTCAACCTGAATCTGGCTACATACTTGAGCCGGCGCTGAAATAGCCTAGATGGAAAGGTCAGACCTGAAAGGGATTAAACTGTTACCATCTCTGCACTCACCAGCATGAACATTTCTTGTGCTTTCACAAAGTCTTTCAAGCCGGTATAAATCATACCCCCGTAATACATGTACGTGAGAAAATCCTGAATTTTGACGTCCATGGTCTAATGTTGTATACGACGTCAGATCGCGCACTCCTACACTTCCTTGTGCGGAATTACCGAACTAACTTACTTGAGAGTCAATTTCAGTTATAAAATTCTCTAAAATTGATAGTGGGGCCTTAAATACCCTTGCTAGGAGACATTGCTGTCGGATAAATGCAAAGTTACCACTAATTCATCACCAAAAGAATCAATCTTTAAACCGACAAGTTACCTTCATCGTTATGGAATGTAAACTTGACAGATGATTTGGAGATAGACTGAAGCGAGTCGTGGCTATTATTAGAGGTTTGATGGTAATGATGGGCTAGATAAATGAAGTTATTTCGCATTAGACTGCGATAGCCTCGGTGTGACTTTGATTACGATAGCGTCAACACATACTCGTTGCAGAACATAACCGAACCGACAAATCGTATTGCCTATTAACGTGACTAATAAATAATACATTGTATCAGCTAATTTGTACTTCAGTCTGCCTGAAAACACAAGGGATGGCTACTTTTCGCGGGGGCCAGTCGTATATGATCAGGGTTACAAGTCTGAACGAATGTCGTTAAAAGAGTGTACATCTTTTGGAGCTGTTGAAATTGCTCAGGGGTTTTTGGCTGGTTTGACAGTTTTGCAAAACATCGGATCGGTCTAAGCACAATTTGTTTGTATAAATTTCCTCAAATCAGTTACCGAAAGCACGACATTCAGGTACGTTGAGTTCATATACGTCCGTCCAACACAACTTAGAAAGCAGATAAAACATGAGCCAAGAATAAAGCATACAGGAAGTGTGCTAATGGAAGAGTATTCTTTGCGCAATCTGCCATTAAAATGTCGAGGGGATCCGCCCCATTGGAAGTAGACTCTTGAGCAAAGACAGAATCCGGAGTTGCTTTCAACGTGGGCAGAAGAGTCTCCTTGAGGAACTCGATATCCCCAGGGCTGTTCTGAATGGTGGATAATAGGGCATCGACGCTTGTGGATACGGTCATCTTGGAATTCTTTGTGGATATGTTGGAAATGATGTGGACGGTCAATGATGTGGATTACCGACAATACGGCCAAATTGAGGACGGAGGAAGAGGGACAGCGCTTCGTGTGACCACTGTATTCACGAATTGTAAATTATAATGATATAACAGTGGGAACTAATTCATACATGATATGTGAGCCTTACAATTGGCTCGAAAGCTATGAAATAATTTTTTAGTTCCATCACATACACAAACGCTGTCTGATCCAGCAAGGACTGCTCACCACTTTTGTCGTCTAGTTTGTTCAACCTTCCGCACTGATGGCTTTCTAAAGTAGAGGTGGAATGAAATAACTTAAGATAAGATCCATATCAGTCTAAATTGTGCTGTTAAAGCTTAATCAGATATTCATGTATACGAGTCGCTTGTATAACAAACATCATTAATTATTCTTAATCCAATCTTGCACAAAATACAAATTATGGGAACCACTGACTGCCTCGTAATTTTCCAACGCATGACCAAGTCCCATTACTAGTCTTTCCATAATCTGTTTTGGGAGTGACAACATCTAAAGCAGATCATCTATATTCTAACTAGTCCCGGCTGAATGGTCGACTTCGAGGGAGATTGATGCATTTTTGACGCATTACTTATTCGAGTTTTGACAATACCATCGAATATGATACATATATGCAAGAAAACCGAGCTTAAGAACGAGTTGATGGCGATGCCGAGAGAGTGAGGTATCACGCTCAGGGAAAGAACTGAAACTATGAAATTGATGAGAGTGAAGGCAACCAACATGGCGACAATGTACTTGTGAGAGTTGAATAGATTTGCCACGGATTTCAGAGTCGTTTTAGCTGCCATTTCTGACTGCGTTGTACGGGTAGCTTGGTTGTTCCCTAAATTTCTGCGTTGTCAGACGAAGCTATCATTTCGGTGGACTTATAGAACTAACATAAAAATACACACCTTTGTCTGATTCCAGAGAACTATTGAAATTTGAATTATTTGTTTGCGTTAACATTTCCCGGTTCTTCACGAAAATAATGATCTTGTAGACGTATATCAATTGCACCGCGCATACAAATACCGCATAAATCACATTGCCTGACAGATTCATGATATAAGATGCTATTCCTGCGGGAGAGTACAAAGCGTATATTGGCACCGCTAATTGTGCCGCAGAAATATACGAAAAGCATATCGACGTCAACGTTAAAACAATTTTGGCAGCGGCAACTGAACCTGCAAACAATAGAGCGACTTTTTTCGCGTAATGTCGGAGTAGTAAAATATTGAGTTTATGAGTGAGAAGTACTACCATGGCAACTAGGACAAAGAAGCATGAAGCAAAGAGAAATCCTATAGTTTGTAATTGAAATGTTCCTAGAACGGCCTTCCGTGCGATAACTACAATTCCAAAAATGGCATGAAGGATGAGAGCTACAGCTGCTATGAGTTCGGCCCACGGGATTTTTGTAAATGTGGAGGTAGATAACTTAATTTTTCGAATAGTTATTGCAGTCAGGAAGACATTGTAAGCGATACATAAGCCAAAAAAGACGAGTGTTGCAATATTTCGGTTGAGTACGGCTGAGTAATAGTTCATTGTAAACACTAAAAAATAAAATATCTAGTTGGAAGACTCGTGCGGAAAAAGAAAACGGCGAAGGAGCAGCTTTTTGAATGAAAGTGCGGAATTGCATTTTATAAATTTAATTAGACACTGAGCCAGCGGCAAAACTGTCGGTGTTCGAGACCGGGGAGAATCTCGATATCGACCGTTCTCGAATCTTAAGGCCCTTCACTAATTGTTGATATTTGAATATGGCCGCTAGTTCATCAGAATAATCGAATGATGGAGTGATGACGTATAGATATTGGATGACGGACCGACGGACATTGCTTCTTTCATCTCTACATGTTGTTGCGCAGCGTGTCTTCAAAATTTGAGTTGCAAAATTTGACCTCAATCTTCCTCAAAAAATTTAGGGAAAATCAAAACACAACACAAATTGTGCCTGAACTCGCACTAATCGAAGATGACACTAATGTCGTACAGTATAATACAGAACTACGAGCTAAGGATGATAAGATACTAAACAATTGTAATTCACAGTAAGTGGAGCAACTAAGATAACCAGCTTCTTTTTCAGTTGCCTGGGCCTTACGTGAGCCTTCTCAATTATCGAAATTTGAACTGAATTAGAGAGTGAAAATTGCGGGAAAACTAATTCTTCCGGTCTTCTCTAGTCTAGAACTCAAATTTCGAGAGTTGCTTCTCCATGGGAATTGTTAGAATCGTTACTTTCTTGCGTCTTGGAAAATCTTGACAAATCTGCATAGCATGAGAGGAAGGATAATTCCTAAACATTTATATTGAGATAATTGAGGCAGACCGCACTTACCTCAGCATTCAGCTACTTGTGTCGTATGCTTTTCATTTAAAGTTCACCAAGGTGGAGGATGCGACTAACGCACGGGTTAGTTTACAACTGAGACTGGCGTGTAAGCCATACATCAGACTAATACTAGTCTCATTCTTTACCAAGCACTTATACCAGAGATTTCAAGATGATTTAATTTGAACGGAAATATTAACAGTATTTTGCATTGATTTTTGAAACCTTTTAGTTACATCATACGAACTAATGTAGCAACATCATTTCATTCATCGCCGGATGCTATGTTACCAATTTCAGTTATTATAACACATACATTAAAACGTATCTCAAGATAATTGAATGTACAAATTGCTAAACTAGCATAAACACAATCTTAGCCGAGAATCATCATATAAGCTCATTTGCGTTCAAATGTATGATAACATCAATATCATCATTTATTGTGCTATTAATGCTTAATCAGGTATTCGTATTACGATTCGTTTGTATACCAAACTTCATTAACTATTCTGAATCCAATCTTGCATAAAATACGAAAAATAGGAACCAATCACAATTTCCCAACGCATGACCAAATATCTATTACTCGTCCTTCAATAACCTGTATTGAGAGTGACACCATCTAAAGCAGTTCATCTATATTCTAACTACTCCCGGCTGCATGGTCATGTTCGAGGGAGATAGATGCATTTTTGACGCATTACTTATTCGAGTTTTAACAATACCATCGAATATGATACATATATGCAAGAAAACCGAGCTTAAGAACGAGTGACAATACCATCGAATATGATACATATATGCAAGAAAACCGAGCTTAAGAACGAGT